>QRFJ01001137.1:0-163163 GCA_006176705.1 Cocos nucifera
TCTCATTAGTGTGCATGTGCAATTTGAAGTGCTGATAGCCTTAAGTAGGCTACTAAAAGTCTGATCAATTAATCTACTTCCTGACTCACTACAGTCATTAGCAAATACTTTCTAACTTTATTATTTTTTCTAGTCTATTTTGCTCAAGATTTTTTTTTCTAAAATATTGTTTATTCAAATATTTTTTTTAATTTTAAAAAAATTTAAATTTTAAAGATTATATATATTAATTATATATATTTTTTAAATTTTATTTTTTCAACTCTCCAACTTAATTGGCATTATCCTCAATGAAGAAGGAAAAATGAAAGGGTGCAATAAAAATTTTTATTATTTGTCCAACATAGGTCATGAAGCTTTGATTCTCCTCTAGCCTAGCCACTTATCCTAAAAAAATAAACTAAAATAAAATAGATTAGATGCAAGAAATGTTGGGTTGCCTCCCAATAAATGCTAAGTTTATCATCTTCAACCAGACACAATGCAGCTCAATTCTTTATGGGTCTATTAATATTGTTTGGTCAATAGTTCGGTTTAATGATATCTCTTCAATATATGGTTTAAGTCTTTGACCGTTTATCTTAAAGAAATTCTTGGATCTAGGATCATAGAGTTTAATTACACCATGTGGGAACACTTGATTGATTATATAAGGTCCATCCCATCTAGATTTTAACTTTTCAGGAAACAATCAGAGCCTTGAGTTAAATAACCAGACTTGTTGGTTTAGTTCAAAGATTTTTCTTGAAATGTATTTATCATAAAAAGCTTTCATTTTCTCTTTGTAAATTTTTGAGTTTTCATAAGCTTCTCATCTTAATTCATCTAATTCACTCAATTATAATATCTAGTTAGAACCAGCTTAATTTAGATTAAAATTTAATTACTTTATTGCCCAACATGCTTTATATTCAAGTTCTACCGGAAGGTGACATGCTTTTTCATAGATCAATCTATAGGGAGACATTCCAATAGGGGTTTTATAAGCTATCCTATAGGCCCATAATGCATCATCTAATCAATCTAACTAATCTTTTCGATCATGCCCAATAGTCTTTTGTAAGATATTCTTAATATCTTTATTAGATACTTCTACTTAGCCACTTGTTTGCGAATGGTATGATATAGCTATCTTATATGTCACCCCATATTTTCGTAGTAGCATTCAAAATTGATAGTTTGTAAAGTGGGTACGTCTATTGCTAATGATAGCACGTGAAAATCTGAACCTAGAGAAAATATTCTTTGGAATAAATTTTAAGACTACTTTATGATCATTGGTTCATATTGTCATTGTTTCAATCCATTTAGAAATATAATCAACGGCCACCAAAATATATTCAAAATCCTTGGATGGTGGAAAAGGTCCCATGAAATCAATTCTCCAAATATCAAAAATTTTAACTACCAAGATGGGGTTCAAAGGTATCATGTTTTTCTTTGAAATGTTTCCTAAGGCTTGACACTTAAGATATTCCTGACTAAAAATATAGGCATATTTAAACAATGTAAGCCAGTAAAATCTACTTTGCAATACTTTGATCATAGTTTTTCTTCTAGAAAAATATCCTCCATAAGCAAGAGTATGATAGAATTATAAGATACTCAATTGTTCAGACTCAGGAATACATCTACGAATAATCTGGTCGACATAAGTTCTAAAAAGTTCAGGATCTTCCCAAAAATAGTATTTAATCTATGCAAAGAATCAATCCTTTTCATTTTTAGATCAGCCATTAGGAATTTGTCTGACTACTAAGTAATTGACAATATTAGCAAACCAAGGAGCCTTTGCATGTGAAACTGCTAACAATTGCTCATCTGAAAAAGATTCTTCGATTGATGCAGGTTCAGTATCTTTAAGTAGGATCCTAGATAGATGGTCTACTACAATATTTTCAGATCCCTTCTTATCTTGAATTTCTATATTAAATTCTTGTAGCAATAAAATCCATTTAATCAATCATGGTTTAGTGTCTTTCTTTGAGAGCAGGTATCTCAAAGCTGAATGATCTGAATATACCATGATTTTTTTATCCTCACATATATGATCTAAACTTTTGTAGGGTAAATACTATAGCTAGTAACTCTTTTTCGGTTGTAGTATAATTTATTTGTAATTCATTCAGAGTTATACTAGCATAATAGATCACTACGGGATATTTGTTCATCCTTTGGCACAGGATAGCTTCTATAGCAAAGTCTGAAGCATCACACATGATTTCAAAAGACAGTGACCAGTTTGAAGGTTAAATGATCGGGGCTTTGGTCATAGCTTCTCTTAAGAATTCATAGATTTTAAGACACTCTTCATCAAAGTTAAAAGGGACATCTTTAGTGAGTAGATTACATCAAGGTCGAGAAATTTTAAAAAAGTCTTTGATGAAGCGACGATAGAATCCTACATGGCCAAGAAAGGATCAAATTTGTTTGATAGAAGTAGATGAAGGTAGTTTAGAAATTAAGTCAACTTTTGCTTTATCAACCTCTAACCCTCTCTTAGACACTATATATCCTAACACAGTCCCTTCTTAAACCGTGAAGTGGCTCTTTTTTCAACTTAAAACTAAATTAGCCTCAATACATTGTTGCAATATTTTCTTCAAATTGTTGAGGCAACTCTCAAAAAATTCTCCAAAGATCGAAAAATCATCCATGAATATTTTTAAAAAATCTCCTATCATGTTCAAAAATATTGACATCATGTATCTTTGAAAGGTCGCAGATGTATTACACAATCCAAAAGGTATTCTATGAAAAGCAAAAGTTTCATAGGGACATATAAAGATGGTCTTTTTCTGATCTCCTGGGTAGATTGCTACCTGATTATATCCTAAGTATCTATCTAGAAAATAAAAATATTATTGGCCAACTAGTCTCTCCAGGATTTGGTCAATAAAAGATAATGAAAAGTGGTCTTTTCAGATGGCCGTATTGAGTTTACTATAGTCTATACAGACACGCCATCTAATCAAAAGTCATGTTGGTACTAGGTCTCCATGGCCAGTGTGAACAACCATGAGTTCAGATTTTTTTAGAATAATTTGTATAGGACTCACCCAGTGGCTATCAAAAATAAAATAAAAAATACCTGCATCTAACCATTTAATTTTCTCTTTCTTGACTACTTCTTGCATATTAGGATTGAGCCATCTTTGCATTTCTCGAGTTTGTTTGGCATTATCTTCAGTGTAAATATGGTGCATACATATTGATGGACTAATGCCTTTTAAATCGGCGATGGTCCAACCTATGGCCTTCTTATATATTTTTTAAACATCTACTACTTGGTCTTTCTGTTCAGGAGTTAAGTCAGAAGCAATGATCATGGCAGGATTTTTTCTGATCCTAGAAATACATACTTAAGTGATTTAGGCAAAGGTTTCAGTTTAAGTTGTGGTGGGGCCTGAATTGAAAGATGTAATGATTCAATTTTTTGCTCAGATAAAGACTCAATTTTCATCGACCAAGATAATGTATGTGATGAGTGAGGTGAATCAAGTAGTGCATTCACCTCCTGATCTGAGATTTCTTTGACAAGTTTATTCAGAAGATCGTTCTTGAGTAAGTCTAAGAAGGAATCAGATTCAACTATCTCATTTATTTGATTGATTACAAAGCAGTCTTCCTTCTCTTGAGCATGCTTAAAGGCATTAAAAATATTTAATCTTATCTTTTGATCTCCAAAAAAAATATGCATGGCTCCTATATTACAATTGATATTAGCATTGGTAGTAGCTAGGAATGGACGACCTAAAATTATGGGATTTTGGTTCAGCCCTTGGGATGGTTCCATGTCAAGTCTAAGGAAGTCTATTGAAAAATAATATTTATCCACTCTAATTAAAACATCCTCAATTAAATCACGTGGTGTTTTTATCGATTTATTAGTTATTTGCAAAATAACCAATGTTGGTTTATTTTCTCCTATCCTAAATTTTTCATAAACTAAGATTGGAGGTAGGTTCATACTGACTCCTAAGTCTAATAATACTCGATTAAAGGTTATGCCTCCTATAACACATGAAATTAATGGAGCATCAAGGTCTTTCATTTTCTAAGGCAATGGGTCTAACAGGATTGCACTTACATCCTCAGAAAACATAATTCTTTTAGTTTGTAGCTTATGCTTTTGAGTATAAAGTTTTTTAAGAAATTTAGCATAAGCCGAGACATGCCGAATTGAATTGAGGAGGGATAAATTAATATGCACTTATTTAAATAGTTTCATTAACTCCTCATTACGTATTTCTTGCTTTTTACAGGAAGAGCCTACTTCTAAGGCTTGACAGAATTGGATTTTGGGTTTATATGTCTCAAATAACTCATCTATTCTCCTCTTTTCTTTATCAATCTCATTAGAATCAGTATCAGTACTACTTCTAGGCTTAGATTCTTTTATGTGATTAGCTTTAGTACTAACATCTTCTTCTAAATTTTTTTCTTGGCTAGCATCAGTACTAGCCTCTATCACCTGATCCTGATACGGGTCCTTAAGAATCCTACCATTTTAAAGTTCAGAAATTGCTTTAGGATTCTTTGATTGGAGATTCTTAGGTGGAATGATGGGTTGATGACTAAATCCAGATGATTGGTGGATATTGGGTGAGTTATTTTTAGGATTGGCAATCAGTTGGCTTGGTAACTGACCCAATTCTCTTCTCATACTAGACTCAGCTTAATTATCCTATTTGAGCTTCTAACCTAGTGATGGATTATTATTGAGATAGGATTAATTATTGTAGCTGGTTAAATCAATCGTTGGCTAGATTAGTCTATTGAGGAGGTGGGTATGAAGGCTGATTATAATGCGATGGCTGGAAAGGCTGACTAGGCTGATCTTTATTATAGGCATAGTTCTGGTATTAAGGTCTATTCTGATAATTTTGCACTGGTGGAGTTTGGGTCTAAGCTTGAGTCTGTTGTGGTTTTCAAGAAAAATTAAGATGGTTTCTCCAACCTGGGTTATATATATTTGAAAATAGATCATTCACCAATTTGAAGTAACCTTAAGCAGCTTGAACTTGTTCTTGGATAAAGGATAGGAATTATACAGTCGTGGAACATTCACTCACTATGGGTTGAGCTAGCATAAATAGAACAAATCTCCTAATAATTGGAAGGTGGTGTGTATTGTACAGGAGATTGTTGATCTAGATTTAGGAATTGGTCTAATTTTAGGCAAGAAGGTCGACTTTATTTACTAGGTCCATGTCAGCCTTAGAACTTAGTTCTGGATGCTTGATTTTATACATTCCTATCAATTTTTGATGAAAAATTGATCTTTCATAAGAGGATAATGAAGCATGGTTAATAGATTTTTCACTTAAAGTTTCAAATAAGGTATAAGCTTCATCCTCATTTTTGCTTATAAATACCCCTCTATATGATGCATCTATCATTTATCTGTATTATTCTCCTAAATCTTCATAAAAAGCTTGGACAATTTGCCACTTAAATAGACCATGTGTGGGAATTTTCTAAAAAGTTTCTTAAGTCTTTCCCATGATTTTTGAATTTGTTCCCATGGAAGCTGAGCAAATCCAGTGATAGCTCATCTCACAATGTTGGTTTAACCTATGGGATAAAATTTCTTAAGAAATTCATGTTACATCTCTGCCCATGTTTAAATTAATTTTTCTATTGTGCCAAGCCAGTATGTAGCTTTATCTTTTAATAAGAAAGGGAACAAGGTCAGTCTGAGGGTGTTATCAAAAAAATTTTAGATTTTTATCATAAAGCAAATTTCTAAGAATTCATCTAGATGCTTATAAGGATCTTCATTAGTGTTTTCATAGAAAGATGGAAGCATCTAGATTGTGGTCGATTTGATTTCATAATGGCTAGCAGGAATATCTGATAATTGGATACAAGTTGATGGGTTATAAGTAGAAGAAATAAAGTATTCCTTTATTTACCTAAGTGGTTCTCCATTATTTTCAGCCATTTGATTTTCAGGTTTTATATGAATCAATCATTCAATTTTGGGATTTGGTTTAACTAGGTCAGATAATAGCGATCTTCTACTATGCATGTACTAGTGCAATCCTGATTTATTTTTTTAAATATTTTTTTATTATTTTATTATCTTTTATTTTAGAGAGAAGAAAAGAGAAGAGAAAGAAGAGAATTCTAAGGAAGAGTCCTAAGGAGTCCTAAATCTAGAGATGATAGAGAAAAATTAATTATATTTATGTTTAATATTAATTAGCAAACAAGTTAGACTAGCAATCCTGACTAAGGGTTGTCCTATATCTAGACAACTCCTAACTGCCAAGGTCACCTTCAAGCTCTCTAAGTAGAGAATTAGTCAATCAACTGGCCAGATAAATATAAGGTTGGTGGGAGTTTCCCCCATTACTTGCTTTAGACACCAATTGTGCTTGACCAGATAAGCTAACGAAATCAATTATAAGCCATCTATCTTCGGAACGTAATCCCTGAACCACTTTTCTTATACACCAGTTAAGTTGACTAACCCTAATCTGGTCCAACTCTTAGGATTTTTTATCCTATTAAGCTCGAGTTCCTAGGATTGATGTCTAATTGATTTTAATTTAGTGGCTTAGGTCAATGATGGATGTTGATTGGTTGTTTGTGGGCTAAGGAAGAGTGATCAAATTCTTACCTTATCTTGTTT
Source organism: Cocos nucifera (assembly GCA_006176705.1). Lineage (NCBI taxonomy): Eukaryota > Viridiplantae > Streptophyta > Magnoliopsida > Arecales > Arecaceae > Cocos > Cocos nucifera. The sequence continues at coordinate 6,641 of QRFJ01001137.1, forward strand.
AATTGGATTATGCCCTTAATTTGATTTAATATGATATGCATAAAAAAAAATTTCAAGCAAGGGATTCTATGCAATTTAAACTAGATGCATGCAACTAATTGAATTTTTAGAAGCTTACCTTACCTTCAGCAATAATCAAAAGAAATAAAAATAAAAATAAAAATAAAACTAATATGATGCATACTCTAAGCAATTAGGATTCCTACTTTTATCATAAGATTTTTAATTAGATTTAAGTGGTTAATTTTTAATTAATTTAAAAATAAAGTAAATAATAAAAAAAATTAGGGTTTAGGATTGATCTCACCAAATAGGATTGGAAGTTTCCTCCTTATCCTAATCTTTTTATTCTTTTTTTTTTTTTTTATCTATAAAATAAATAAGAAAAAAAATTAGTAAATGTAATAAAAAAAATCAAAGAGATCAAAAATTTTATTTTTTATGCCTCCCCAACAACAACGCCAAAAACTTGATAGATCGCGTTACTATCATTAAAATACTGTAATTATTAGTTTAGTTTTGATTTTTTTAAAAAATAATTTAAAGTGCATAGATAATAGTGAGTCAGGTCGAATCCACAGAAAGGCAGTGATTCTATTTTGAAATCTTTAATTTTTTATGAAAAGAAAAGAAAACGAGTTTGAAATTAAAATTTAAGTTGGAAATTAAAGTTATAGAAATTAAATAATATAGAAAAATAAAATTTTGGTACTAAGATCTACTATTTAGATCTTAGCATCTACTTGCAAGAATTTGAAAAGCAATTAAAATAAAGCAGTAGAATTTAAAGAGCAAGAAATTAAAGAACATAAATTAAAAAAGTAATAAACTAAATTTAAAATTAAAACTCAAAATTTAAATATAATAATTTAAAAAAAAAAAAAAAAAAAACTCTTAACCTTCATATCAGCAATGGTGTGGAGATGGCGTAGAAGTCTAGCTCTTCTTCTCGGCACCATTTGCCTCGAAGCAACCTTCAGCCAAAGCCTAACTTCCATCCTTTATCATGGCTTCTTGTGGATCAGATGTCTCAACTCTGAGGTTTTGGAGTTTTTTTATAGCTGCTGGAGGGCTGGAGATATTGTTATCAAGTAATGTGGGACTAAATACTTGGTATAGATCCATATTTATTGAAAAAAATAGCAGAAAATTATTGGATTAGATGTTATGTGAAGTTCCTGTGTGTTCTAACCATCAGATGGCGATCCAAGACTTCAAAAATTATCAAAAATGGATATCAATAAGCTCAAATCAAGTTGGAATAGATTCTAGCCATTAGATCATGCCTGATGAAGATTTTTCAGCCGTTAGATCATGTATGGGTGTTTGGATTGCCACCGAGAGTTATTTCAGTAGTTGGATCGCGCCTGGAGCGAGCATTGTCGTTGGATCATTGCCTGGCGTGAGCTAGAAATTGAATCAAGCCTGGAAAAAATCGTAGCTATCCGATCTTAACCAAGATCCACCACTATCATCTGATCATGCCATTACCATAGCTGTGGACCGAGTGCACCGTAAGCCGCAACCAATCAATGCCAATCTTAGCTTGTGAAATTACAAAACTACTCCTATACACCGTGATGAATTTTTTGTAGATCCTTTAAGGGTCTTGGTCTATCACGTGGCAGCCTGCGATTGGCCGCTTCCTACTAAGCTGACAGTTTATGGCCATTTTTGTGGACTGGCCGCTGGTTCACTATGCACCGATGGGTCTAGTTTGGTGGGTTACTGGGCTACAGACTGGCGGGCCATCTTCTCTACTGGGTCAGCTAGCTAGCTAAGCTAGGATGTACTGGCTTAGTAGCTTGGTTGGGCGCACTGGCTCGATTGAGTGTGCCGACTTTGCTGAGCACGTTGGATTTTTTTTATCTTTATTTCTTTTTTTTAAAATTTAATATCAAATTCATTTTAAATCAAATTTTTTTCAAATTTATTTCATTATAACCAAAAAATTAAGCTTTTTTTATTGATAATAATATTTTATTTTTTAAATTATTATTTTTTTATTATTTTTAAATATTATTTATATTATTTTATTTTTTAATATTTTATTTTTTAATTTATTATTATTATTATTTATTTTTAGTATTTTTATTAATTTTTATTTATTTTATTTTTATATTATTATTATTTTTATTTATTTTTATTATTTTTAAAATATTAATATAAATTAAATAATAAATTAATATTTTTATTAGCAAATTTGTGATACTTATCATCTGTCAAGCAATAGAATCTTGAAACACATTCTTTGTTTGACTGAGAGAGCCAGCTCGATCGCAGTCTAAGCCAACTTGATCTTAGCCTGAGCAAACTCGATCCATATCCAAGCCAGCCCGATAGTGTGTTAGCCCTCTATCTCAGCGATACAACTCCAACCGATCCTAGCCTTTAGAAGCCACCATCTTGACTATTTCACGATCTCCTAAGTTTTGGAAGCACCACCGTTGCTCTTTCAATCAGTGTCAAAGGAATGTCAATATTCAAAGATAACTAGCTTCCCAGCTCACACCCTTAAGTGCTCCATGGCCATTCGCACAATGGAGAATAGATATACTTGGACTATTTTTCATAGCACTTGGACAACAAAAATTCCTCCTAGTGGTAGTGGACTATTTCACTAAATAGATCGAGGCCGAGCTCTTGGCAAAGATCACTGATGCTAAAGTACAGGACTTCATCCGAAAGTCAATAGTATGCAGGTTAGACCGACCATGAACCTTGATCACCGATAATGGGCGTCAATTTGTAGGAGCAAAGTTTGCTGAATTTTGTGAGGATTTGAATATTTTCCATCATTTCATATCTATGACCCATCCTCAAGCAAATGGCAAGGCCAAAGTAACTAATAGGACACTATTGCAGGGGATAAAAGTAAGACTCGAGAGAGCAAAGGAAACATAGATGGTTGAACTCTATCATGTGCTCTAAGCTTATAGAATGACTCAGAGGTTGCCAACTAGAGAGACTTCATTTGCCCTATCTTTTAGAACTAAATCCATCATTCCAGTCAATCTTGGACTTCCCTTAGCATGAGTTGAAGGGATTGATGAACAAAGTAATTCACAAGATCTCAAGGCAAATCTTGATCTGCTAGAAGAAAGCAGGAAAAAGCCCAAATTCGGATGGAGGCTTATAAGCAAAAAATGGCTCGATACTATAATTCTAAAGTCAGAAGTAAAACCTTTAAAGTTGAGGATCTGGTACTACAGCGAGTAGATGCTTCTCAGCCATAAAATCAAGGCAAGTTTGCTCTAAACTAGGAAGGTCCTTATGAAGTCAAGAAAGTTATCTGGCCAGAAATATACAACTTAAAGAAGCCTTAAGGAGCTATACTATCTCAACCTTGAAATGCTGAAAATTTTTGAATATACTATCAATAACTGCACTTTAATAAAAATTCTTTATTCTTAACATTTTTATTTCTTATGCAAATTGAGTTGTGACAGAAAATAACCAAGCCAAGTTTTGTTATTAAACAAAACCATGTATGAAGGCCTCCGATTCTTAAATAAGAGGTTAACCTCATCTTAATGAGGATGAAGGCCTTCGATTCTTAAATAGGAGGTTATGCTCGTCTTAACGAGGGTGAAGTCCTCCTATTTAAGAGGTTAACCTCGTCTTAACGAGGGTAAAGGCCTTCGATTCTTAAATAAGAAGTTAACCTTATCTTAATGAGGATGAAGGCCTCCAGTTCTTAAACAGAAGGTAACAAGGAGAGGCTCTCGCAATGGCTTTTTTGTGCTCCGACAATCTTGTTAGGCATAGGAGGCAGATCTTATCCTAATAAGAATAAAAGCCATCCCATGTCAGAAACAAGAGGTGGACCTTATCCTGACATGGGTGAAGACCTTTACAAGGGATTAAAGATCTACGGTTCTTAAATAGGAGGTAATGGAGAGAGATCCTCGCAATGGCCCTTTTGTGCCCCGACAGTCTTGTTAGGAATAGGACGTGGATCTCATCCTAACGAGGATAAAAGCCATCCCATGTTGGAAACAGAAGATGGACCTCGTCCTGACGTAAATGAAGATCCTGATGAGGGATTGAAGGCCTCCAGTTATTAAACAGGAGATAACGGAGAGAGTCCCTTGCAACAACTCTTTTGTATCCCGGCAATCTTGTTAGAAATAGGAGGTGGACCTCATCCTAACAAGGATAAAAGCCATCCCATGTTAGAAATAGGAGGCAGACCAGTCTTGACATGGATGAAGATCCTTATGAGAGATTGAAGGCCACTAGTTCTTAAATAGGAGGTAATGAGGAGAGGCCCTCACAACGGTCCTTTGGTACCCTGAAAATCTTGTTAGGAATAGAAGGCGGACCTCATCCTAATAAGAGTAAAAGCCATCCCATGTCAAGAACAGAAGGTGGACTACGTCCTGACATGGGTGAAGATGCTTATGAGGGATTGAAGACCTCCAGTTCTTAAATAAGAGATTAACCACATCAAAAATAGGAGGACCTCATCTTGATATGGGTGAAGATTTTTACGAGGGACATGAAAGCCCTCAATTTTTAAACTAAGAGAAAGGTTAAATGCAAAATAGGTTTGGAAGAGCCTTGTTCATAAACAAAGAGGACATGCCTACAGGACGTTGGACCAAGATTATCATTTCAAAATAATACCAACATTAGAGATATGGCATAGAAATAAGGAATTCTACAAGTATTAAATCAAAGCAAGACATCAAAGGATGATCAAAAGAAGGATCATTTCATTGAAACAAAGTTCATTACAAATGAAGGCCTTCAAGACTGATTACATAAAAAAAAAAAAGAAGAAAAGATCAGAAATGAAGTCCTACTCGAACTTTGGGTTATCGGCTCCAGCCATTATAAGAGAGTGCTTTAAGTTATTTACTTTCTCCTCGCGATCTCGTCTTGCCGCCAAGCTCTCGCTAAGTAATTTTTGGGCCCTTCGAGAGTCATCTTTCATTTTTCTCAATCTCTTCCTCAAAACTATGGACTCAGTCTCAGCATCTTTTACAGCGTTCTCCTGATAGGTCATCTAGACTTTGAGTTGAAGGAGCTCATTCTTAGTCTTCTCGAATGTCACAGTAAGATTTCTAAGAATATCCTTCAAAGTAGCAACTTCATCTGGATCTACACTTGGGCTAGCTTGAGCTCTATTCGCTAATTGCTTTCGAAGCTGAGTTACTTCCTCTTTAGCTGTTCGAAGTTTCCACTTAAGTTCGATAATTTGATCACACCAACCGAGCCTGTAGGTGTCATATGACTCCTTGACCGTGCACAATTAACTTTGAAGCTCGAAGAATCTTTTAGACCAATCCCAGCCATACTCTTCTTGATCAGTGGACCATGCCAAACTCCTCTCTAGTAGTAGAATCTTTCCTTTTGCTGCTCTAAGCTCAACTTCAAGGGGCTGACTTTCACAGTTAAAGCCCAAGATTTTTAGCTGGCACGTTTCTTAGTCTCCTCAAGCTCTTCACTCAAGTGGCATTTCTTAGTAGCATATTCTTTAAAAGTTTGTTTGGATACTTAACGGAGGTGGTTGATCTCGACCATAGCCTCTGCATAGTTTTTCTTCGATTTTTGGAGCTCATCTTCAGTCTTCTTCAACTTCTTGCTGATCTGACAAGCTTCCTTCCTCAAATTTCTAATGTAGGCCTTTAGGGGAATGCCATGAGGTAGTGGTGCCACTTCGGCCAGAGATTGTGCTTGATGTATAAGCATATCACAACATAAAGATACGATAAAAGAGAAAACTTAATTTTATTAACTGAAATGTTTAAGTATATGGAGTGAGAAAGAAAAAGAAAAAGTATAATGATTAGAGGTCTCAGATCTCTAGAGATGGAGCAACAGAAGAGCTCGGTGTTGCCTCAGTGGTGCTAGCTTTTCAATAGGTGTAGGAGCAGGTTTGGCAGTAGTAGGCTTGGCATCCAAAAGATCAGCTTCAGTCGCACAAGGCTCCATCTCATCTTCAGAAGATTCCTCTATTAGGAAGCCGAAGTCCAACATAGGAAATCTCTCAGCAACCTTTTTCTAGCAAAGTTCAAAACCTTGTAGAAGGCTTCCTGGGCAAATGCCATCTTGATGTTCTTTTGTTTCTCTGAAGATTTGAAGGAAGAAACAACTTGCTTCATAGCCTCGGCGACTCGCCTCCTTTCTTCGATGATCTTGACCTCGACTTCCTTCCTCTTCTCCTCCTTGGAGGTTAGTATGGCCTTCAACCCTGCCAAGGCCTGTTCCTCCCTCTTGAGCTCCTCTTGCAGATGCCCAACCTAGGTCGAAAGATGCTCCACTTTGGCCTTGTATTCTTGGGCGACCTCCACTACCTTCACAACCTCAATCTTTCAGAGGTTGACTGCCTCTACGTTTGTGAAGAGGTGGTGCCCCAGCTGCAAACCCCCAGCTGCAAACAGCAAAATATGAGTTACTATTGAGAGAGCACATGTATTCATCTTAAAGAGAGAAGTAGTTACCTCTAAGAAGGCCCCACAGGCATCTCTCATTCTCTGCTCATTATCCATTTAAAGCATTCTCTCAATTATGTTTGGAAGGATGTACCTCTTTATAAGAGGCCGAACGACCTTCCAATCATCAAGTGAATCTTGGCCCAGATTGGTGCTATCACTATCGGAGTTGTCAGAATTTTTTTAAGCCTTCTTAACAATAGTTTTCTTTCTCCTCTTTTCGACCTTCTTGTTCTTTTCGAGAGGCGTGGTGGCAACGATCATGGCAGATGGAGTCAAAATCGATGGAGGCACTGCCACCTCCAGAACAAAGGCCACCTGGGCATGGGTGGCCGAGCTTGGGCCTCCGACCCTTGCTCGCTTTAATGGCCCTCTTGAAGTACCCCCCCCCCTCTCTTTTGAGCTCGAAGTCCCTTGGATAGTATCTTCAATTCTTCGAGAGTCATCTCTGCAACAACAAGTAAGCCGAGGTTAGAAGAAAAAAGGAATAGAAAAGAAGACGTGCATGTATACCTTCTAGATTGAAAAGACTCAAGCTGAGGTTGTATAAGGTCCGATTATCTACTAGTTTGGATAGTGGGGGAGCTTTATAGTTTCTTAATGTGCTGGTGGGTCGAGGTCCTCTCTCTCCAGCCTGGGAGCTCTATGGACTGAATCCCTCAATTGACCCCATGGAGGAAGCCTAACTCTACGGATGGACAGGAAATAAAGAAGAACTTCTTCTTTCAATTATGAATAGAGGAAAGGGTACCCTTAAGCAACTCCTTCTTACCGAACTAGGGGGATAAGTATCACTAATTCTTGATAAAAAGATAGCGCTTGAGGGTACAAAAGGTTTAGAATAAAGAAACTGTAAGATGGACCTCGGTTGAAAGATAAAGAATAAGGAATCCTATAATAAGTCTAAAAGAATTTGGAACAATCGAGGCAAGAGATATATCTAAAAAGCAGAAAAGGATGATAACAAAAGGAGAAAGAAAAAGCCTCAACCCGACATGAAGAGCCTCTAGGTATAAATAAAAATGACCTAGGGGAGGGGCACAAGCTCGACCACTCGATTCAAGAAGCTCCAGCTTATACTCAAGAGAAACTTCATACTAAACCCAAATTAGAGTAAGATCATCAAAGGAAAGGAAGCAAGGGATGGTCTCTAGGACAAAGACTAGATGAGCTACTTCCCTAAGCTCGATTTCACTCATAGGATTGGGATTGGAGGAGGTTAGATCGAGCGGACTCCTAGAATCGTTAGACTAGGATAGTTCAGAAGTCATTTGGATCAAATAAAATTAGGAAAAATGTCCAAAAACTTAGAAGAAATCGGTGATAAAAGGTTGAGAAACTAAGAAAGAATGACTAACCCTCCCTGAAAAACTCCAAAGGATGAAAAATGAAAGAAAAACAAGGAAAAACAAGAGAAGAGTTAGAGTGCTAACCTAGATTAGATGAAGAGCTTGGTGGTGCTACTGGAGCGATGAAGGATGAATGAAGGAGATGTCAAAAACTAGAGGGGCCATAGAAGAAATGGAGTAGAATGCTCGGGCTTGAGGAAGATGAAAGATGAAGAAGAACCAAAATGGGAGAAGAAGAAGGGGTGAACACTTAAATAGTCAGACAGACCTCAAGGTGGTTATGGCTATAGTAGATGTTTGACAAGATCATTATGACATCGTACATAGAGCTCCATATTGGGAGGAATTTCAAAAGCTAAGGTTGTTTCAAGTTATTCAGCATTAAAGAAGCTTCGGTGCTAGTTTGAATGCACCAAAATTTCTCATCTTTCGAGAGCGGGAAGCCAAAAAGGACTTCGGCGATTATAGGTTCTTGGTACTCCCATCATCCAAACTTCGAACTCAAAAATAGGAGGATAAGTGTTGGAGGTAAAATAGCTCCCACCGAGGTCCAATCGAAAGTCCAACTTTGATATAGTGCCATCTATAGTAGGGACGGTCAAGTCCGAACCTTCGCCGAGTTGATTCCTTGGCCCAAATGGATTCTAAAATGTTGATCTTTAGATCTTGTGCACCGGTCGACCTTCTCAATAGTAACTCCTCAGTTTCCTCCTGATGATAGTAGACCTTGCTAAACTATATTGTGAACTTTGGCCAGACAAGCTTGAACAGTGAAAGGGATTGCCATCTGACTGATTCTGATTTCAATCCAGAATAAGCAGCAGTCATCTCACAGATATGAGGTCTCCTATACCATCCAATCTTTGCTTGCGACCGACCTTGGAAACCAACCAAACTTCTCTACTTCACTTGCAGATAGTAGATCCCACCAATTTCGCACCAAGGACTTCGACTGGACAAACTTGAGTCAGTAAGAGAATCTTGCTGTCAATATAAGTTCGATCTTCAATCCAGAATAAGCAGTAGCCACTCCACAAGTAGCGAATCTCAGTACTATTAAGATTTGTGGTGCTCTTAAGCCTTGGAAAGCTATAAGAGGAGTCAGAATGTTGGCTTTAGGAGTCTAGGATGGATGTGAGTCCTAGGACTAGGACATGAGTTATCCTACATGAAGATAGCATGCAGCCCTACACAGAACTTGAGGTTCAGGTGTGAGGACCTTGAAGAGCTTGGTAGGTGCTTCAGAGACGTAGGACACAAGATGGAGCAAAGAACCAAAACCAAGAAGAAGAATCAATCAAGACAAGGGACTGACACATAAGTGAGCTAGCTCGAATATGCAGCCAAGTTAGCTTGGGCTGAGATCGAGCCGGCTTGGGGCACAGCCGAGCTGGCTATCTCAGGCAGACAAAAGATGATGTTCGGGTGTTATGCAGTCGAGTCAGCTCGACTTCTGAGTGAGCCGACTCGATGGGTGGCGTATAGAACATACGAGATTTTCTATTTGATTTAGGATTAGGTTTAATCCAAGGGTCTTAAGGCTTGGTCCAATAAGGTATTAAGGAGGCTAACTCATGTATCGGTCAGATTCAGATCCAGGGGATGAGAGCATGTGAGATATATATACATGGACTCAGTGAGTGCTTTCATGTATCGGATTAGCCAAGAGAGTTTTTTAGTCTAGCCTAATGGCTATGTATAAATACATAGGTTGTATTAGAATTTTTATTGATGCAAGCAATACCGATCTTTTCTCCCTCAATCTCTCTTCTCTTTTCTCTCTAGAGTTGCTGCCTCAAGGGAGCATCTCCCTCAAACCCAAGGAGAGAGGCACCCCATCATAGATCTAGATTGATAGATTGGTGATTTGCTGTTCTTAGATAATATCAAAGGTCTCTTCAGGTCCATGCTAAAGATCAGAGGCTTCCGTAATATGGTATCAGAGCTAGGTGATGCCATGGTGATGTGCCAATATTTGGTATCAGAGTGATACTAGGATCTAACATTTGGTATCAGAGCCTGATGGTGCGTGAAAGCGAAGGAGAAATCAAAAATCTACATAAAAACTTTACGGTATGTCTCAGATCTATCTTTGTTATTGCTGTGGTTTGGCCAACCAAGAGCAGCGGATTGAAGGTGGAGGTTGAAAGGATTTACGGAAAGAGTTTTTTTAGGGGTGGAAGATTTGGATGCATGATTTTTTTGATCGATCTTAGTTAGAGAGACCAGAGTGTATGATGGGTGATAGGGTTCTCTAAGAAGATGGACAGTGTGGGGCTATTTGATAGATGAATAGAGATTTTCCTAGAGGTAATGGTCGAAGAAAAGCTAAAGAAGCGACTGTACATCCTTCGATTGTAGGAAGGCTGTGAGAAGTAGTTGGGGATGCATTCAGCGGTTCGACTAGAGCATGGATTCGTGAAGCCTTGAAGGTAATGGAGATGGATGATCCATGGAGATCTAGCAGGTTAGAATTGGATGGCTAATCTTGCATCAGATTTTTTTTATAGGAGCACCAAGGAGAGTCATGATTTAGGTAGAGGATGGTTTGTATACAGTAAGAGAGAATTCGGATACCTATGAGGAGGCAGTGTCGAGATAAGGTAGGAAGCACTGGAGTGCTGTAATAGTGCTTTCCTGGAGACACGGGACTGAGAGAGGCTCGATGGTGTAGCAATCAAGGAAGGTATCTCAGTGGAGAGTGTCAGAAGGCATCTCAAGGAGATCAGGAGTAGGTCTCAGTGAGAGCTAGGAAGTCTCAAGAGCCTTGGGATGAGATAGATGGATCTGACCGTAGGACAGGATTTGAACTATAGTTCTTTCGGATGTAATTGAAGCGATGATTGGTGTAGGGGCAGAAGAGGAGAAGTGCTAGGATGAAATTTTCTAAGGATTAGTTACTGGATTTAGAAGAGTTGGATGAGCTCTTAAGTTTCGAAGGTGCCCGTGGGTTGTAGAGGTATTCAAGATGGCTTCGGACAGGTCTGCAAAGTGCAGAGGGTCAGAAGGAGTAGCGATAGTATTCGAGGTACAACAATAGGTCCAGCAGTGCAGCATTGGATGGTTGGCCTCGAATGACTCAATTATAGAGTCAAGATCTTCTACGACATCAGATGAACTTCGGTTTCAGATGGAGCACCAGGCAGAGGTGGCTTCATCGTTGGAGATGTGATATGAGTTCATAGTGAAAGAGTACAAGAGGACCAATATCCTAGCACCAATGTTGGAGATGCATAGTTTCAGGTGGAGCAGCAAGTGCGGGTGAATAGATGAAGTTCTAAGAAGATCGTATCAGGATATGCAGCGAGTGTCGGTACAGGAATGCTGTAAAATTTTAAGAAAAGTTTAGGATAATTGATGCAGCTGCCAAGCAGAAGGATGCCTACATTTTTAAGATGGTGCATAGGTGCAAGCCAAGATCTTTAACAATGGAGACAGTCATCCCAAAGGCCTCAAAGGATGCACAGTAGTTGAAGAGGACTAGCGGAGGCGATGTTTACACAAGGTGCTATCAGGATGCACAGCGATAGCAGGATCGTGCAGGAGGGCATTGCCAAGGGTTTGCCAAGGCTTTGGGCATCAAGATGGAGATTATTAGAATTTATGATGCTCCCAAGCCTTGGGAGGCCACAGGAGGAGTCAGGGTGTTGGCTCCGAAAGTTTAGGATGGGCGTAAGTCCTAGGCCTAGGATAGAAATTATCCTAGGTGAAGGCAGTGTGTAGCCCTGCACGGCACTCGAGATTTAGGTGTGAGGAGCTTGATAGGTGCTCTAGAGATTTGGAATACAAGGTGGAGCAAAGGACCAAAGCTAAGGAGAAGAATTAGCCAAGACAAGAGGCTGACACACAAATAAGCTGGCTTGGATACATAGCCGAGCCAGCTCGGGCTAAGATTGAGCCGGCATCTGAGTCGGCTCGGGCTAAGATCGAGCCGGCTTGAGGCACAGCCGAGTCGACTATCTCAAGTAGACAGAAGATGATGTTTGGATGTTAGGCAGTCGAGTCAACTCGACTTTTAAGCAAGCTGGCTTGATGGATAGCATACAGAATATATGGGATTTTCTGTTTGATTTTGGATTAGGTTTAATCCAAGGGTCTTAAGGCCTGATCCAATAAAGTCTTAAGGGGCTAACTCATGTATAGATCGGATTCAGATCCAGAAGATGAGAGCATGTGAGATATATGTACATGGACTCAGTGAGTGCTTTCATATATTGTATTATCTAGAAAAGTTTTTTGGTCTGGCCTAATGGCTATAATATATAATATAATATGTGTATTAGGATTTTTCATTATATAAGTAATCAGACTTTTTCTTCCCCTTCCAAATTCTTTTTTTCCCCCCTCTTCTCTCTAGAGTTGCCGCCCCAAGGGGGTGCCTCTCTCAAGCCCAAGAAGGGAGGCGCCCCATCATAGATCTAGATTGATAGATTGGTGGTTTGCTACCCTTAAAGAATGTCAAAGTTCTCCTCAGGTTCACGCTAAAGATCAGGAGCTTTCGCAATATGGTATCAGAGTTAGGTGATGCCATGGTGATGCGCCAACATTTGGTATCAAATTGATACCAGGATCTAATAAGTACTTCATCCCAGCTTCAAGTTAACTATAGATATATGCCAAACTTCTTCAAGAGAGCCTGGCCACAATCCTTATTGAAGAACCTACATTCCCTTTCTGACCTTCAGTCTGCCAAACTAGAATGCCTACACCAGCTCTCGACCAATCTTGAAAGTGGTCGAGTTCTTGAAAGCTGTCAAAAATAGCTCCATCAAGGTTCAAACTCAAAATCCGGTTGTAAGCCCATCATCCACTACTTAGAAGTTGACCTTCAAGCTCAGTTAGCCCAACTTCAAGTTTTCAATTCCATTATGAACATCTCATTACTAGACTCAAAAGCCTTTGATCTCCTATCAAAACTTCAATAAATGAAATTCAATCACCAGTAAGTTGCGATAAATAGCAGTCCACTCTCCATAACAAATTTTAAGAAGCCTAAAAGCCTTCTGATATTCTATTATGGCCGTCACTATCATTCTATTACTAGCTCTATCTATATAAGGGATCTTCCAAATATGTTGTTATCTCTAAGCTCTCCTCTCTACTCTAATTTTTCTATGTACTCCATTCTTTTTGATCAGGAAGCTAATTTGACTGTCGGAGAGTCCTGTCGGAGCCACCCACCTTCCGTTCGGCTTCATTTTGTAGGTCTCATTGGCAAGATCATCTTCGCCACCTCCAGCATACCTCGGCAGCCATCTATTTTCTGCACCAATAGCGTGCATGAAAACTTTTGTTACTACATGTTAGAATATTTATTTGATTTTAGATTGGCATGTTGGTATTTTATCTATAGTATAAAATCTATTTCTTGGTTAGCAACCACCACATGCATTTCATGTATATTGCTTGTGTCATGTAGCAAGCAATTTTAACATGTGATTTCAAGATTCAAAACTATGGGATATAGTGAAGAAAGCTGGCATGCAAATACAGATCAAAAAGTTTGAAAAATATATGAGAAAGATTGAAAAGATGAAATTGAAAGCCATTCAATGGCTAAATAATTTTTTTTTAGATAAATGGACTCAAGCACATGATGGTGGTTGACGATAAGGAACAATGACTACTAATTTATCAAAGTATTTCAATAAAGTTCTTAAAAATGCTCACTTTCTACCAATAATTGTATTAGCAAAATTGACATTTTTCCACCTTGTATCTTATTTTGAAGGTCGCCATGCTTAGGTAGTTGAGACACTAGAAAGAAGTGAAAGATTTACTTCATTTGTTATAGGTCGTATAATCTCTAACCAATCCAAAGCTACATCGCATGGTACTACTAGCTTTGATAGGGCTAGCGGTGTATTCCAAGTACAAATGGCAATGCAAGGGCCTTATATGAACAAAGATAATAACATGCAAGTTAGATATTTGTTACTCATCCTTCTCATTTTCTATTATTGTATATCTAACAATTATATAGTTAACATTGTTATGCCATATGGTATAGATAGTGAGACTTTCAGAGCATATATATACATGTTAGAAATGGCAGTGCTACCATTTGCCTTATTCATATGTCATGGTTGCATGTGCTCATATCGTAATTGATTTTTGGCATTATGTCGATCGTTGCTATACCATAAATGATTACCATCATAGTTACGCTTATCAATTTTAGCCTACACCACATTAGGAGTATTGGCCACAAATCTAAGAGGAATGTGTTAGCATACTTGTACAAGAACGGTTATGATATAAAAGTAGACCATGCTCCTTGAGATTATGAAATGGAATAGATTGAAGGGAATCTGCTAACTGGCCTATGTGTTGAGTATGTAGAGAGACAGGCCATTACAGATAGACATGTCTAACAATTAGAAATAAAGAATGATATGTATCCTAAAATATACAATTATTATGTTATATAAAGTTTGGCTATATTAGAACTATTTCTTTAAGATATGTACTTAAATATGAGATATTGATATGTCATATTAATTGCAAGCCATCATACTTGCATATGCAACCAATTGAAGGTTATAAATGAATTTTAATTTTATCTAACCTATTATTCAAAATGCAGCGCAGCATATCGTAACATGGGATTCGGTACCAAGTTGATGATTCTAATACCTATATGACTACCAAGCTATCATCAATCGTCATCAATTTAGGGTGGAGAGGTATGCATTTATATCACTGTGACATCCTTCTAACCCATTCATTATATTTCTCTATTTTTTATTATACAAATTATTTTGTCTTTCTTCATTATTGTAAAGAATCGAGGTTTTTTCTTACGTGCACTTGGAGGGAGCTAGCATTGCCACAGGTCCATGTGCTAGAATGGATTATATATACCTGCATTTACATTAAGGGTGGATTCTTAATAGAATTTGACGTCAGCATCCGGATTCACACTACAGCTGGACCGGCATTTGAATGCACAACATGTCATAGAACGGTGGCAGCTGAGACCCCATACATATTTATTTACCTCAAGAAGAGTGTACCATCACATTCAAGAATATTTCTATTTCAACTTGGATTGCTGTTAATGGACTTAATAGTAATGGGTGATACACAAATTAATGATATGATTGGCGCTAGAATTGTTTGAATCTGATTAGGGTTTATCCCAGCCAGCCTGTATGTTCATTAATAGTGACTTAGTTTTTGGTTTGGCTGGGAGAGCAACTTTACTAAGTAAAGCATCATATGCGATGAGTTAGCGATGGTACTTATGCTAGGAGATAATAATCCTCACAAGCTCAGAAGTGAAGGAATCATTTCGTCTACGGGTCGTCCAGTCTGATTATCGCAGGTTTTGCAGAATCATAAGACTGATAAATTATATTTTCAAAAAAATTTATTTTGATCCCAATCAGACTATTGATATATTTCAGAATCTGATTCTTTATTATCTTTAATTAAATAAAATAAAATAGATAAAGTTAAAATCAAATTTAATTTACCTCGATTGATAAACTCCTAATTACCAACAACTATAATGACAGATAAAAATGCAGGCGAAGATATTTGGTATCTAGCCCACCGCAAGGCCTGGCTCTACCGAATATCCAACCTCGGTTCGATCTAGAGATCCTCTTTCTTCTATCCAGCCTGCCGCTAAAAATTTCAGATTGGAATCTGATCATGGAGGTCTTCAAACTCTTTTGAAGTACTGCAGTCGTTCGCTTTTGCAGCAGCGGCAGTCTTTCTTTCGCTTTTTGATGCGCGCTTTCTTGATCTGACCATCGCACCAACCAAGATCCAACAACACCGTTTTGGGATTGGGAGAGCAAGGGAGAAAGGAAGCTATGGCAATGGAGGAGGAGGGAGAGGCCAGCCTTGGGGCGTGGGTTTCTCCATTGTTGCATTAGATTGAGTTGGGCGCAGGGTCCTTATTATAGACTAAGGCGTGATCCAATCCTCTCCTCCCAGCAATCACACCCTTTGTGAAATTCAAGATTAAATCTGATATGGTGGATAGAGACCCCCTGGATTCCTCCTTAGAGGCACTAAAGTCCAGATAACCTGGATTCTTAGTAGAACTCTGATTGGAATCCCAAAAGGGAGGTGGAGTCCTTGTCTACACAGGACTCCAAGGTGGCCTCCAAAACTTGGGCTGCACCGCTAACCTTGGCGTGCGCCTTCTCCTTGCCTTATGGTTATGGCAGGGGGAAACGAAGGCCGCCACCACGCTCTTCATAGGTGCATTGACACGTGGACAAAAGTCATAAGTGTTTATGGTCAAGCTGTTAATGACGCAGTCAAAGATAAGACTTTTTGACACAACTCATAAGAGATACCAAATGGTAGGTGAGCCAAGAATGGCAGGTCCTACTAGTCTTATCAAAATAAGACGATACTTCTCTAACTTGGACAACCTCGCAGTTAGACCCTATGAAGGCCTCCTGATTTGGAAGCGATAAACTCCTTTTGGCTCAGTCGCACCAACAATTTATGAATAGCAAAAGAGAAGCGTTAGGTTTTCAATCGAGTCTAGCACGATTTCCTTGAACGCAAATGAATTCATTCAGATCATTGAATAGATCAGTTCAATTGATGATCACTCAGATTCAAACTCCTTGTTTGTGTGACCGCAGTTAGGTTTCAGTTCTGTATGATAATCGGGATATTCAATGCTCTCTATCATGAGACATCATAGAAACTCCTTTCGATGATCAGAACTCTTCTGATTCCAAACAGCTAGAATGATCGATCATTCTAAATCATTCTTAATTGCTCCCAAAATCCACCAAATGACACCTAGCAGTATATGCGTGGCAACTCGCATCAGAGCTGAAGGTAACCTCTTGGTGCAGCTAACCTGTGTGTTAAGTCTTCTCTCTTGAGCCTGAATCAGCTTAGGGTAAGGTAAACTCGTCAAACGCTAGTTTTGTCCATATGATATAATCATTTGATTCGAGTGCCAATGTGAAAACCTAAATAAAAACTCTTTTTATTATTTCACTCTACCATGGCCATGGACTAGGATTTGACTTCTCAATGATTATCATAAGGGCTGCTCCACTCTAAACCACCCTGAGGTATGATAGATCCCATCTTGATGCAATTCCAGTTCCTACAATGAAATGTCATAGCCAACCAATACACCTCATAGGGTCCAATATGGCTAGGAGACCGATAATGGTGTAGTCAACTATAACACCCTCAAGGTGAAACTACCGAGCATCTAGGTACAAACCAGACACACCTACTGCAGCATCGAGTCCAGTCAGATGACGAGAAGGTAGACTCCTATGACTACTCGAGGTGTCACTTTGCCAGTGACCTCGTTCTCTAAACGAGTATCTGTACTCTCTGCTCTGGTGTCTCCACCCCGTAGACCAAGACTCATCTACTAAGAGAAGCGATCGTACACACCAACCTACCGATGCAATCACATCCTCGTGATGATCCTATTGGTCGGAGCTGTTATGAGTTAATAAATGATATTCATTCTTAAATTTTCAACTCTTGAAAATATGAATTATCATTACCATTACTCAAAGGGAATTATCACATGACACTAAATACACAGGTGTGATAGAAAATAACCCTTTAACTAATTATAGTCAAAATTACAATTTTGCCTCTAGAAGTGTAATTACAAGTGTCAGCCAAATTCTGGCTTCTAGGGCACATATTCTAACAACTCCCACTTTGACCTAAACCAATTGGCTACAAGTCTAAGTTCCCATCTTCTCAAGGTGGGCATCGATCTTACTGTTGTCCAACGGCTTTGTAAGTGGGTCGCCCGACATTATCTGCGGAGTTGACTCTCTTGACCTCTAGAACATAACCCCTTTTCAGGTAATCGTGGGATGGGGTGGTATCACATTTTGCCTTGGAACTCTTCCAGCTGACAGCACCACCATTGCACACAAACAGACTCCAGATGTCGACTTTCGATCATCTATATCGGACATGAAATCCGAGTCTGTGTATCCCTGGACTTGGAGTTCTCCATTACCAAAGACCAACATCATATCCTTAGTTCTTCTCAAGTACTTAAGGATACATTTCACAGAAGTCCAGTGTTCTTCACCTGGATTTGACTGATATCTGCTTGTGACACTCACAGCATGGGCTATATCAGGTCGTGTACATAGCATGGCATACATGAGGCTCCCTATTGCAGAAGCATAAGGGATCTTGCTCATGCGTTCTATTTCCTCAGGTGTGCTGGCACATCTTCTTGGAAAGATGAATACCATGTCTGAAGGGTATTAATCCCCTCTTAGAGTTTTCCATACTAAACCTCTTTAGTACTTCCTCTATGTACATCTTCTGTGAAAGTCCTAGCATCCTATTCGGTCTATCCCTATAGACCTTAATTCCTAGAATAAAGGATGCTTCACCTAGGTCTTTCATGGAGAATTCCTTGGACAACCACATCTTGACTGATGTCAACATGGGAATATCATTCCCAATAAGGAGGATGTCATCCACGTACAATACGAGGAAGACAACAGCGCTCCCACTGACCCTTTTGAAAACACATGGTTCCTCTTCATTTTTGATGAAACCAAACTTTTTGATCACATCATTGAAACGAGTGTTCCAGCTCCGAGATGCTTGCTTAAGTCCATATATGGACCTTTGCAGCTTGCAAACCTTGTGATCAGTATCACTGGATGTGAAACCTAGCGGCTGTTCCATATAGATATCTTCCTCAAGATATCCATTTAAGGAATGCCGTTTTCACGTCCATTTGCCATATTTCATAATCGAAATAGGCTGCAACAGGCAAGCAATGTGCGGATGGATTTTAGCATAGCCACTGGGGAAAAGGTATCCTGATAGTCAATGCCTTCGCGTTGACTATAACCTTTTGCCACTAGTCTAGCCTTGAATGTCTCCACATTCCCATCTGCACCAATCTTTCTCTTGAAGATCCATTTACACCCAATAGGTACTATACCTTCTGGTGGATCTACCAAGGTCCAGACTTGGTTTGAGTGCATCGAGTCAATTTCTGACTGCATTGCCTCTAAGCCATTTCTCGGAGTCGATATCTGATATCGCCTCGTTGTAGGTTTTGGGATCATCACCATGAGCACCATTACCTATGAGGAACATTTCCTCTACTCCTCTGAAATAATACCTAAGTATCTTTCAGGGGGACGGAAAACTCTTTCCGATCTACGAGGTGGAGGAGGTAGTGTTCTTATTGGCTCAACCTGATTTGGTTCCAATTGGTCCTTAGCTCGTTTCTACTTGTGAGACTTTCTCATCAAGCTTAATCTGCTTTCCAATGCCGCTATCTTGAATAAACTATTTTTCAAGAAAGATGGCATGTCGACTCACAATCACATTGTGGTCTTCTGGAATGTAGAAATAGTATCCTAATGACTCTTTAGGATATCCTATGAATCGAGCTCTAAAGGACCTAAACTCTAACTTGTCCGCTTGTTGTCTTTTGACATGAGCCGGACAACCCCAAATTCTGAGATGACTCAGACTTGGTTTCTTACCGTGCCATATCTCATACGGTGTGGTAGGAACGGTTTTAGAGGGAACCCTATTCAGTAGATAGAATTGAAGTTAACAATGAATGTCCCCAAAGAAAATCAGGGAGGTCTGTGAAGCTCATCATGGATCGAACCATATCCAATAGAGTCCGATTTCTCCATTCTGAAACCCCGTTGAGTTGAGGTGTTCCTGGTGGAGTCCATTGAGAGACTATGCCATTTTCCTTAAGATAGTCTAGGAATTCCCGGCTAAGGTATTCACCTCCTCGATCTGATCGAAGAACCTTAATGGGTTTTCCAGTTTGTTTTTCTACTTCATGTCTGAATTCTTTGAACTTTTCAAAAGCTTCAGACTTGTGTCTCATAAGATACACATACCCATACCTAGACAGATCATCGGTAAAGGTAATGAAGTAGACAAAATTGCCTCTAGCCGGCACATCAAATGGGCCGCACACATCAGTATGTACTAGGGCAAGGAGATCTGTGGCCCTCTCCCCATGTCCAACAAAAGGGAGTTTAGTCATTTTGCCTTGAAGACAAGATTCACAAGTTGGATATGACTCAAAAGTCAATGGACTCAATAGCCCATTTTTCTCCAATTTGTTGATCCTATCTTCTGCTATATGACCTAATCTCAGGTGCCATAGATATCTGTCGTTTGGACTATCCCTAGGTCGTTTGGCATTCACGTTTTGCTCGATAGTTAGAACAGGTAGGTACATCAATATGTAGCTGATAAAGACCATTAATAAGCATTTGCATTTTATTTCTTTCATAAAGAATGTTACAATGGTCCTTAAAGAAGGTGAATCACATAACCTTCTTGTGCTAAGCATGAAACAGAAATCAAATTCCTGCTAGCTGCAGGCACATAATAACAGTCTTTCAAAACTAAGTCTAAACCAGATGGTAATCGAAGAGGGTATGTTCCCACGGCTACTGCAGCAACTCTTGCTCCATTACCGATGCGTAGGATCATGTCTCCATCCCTCAGCCTCCTGCTATCCTCAAGACCCTGCATAGAAGTGCACAGATGAGCACTAGAACCAGAGTCAAGCACCCAACTGGATGCAGAAGAAACCGTAAGGTTAGACTCAATAACGAGCATACCTCCAGAAGGACCTTCCTTCTTGTTCTTCAGGGTGGCCAGGTAAGTAGGGCAGTTCCGCTTCCAATGGCCGTCGCTGTTGCAATGGAAACACTTTCCTTTGCCATCGACCTTCTTCTTCGGTTCTGCTTCTTCTTCTTTGATCCTTCCACCTTTTGCTTTTTCACAGACTTCTTTTTCTTTCCATAAGACTTTCTTTTGGAAGAAGTCCGTTCCATAGCAAGAACTGAGCCTTTAGAACCTTTCATAGAAAGCTCAGCGGTAACCAGCATATTCATTAACTTCGGCCAAGGAATTTTGAAGTTTATGCATGTGGTAATTCATGATGAATTGCCCATATGCATCAGTCAAGGATTGCAGAATAATATCGTTCTGCAGATCCAAGTCCAACTTCACACCGAGCTTCTCAAGCTCTTCCATGTCCTTGATCATTGTCAGACAGTGATCTTGGACTGACTGCCCATCACGCATCTTAGCCTTAAAAAGTCATTTCGTGACTTGATATTTGGCTGCGCGACTCTGTTCACCAAACATCTCCTGCAGGTGAGCCAACATTTGGCGAGCAGTCCCGATATCTTCATGTTGGCGCTGGAGCTCATCAGACATCGAGCCCAACATGTAATATCTGGCCTTATTATCTTCGTCAATCCATTTTTCCAGAGACGCTCTCTGTTCAGTGGATGGACGAGGCTGGTAAGGTGGGAGGGTCCTGGTCCAAAACATGGGTTAACTTCTCTGAACCCAAAATAATTTTGTAGTTCCTGAGCCAATCTTTATAATTGGGTCCAGTCAGTCTATGTGTGTCCAGGATACGTGCCAATGGGTTGGACGCAGACATTTTCCTGTAGAGAGTCAAAGATTCTAGTTAGATACTGTAATTTTGACTTGACCAATTTGTTTAGGGATTTTATTTTTAAACAAATTAGCTCCCACTATTTTCTCGGATCCCTACACTCCCTCTGTAGAGATGCGAAAATCTCCATGATTAATGATTTCTAGTGGGTGGTGCGGTCTCACCAACTGACTCATCACCTCACCTAACAGTTATTGGTGATGGGTTAGCCAATGAGTGAACAACTCTTGTTCAATGATTCTCTAATCATGGTGCACCCAAACTTGGTCTCTAATTCATGAATCTCACCGTATCCGGAAATATTGATCCACTCCTTAGTTAAGTCAGACCCACCATTTGCATAGACTGGGTTCCTAATTGAGTCTCTCACCGTATCCGAAATATTGAGCCCAACTCATCCTCCAGCCCATAGCATCCAATGCCTAATAGACATGGTTGCATCTTCCCGGTGCAACTGAGCCACTGTATCCAGCCGAGAACAATCAACCCCGGGAAGGGCCCGCACATCTACAATGGTGGAAGACCTCAGACTTAATCTTTTCTTAGGGAGAATTGATTCAGGTCTCATTAAACTAGACTTGGCTTAGTCATAACAATTATGACTAACCTAGTGGCATGGGTTAGCTCGGATTATTGACCACCTCAGATCAGAACTGTGTCAACAGATATGGCCAGGTAAGTGAGACCGGTGGAAGGAATATGCCATTAACTCGTACAAGAACGCATTCAGGTCGAGTAGCTTCCAATTAAAAACCAGTCGGTCGTCTGTGCCAAACTTACCTTAGACACCAAATTGTTGAGTCAGAACCAATTGGGTTAGCCTACAATCCAGACTCTAACCTCTGAGCCTAATTAGGTCTTGCTTGATCGTGACTCGATCTTGACCCAGACTTAATCCTATTAGGCTGGTCAATTTAAGCATTGTTGATCCCATCTAACCAACTCTTGATTCGGTTTGATCAACCGCTTAGACCTAATTGAGCTACCCAAGCCCGAACCCAGTATTATGAATATGTCTTAGATCTGAAAATTCTCAATTTTAGACCTAATTAATATTCCATAAACTTAATTCTTAATTAAGTAGGGTTCATAAACAAAATATGCACAATAAATCCTAGGGTTTCAGGATCTAGGGTTTTGCAGAAAGTAAGTTTTGGGTTTCTGATTAAGGACGAACACGCAGCACCCCTACACATCATAAGAACACCCCATCGAATGGGAAGAGAGGGCCTTTAAACCCTTCTTCGTTCTTATGACCGGACGGCCAAGAGGAACGCCTTAATCAGGAACATGTAAATACTACAAAACAGTTATTAGATCTATATCATATATCTCATATACAAATTTAGATCTAATCATGGCATATTTTGCATACATCTCATGTATCAAATCATGCATGTTTTCAGATCTAAATTATCTCATAATAATCTAAAAAATTAGATTTAAATTGATCTAATCAAAATAAATTCTAATCTAGACAATTATGTAGAACTATTCTACAACTAGTCTAGACATGCATCAATCATATCTCATATGATATTTAAAATTAAATAATTTTTATTTGCTATTTTTTAGATGTTATTATAACACTTATAATATCAAAAAATAGTAAATAAAAGATCTAAAATATGATTTAATCAGATTAAATCAAAGACATGCAAGAACTATTCTATAGAACTATTCTATTCTAGAACTAGTCATGCATATCTTCTAATCTTAGATCCAAATCATTTAATTTTAATTTTTTCTGATTTCAGATCTGATCACATCTCATGTGACATCTGAAAATCACTTTATTTTCTAATTAAAATAAATTTAAAATCAGATCTAAATAATTTTAGAACCATGGCTCTGATACCAGTTGAAGGGAAAATCCTGATTTCCCGGTCCAGGTTCGTTCAGATCTGATCAGATCAAGAGATATATTTCAAAAATTTTTCTCTTGATCTAATCAGATCTTGATATATTTCAGATCTGAATTCTTATTATTTTAATAAATAAAATAAAATAAGATAAATTAAATCAAATTTAATTTACCTGATTTGGGTAATCCTATTACCCTGTTGATGATCCTGTTTGCAGCGGAAGGTTCTGGATCTTAGCCACGCAAGCGCCTGGCCTCTACCGGTATCCACTCGGGTTGGATCTGGAGATCCTCTTCTTCTCTATCACACCTCCAAAAATTAGATCTGGATCTGATCTGGAGGATCTTCAAAACTCCTTTTGAAGATCAGCAGTCGTCCTTTGCAGCAGCGCAGCCTTCTTGCTTTTGATCGCCTTTCTTTGATCTGAATCGCACCAACCTAAGTCCAAAACTCCTTTTGGACGTGGAGAGCAAGGGGAGAAGATGGTTATGGCATGGAGAAGGAGGGGAGAGGCAGCCTTGGGGCATGGGAAATCTCTATTCTCAATTCATTAGAATTAGAGTTGGGCGCAGGGTCTTATTTATAGACTAAGCTTGTGATCCAACTCCTCTTCCTCCCAACCAATCACAACCCTTTGTGAAATCAGATCTAAATCTGATTGGTGGGAATAGAGACCCCTGGATTCCTCCTTAGAGGGTGCCTAAGACCAGTCAAACTTGGATTCTTAGTAGAACTCTGAATTGGAATCCAAAAGGGAGATGGAGTCCTTGTCCAACAAGGACTCCTAGGCGCCTCCAACTTGGGCTCACGCCACCCTTGGCGTGCGCCCTTCTCCTTGCCAGGTTCTGGCAGGGGGACAGGCCCCCACCAGCTCTCCAATAGGTGCATGACATGTGGTCAAAAGTCAAAGGGTCAATGGTCAACGTTTGACCAGTCAAAGGTAGACTTTTGACCAAAGTCAAAGAACAAGAAATGGCAGGTGACCAAAAATGGCAGGTAATGTCTTACAAAATAAGACAACCTTTTCTGACTTGGACAACCTCCAGTCAGACCATATGAAGGCCTCTGATTGAGCACAAACTCCTTTGGCTCAGTCAGGACAACTTATTTATGATAGTAAAAGAAGAACGTTAGGTTCAATCGAGTGCTAGCACGATTTTCCTTGAACCTAATTGAATCTCATTCAGATCAATTGAACTAGATCAGTTCAATTGATGATCACCAGATTCAAACCCTTGTTTGTGTGACCCAGTTAGGTTCAGTTCTGTATGGTAATGGGATATGTCATGATCTCTATCATCGACATCATCGAAACTCCTTTCGATGGATCAGAACTCTTCTGATTCGAACAGCTAGAATGATCGATCATCTAAATCATTCTAATTGCTCCCAAAATCCACCAGTGACACCTAGCAGTATATGGTGGCAACCCATCAGAGCTGAATGCGAACCTCTTGGTGCAGCTACCTGTGTGATTAAGTTCTTCTATCTTGAGCCCCGATCAGATTAGGGTTAAGGTGAACTCGTCAAACCCTAGTCTTCTGTCATATGATGTAATCATTCGATTCGAGTCCAATGTGAAAATCTAAATAGAAACTCTTTCTATTATTTCACTCTGCCATGGCCATGGGCTTCTGGACTTGATTCTCATGATCATCATAGGCTGCTCCTCTACCACCGAGGTAGATAGATTCCATCTTGATGCAATCCAGTTCCTACAATGAACATGCTATAGCCAACATACACCTCAGGGTTCCATATGGCTAGGAGACCGAGTAATGGTGTAGTCAAACTATAACACCCTCAAGGTGAACTGCCGATGCATCCTCAGGTCAAAGAACCAGACACACTACTGCAGCATCGAGTCAGTCATTGACGAGAAGGTAGACTTCCCTAATGACTACTCGAGGTGGTCACGCTCAGTGCCCTCGTTCTCTAAGGAGTACCTGTACTCTCGCTCCGGTGTCTCCACACCGTAGACTCAAGACTCATCTACTAAAGAGAAGCGATTGTACACCAACCTTCCGGATCAATCACCATCCTCGTGATGATCCTATGGTCGGGAGCATTTTATGAGTTAATAATGATTATTCATGTCTTAAATTTTCAACTCTTGAAAATATGAATTATCATTACCATTAACTCAAAGGATGTATCACAGACATTAAATACACAAGTGTGATAGAAAATAATCCATTTTATTAATTATAGTCAAAATTATAATTTTGCCCCTAGAAGTGTATTACAAGTGTCAGCCAATTCTGGCTTCTAGGGCACATATATCTAACAGGGACATAGCCATATAAACACACACAAGGTATCAGATTGGACATGGGGACATAGCCATATAAACACACACAAGGTATCAGATTGAGTTATTAGATTTATATGGGAGAACAAGGTTGGAATTTTGCTCCCTAATCTTCGCAATTGCTAATTAAATAAAAAATGCTATGCTAACATGATCAAATGATCTGGATGAATGATCCTGAAATTATTTGTTGGTGTTTTATTGGGTACAAGATCCCATGCTTGCTTTGCTTGGGTGGCATGCCATATAGGTGCTAACCTAAGTTTTTTTTTTTCTCATTTTTCTCTTGCCTTATGTTTGTTTAGCATTGCTTGGAAGACCACTTATTGAGAGGCTTGATTGTGAACATGACCCCTACTCTTCTCCATTACCTATGAGTCAGGTTGAGAAAAAAAAGGCAGAAGGAAAGAAAATGAGAAAGAGGAGTGCTTGCTGCTTGCAATTCAACTTATTATTGGCACATCATTGTGTATCGTAACCTCCAACTGCTCTTTCAGATCTTGTGTGCTCCATGTTGGATATCCTCCATCTTTCTTTCCTTCTTTTCTTTCTTTCTTTCTTTCTTTCTTTTCTTCTTGTTTTCTTTCTTTTCCTCTACCTTTCTTTCTTTTCTTTCCTTTTACTTCTCTCTTCCTTTCTTTTTTTTTTTAAATTTTTCTTCTTTTTTCCTTTCATTTTTTTTCTTTTCTTCATCTTTCCTTCCTTTCCTTCTTTCCTTTTTCTTATTCTCTCCTTGCATGGATGGGTTTCGGAGTCTCGAGCCCATCCTGGTTTCATTTTCTCACAAGAACAGGATGAGATAGCTGGGATGCCTCCTATCCCAGCATGACGTAAAACCTTGCAAATATGTATAAAGAGGCTCACTAAAGATCCAGTATAACAAAGATAAATCTACCTAATGGGTATAGCTTTCCAGTGGGGCTTCATGGACCAGCTTCTAGCAATGAAATTTTTGTAGAAATTGTGCTTGTTGACCAACATGAGGGTTCATTAATTTTGTGTGCATCAGATGGGAGGTGAAGATGGTGACATTGCTGATGGTATTGGAGATGGTAGTCATCAATGTTGGTAGTTGCTTGGTGGGTGCTATTGCTTTGGTGATAATAATATTAAGGTGGTGGTTTTATGCGGGAGGTGGTTTTATGTGGGAGGTCTCATGAAGTTGGAGAAGTAAAGCCAACAAATTATGCCCTTTTCAGTTTGATTTCCGCACAGCAACATTTTTGGGTAAAAGTTCATAGGCAAATGGCAGAATACAAAGTGAAAAGTTGGCTTATTTACTTTCCTTTTTTGTTTTGAGAAGTATAGCTGGATGAGTTGTAAATAAATAGTGTGGTACCTTCACTAAAGGAAGCAACAATTTGAAGTGTACAATTACAATATCTCGAGTCATGAGATTTGGTCCTTTTCCTACCCTACGCCTATCTAACTCCCTAGTTTGCCACGTGTAAAGGCTAGCCTTCTCATGTCCTTGATCATATACCAAAAGCACAAGGAATTTTGCCACATGGCCAAGCATGCACCCTCATAGTCCATAGTTAGCAAGTATTAATGTAAACTCCCATGACACCCTTAAGTGCCATAAATCCACTCGTGTAGGGTCAATTGCAATGTTTATGCACACCTCTATCTCATAGAACTAAGGTTCGCCATCTTGGTACCAGACCCCGTATCATTAATATCCTATTATAATGTTTGTAGACGGTATGGTGTGAGACGGTGAGGCATGCCGAGTGTCGGTATGGTACAGTACTGACCAATACAGCAAACCTTGCTATGCTACCACTTGTCTTGTTTGACAACCCGAGAATGTCCACCTTGTTGGCTTTGCACCAACACTAGGCTTGTTCCTTAGCCCAAGTATGTCCACGTAGTCGCCTTAGCATCAAGAACTATGATCTCCACATTGTGACTTGTCTACCATGCCACCAATGTGCAAGCTAGTCATACTGCCCTCTGATGTCCCCAGAAGACTTGGATGGGATAGCTATGCAAGTATGCATTGTCACCTAACCATGCAAAACTCTTGAACAAGCCTAATGCTAGTGTTGCAAGTTTAAGTTGCCAAGTTTACAAGACTTGTAGCTCGTTAAAGCCTATTAGATAATCATATATTTCTTCACTCTTTAAGATTCTAGTCTTAAGGCCACCAAAATGTTCTTGTGCCTTGGTCCTCATGTTGCATCCATGGTGCACCTTTGTCTTTGGCTATACCACCCAAAACATTGTCTTCATGGCTTGTTTGTACAATCGTGCACACTACCATGAGACTCCATGCTAAGGTCCTCTCATCGAGAATATATCAATCATGATAATGTTCCTTATCAATGGTAAGGTTGAGGATGAGCTTTGGTGCAATAGTAAGATTGTTTCACTATAACTTGAAGGTTATTGGTCTAAAATATGGAAACAACCTCTCCATGTACGAGGATAAGACTGCATTCATTTGACCCTCCATAGACCTTGTAATGGTGGGAGCGTTGTTTACTAGGCTGCCTCATTTTTTTTTTGACAACATGCCTTATCAATCGATGGCCAACTCTTTAGTCTTGCCCCAAGGCTCAACATACTTTCAATATGGATCTTGCATTAGTAGCTTGCTTCATGGCTAATTGGCTCTTAGGGTTCTTGTGTTGCACCATAGTGCCTTGCTTAGACTTGCTTGTCAAGGTAGGACAAGCACGCACTCCGCTATGGAGATCCAAAATCCGTAGGGTAGTCTAGAGGAGCAGTTAAGCTGAAATCTTGAATCCTTCCCTATGTGGAAGCATGGCTAGTTTGTTTAATTAAACATCACTATGGTATCCTTTAATGCAATATCCAAGCATGGCACACCATTCAACTTTAGCATGCGCGTCTCTTACAAGCACAGGGAAATTGGAGCCCCTTCATACAAAGTATCGATCACTCTTGAAAGTTCCAAAGATTGCTTAAGGAACCAAGGTTCGCTGACTTGGTATTGTGATCCATATTGGTTAGGTACTAGGTCGATACAGTATCATACCATACCATATCTACATAGTATCTAGCTGCATATTGGTCAGGTTAACAAGGTGATGGGAAAATATATGTAAAAAAATGAGGAGAGCAGTGAGCCCAAAGACAAGATGAGTGTCGATGCTGATGATGGATCACAGGAGAGTAGTGAGGCTGATAACGAGGTTCGAGATGAGGCGGGTGTTGATGATGACGATTGCATGGAGGAGAGCAGCAAGGCCCAAGACAAGGTTGGTATTGACAACAACGACATTGTGTAGGAGAGGAATGAGGCTGAGGGTGTTAAAGGAGAAGTGGCATGGATGCTAAGGTCATCGACAATGAGGTCGAGCAATGATGGGATCTAGGTAGAGAAGGTGATCATCGATGAGAGGGGTGGTGGCATCATTGTGGCAGGCATCCGAGTGAAGGTGCGGTGGGGCTGGGGTTTCAAAGAGGAGAGTGGTTGAATGGTTGGGATGACGATGCCTGATGGCCCAATTCTTCTTTTATGAGAGGTCAGTTCTGTTGGGTGAACCAAGTCAGAGCACCCCAAAATTGGGTAGAATTGGTTGGTTAGGCACTTGGGCTCGGTTTTGACCATTTCACTCTGCCTTGTTTTGAGAGATCGAATAGTCCCAATTCCTGGCTGCTTCAGTTCAGTAGCCTTGAACTGCCCAGTTTGAGACAGTTCAGCTAACCCTGCAGGGAATATAAGTTTCCATTTTGGCTATCCATCACCATGCCGGATGAAAGTCTATGAGGCTCCATGCTTGTGTATGTCATGCCATGCAAGGAGGCTGTGACATATGGCCCTTTCATTTTGCAACAATGATTAAATAATCTCGTATTGTGCTCATACTGGAAAGCGACTAGCATGAGTTTTTGTGGCATTAGGCTATGCACATAGTGCTATCTCTTGCTAAATTAGCATTAGAAGATAAGTCTTTCATAAAAGATACATGACTTAACATCCAGATATGCTTCTTCATTCAACTCATTTTCATGCACTAGACCAATCTAACCACTTTATATTTGTGCTTAGTCTTTTTTTTTTTTTTTTTTTTGTTGTAATAAACATAATTCTTAATGTATCCATCACAGACCGAATGAGTGCTTATATCGGTCAATAACTAGTACAGAGCACCACCATGTGCCCTTAGATTTCAAACTGACCCCATATGGAACCTTAGTACTTTTAATGACCATGTACAAGCCCATATTGCTTGATACACCTTCCTTTTGCTCATCTAGTTTGGCCCAACACTAGCCTGTGCCAACCTCATATTCTCTCCACATGTGATATCTATATTATCGGTAGGGGTGAAAGTGGATGGATAGTATCCATTGGGATCTGTTTTTGTATCCAAATCGATCCAGATATGAATACAAAATCGAGTATTTGACTAATATCTTTATCCATATCTATATCTGTCAAAGACAAATGGATACAATATGTCTACACAACTATCTGATCCACATCCAAATATCCAGATCTTTTTGTATTCCTATGAGGGCTCAAAATTCTGAGGGGAAAAAAGGGACCATATTAACATGTTATTAATTTGATATACCTTCCACTAGTAATATCTTTGTTTTTATGGTCATAAAGTTTAACTATATGACTTGTATCCATATTTATATTTATTCTTTGAAAATCTAATCTGTATTTTTATCTGTTTAAAACAAATATGGACATTGATTTCCACATCTGACTAGTGTCCTTTTCCGCATCCGTATTCATCAAACAAAAGTAAGTACACATATGGATGTACTTATATCTGATCCATATCCTATCCATCTTCAGCTCTCTAAGCATCAGTTAGTGGTAACTATTGGTATGGACCTTTATTTTTTAAGTCCTTGGTATCTGTGGATATCTATTTCAAGACATGCTGTCTGTCTGTATGCATATATTGATTGTTTGTTTAATATGTACTTTGTATACTTTCAAATATTTAGCTTGCATACTAATATGACAACTATATTTACATATTAACAGCCTAAATATGCTCAAATTATCATGGTGAAAGCTATTAGGGAGGCGTAACTACATTTTTTGATTCATAACTTATTATACGAGTTCTGGATCAGAAGAAGGCTGACTTTAGTAAAGCTTCAGGCAGATGGTCTCAATGCAATGAGGACAAAGTAGAAGAAGAGAAGATGCACCTTGCTCTATTCAAATTGAACACAGAGCAGGATGAGCTGGTTCAAAAGTTGATTCTTCAGACAGCAAATCTAAAGAGTAAATTTGCTGATGTTTGGTCAACGTTTAGGAACCACAGCTCTAGGAAAATGAGGTGAGAAAATATCATGAAAAATCCAAACAAGACAATGTCCTGGTAATGCTATAGGTCAATATGATGGTTGTGATTTCAGCCAATAACAGAGTATTGGAAGAATTTAAAACATTGCCAGTGAGAATTAACAATAAGAAAAGCCAAGAGAGAATTTGTTCATTTTGGACTTAAACAAAATGTTCTTTTTTGTCAAAAATATCTACTTTTACAGTGGAAAGAAATGTCTCAAGAATGAAAATGGTGGTAACCAAAAGTTAGACATTACTACTAACTGAAACCAAAATCAAGAAATTTAAAAGGATAGCAGGAAGAATTCATAATGATCTTTTCTCTAAGGAACCACTTGATACTTATGCATATGATTTGCCATCCTTGCATGTGACAAAAAGAGCCAACTCAAGTCTCCTGCATGCCCAACTTGTATCAGTGGATGATGTAATGCCAAAAATTGCTACATGGATTGATAGCTCTATACTAGCTGTTGCTACAAGCCTCCAAACCCCACTAGTCAAGATATTCTACAAAGGTGACACGCCATTTCAGAATCCTTCGGAATCTCTCCCTCTCCTATGCTAGCTTTCTAGGCATTTATTTTTTATATTTTTTGATCCCTCTTCCCTACTTCTAACCCTCGTCATAGTTATCATGCTCCAAGCTATCATCAGATATGTCTTGTGCCACTTGTGCTGGTAGTGGTCACATCAGTATGAGAGACTGGATGAAGTACATGAAAAAAGTCTTACCAATACACATGATATCCATGGTAGTAGCAATATGTGCATATTACCTACCAAAGTTTGAAATACAATGGTACTGGAAGGTACCAGTTATGTCTTGGTATTGTAAATACCACAGTACACCCCCATTTTTGCTCATGCTTTATCATTATGTCTCGATATGTTGTTAGGTACTGCCTTGGTATGCCAATGATGCTCCTTAGTACAGGGAATGCCTTACCATGGTATGGTCAGGTTTTCAGCCCTGGTGCAACCACACGTGTGATTAGAAATTGGGGAGTGCAACTCAATGGGGTTAAGCTGACTTATTCTTTCTGCATTTTAGTCCACCTTTCCCCCTTCGATGGAACTAAGGGTTGACTGCAATATAACTAGTGGCTTCCCCTAAAAACCTCCTCTTTAATCAATCCTAAGTCCATCATGTGAACCAAAACAAAGATTGGACAGCCCATTTGTTTACAGAAATTTGCAGTGCCTTTCAGTTTCTGGATTCTTTGAAAGTACTCAACAAGGTATTCATTTTTTAAGGCAAATATACAGTAATTGGTGCATACATCTTTTGCTTTGCAGCTTAAACATTGTTCCCATGGAACGAAGGACTACCACATAAACAATACTAAAATTTGGGGACCGACGAGAAAATGCAAAACATGTTTGACATTTTTTGGGCATAAGAACTATAAAAAGGATCCAAATGCTTATAAATTATGCAAATTGACACATTGAGATGGATTGATGAGTATGGTAAGAAATAAAGTAGTTAAGTTGCAGGATTTAGAATTTAATGTGAATTAGGGTAAAGCTTTTTCAAGAGTGTGATGCATGTGCATAAGATGTTTGGATTAAGTGAGCAAGACCTTAGATTACTTGATTGCAAATTGTCTAAAGAAATTTTAGAAGTTTTATATGGTTGGGAACCATGCTAAAGGTTAGGTTTCCAAGAATATCTTAGTTGGGACATGGCTAGGATTATTCTTATTTGCCAGAATCAGGAGCTAGTCCGGGTTTGAGAATGGGTCCGGATGTAAGTGTGGGGAAGAGGATACTTCAGAAACACTTGGAAGCTCTTAGGAAGTGCAAGTAGGTTCGAGATTCCAAGAAGATTTTGAAGCAGGTGCGTTACTTAGGTGTAAGATTCTGGCTACCAAGGGATTATGTATATTTTATGTGTAAACACATGTTTGAAGTCTAGTGCATTTTGGGCATATTTAGAAAAGGGATAGTAGTGAAGGCCTCAAAGTACCCCAGTCTTAGAGTAATTAACCATGTTCGTTGTAAAGGTCTTTGTATGTTTTGGGCAAAATTATATCCTTCTTATATGCAAAATGCATGAACTTTAGAAAAAGTTTCTAGTTGTTGTAATAACTTCTTGTTTGCATGTTTAGCTGTATACGGTTTCTTGATATACTCGAACTTATCAAGTTTCATATCTTGCACATATTCATGATACAACTTTCTGTCCTTTCGAATATCATATGATGATATGCAAAATGACATTTCTAAAGGCTGCTAAGTGTATTTGTGACAGCCTCTAAATACTCTTTTCATCCTATCCTTTTTCTCCCATGCCATCGACATCTCATCCTGGGTTGGATTTTAGAATTAAATCTCCCAGTTCAGTTAGATTAATTCATCAATGAAGTTGCTGTTGAGCGGATTATTTCCATGAGACAGAACTCAACTAAACAAATACTCAATTGTGAAGATCCTTTCCTGTAAGTTTTGACATTCTAGTTTTTGCTCTGTGGCAGATATACTGTATGATTCATGGTCGCCAGCAATGACCGTAAGTTCTGTTTGCATTAGCATTCTATCCATGCTATCAAGCTCCACTGTGAAGGTCTTGCCTATTTCCATATCTTTTGCATTCCTAGATCTCGTGTTGCGCTCTCTGCATTCTTGTCATTCTTTTACTCTTAACCTGTTTGACTGCAGCAACGCCCTGCTGATAATGACCGCTATGTTAAAAACTGTAAGAACGGTAGGTCTCCTAAGGAGACTAGGTGGTGGTTCCATGATGACAAGGTATAGGAAGAAAAAGCAGTAGGTGGCAGCCCTTCCCAACTGAACCCGGCTCCTGTAGGAGTGTTGGTGAGTTAAAATCAAGGGCTCAGGAGTTGCTGTAAATTTGCATGCGAGGTGTTTGTAAAGTCTGATAAGCTGTATCATTAGTAATACAGAGCAATAAGTCAATGCAGAGGTAAGGTGATGGATTGGGCTACTTTGATAACTTTCTTCTTGTGCTTATCCATGCTTTTACTAGATCTGGCCCCATGGTTGTCAAACTAATGTGGACTACAACCAATAATAAGCAGTTGATATAATTATTGGATTTAATCAGAGCAGTGTGATGAGCTAACATCTCAAATAATCTTGTAATAGTAAAACAAGATATCCAATGCTCTCTGTCCGCTTGGCAACTGATTCATGAAATCACCCATGCATGCTGGAATTCTGTTGGTTAAGTTCCTATTTGATTCTAATGCTGGAGCTTATCGCCCGTAGATGCCCCTAAGCAATTACCAGCATGCAAGAAGAATGTTTTTCCCCTGCGCTCACTTTAGTCTTCTCTCTGGTTAATACCTGCCCTAACTCATGCGCAAATAATCTGCAGGAAATTTGGCCATATGACCGCTATTATATTAAGGTGTCTCTTAATATCCTGACAACAAAAATTAAGAAATATGCATATATTTACTAAAAATATTATTTTGATGATGATTAATAATTTCATTTGAAATACCTTCGGTAAACTAGTTCTATCAAAGTCTGTATGTTACAATGCTAATGTAGCAACGTTGCAAAAATGTGGTGGCTTGTCATGTAAGGAAGTTGCGTTATTTTTGCAAGTCGTTTGTTAACCATAAATGATTCTCAACGCCCGTTGTTTGCATACGGTCGATGTTTTAACCTGTTGAAAATGAGGTATTTACAAACCTTTAAGTGGCCTAAACATCTATTCATCTATTTCTAATACTCATTTAGAAAAGCATAAGAATGTCCATGTAATTTAGTTGGCACTAAACAAGTCGTGGTTGCCATTTGATTGACACATTTGAATAAGAAGAATATGTTTGTGCTATTTTAAGTGCGACTGGTGAATGGATATTTACCTTGTTGGTCACCCGTTGTCCCAACCTCTCTTCCCACCTATATTTGAATACTGAAAAGATATCATAATTCTCCAACAAATTTTTGCTTTGGTGATGAGGATAAATGAATCACCTTCCATGATTGCTAGCAAATATAAGTTATTGAACAAAAAAAGTGTCATAGAAAACTTCATCAAATTAATGAAATTACTATTTAACACTTAGTGGTAGATAATACAAATATGAAAAGTATACAACAATCTATAACTGGAAAAGTACAAGTATTCATGCTTATACGCACATGCAGACACATATATCTATCTATGTGTGCCTTTATGGATACCCACGTAGAGTTTTGTCTAGTCAAGTTAGGTCAAGGTAGACATTAACCAAACCTTATCTCTATATCTCCCAACCCCGACCCAAGTTTGAGTTAGGATTTCCTGGCCAAACTCAAGCCATTTAAGCTAAATTCAGACACATTAAGTGGATTAGATTTAGTTGAATACAAATTTTAGGGTAAAGGAAAGATTTGGAATATTTTTGTTGGATTAATACCTGTTAGACCGAGGAATCATCCATTCATCAATTATAGTGATACGCTTGCATATAATTCAATAGAACTAAAGTTATAATTTTACAAATATATAAATAATCTAAATAAAATATAAAATGAATTGAAAATATAAATATAAGTTGTCTATTTATTTATATATCAAGTTAGCTTAGGTTAAATTGAGTTGGATCGGATTTGGGTTAGATTGGTCACCCTAACATGATCCTACGTGAGCTCTACTTGCAATTTTTGATTCTAAGTGCAACCCAAATTTATAAACCTCAATCCAACCTACCTAGTGAGTGAGTTGGATGGGTGGGTTTGGCTTGATCCTAATCCAAGTTGCACCCACGCACCAAATGCTTTCCAATCAAAATTAATGGAGGGCCTTCAAAATAAAAAGTAGCACCATTTATCATGGTTTACTGCATTTGAATTGGCTTGAAATAAAAATCAAACATTTTGATGCCTTTTATCCATGTCAAATGGAAACAAAATTAACTATTTCAATAGAATGATACCATATTTTAGTTTGATCTACAATTTAAAATTATCAAAATTGGCTCAAATTTGATGCTTTTATTTTAAAATATTCATATTGAACTAGTTTGGAACTGCAAATTATATAGCTTAGTGATATAGGCAGCGTGGTGCCATAGTGAGCTTCAAAGTGACATAGCAAAAAGTTAAAAACAAGAAGTAATTTAAATTGAACTAGAAGCAGACTAGAAGATGAACTAGAAGTTAATTAGAAGATCAATTAGACACTAAAGTAAATGAAAATGGAATTAGAAGGCTAACTAGAAGCTATGGAATAATTAGAAGGGATAACTAGTAGTTTTATCTTGCTAATGAAGGTCTTTGTCAACTTCTGAAATCCACTAGAATCTTCTGAAGGGCATCGCGATGCGTTGGAGTCGCCAACTCACTATCGACATCTCCTACAATCCACCAAGACTTCTCTGGAAACTGAGTTCTCATAGAATCTAACATATAGAAAGTGAATGCTCAATTAAATGCACAGTAAAAAAAAATGATTTCATTGATTGACTATGACTCATAGGGATAAATATAGCTTCCTAGATCCCCTTACTTGATAGCAGTCACCAACTCAATATCGACATCTCCTAGAGTCCACCAAGACTTCTCTAAAATCTACCAGAGCTTGCATAGAATCCAGCATTTAGAAAGTGAATGCACAAATAAATGCACTCTCAAAAAAAAAAAAAAGATTCATCGATTGATTTTGACATAGGGATATTTATCGCTTTCTAGATCCCCTTACGTTGATAATACTAATGGATGTCTCTAGGAGAAGATTAGGTACACGCAAACTAAGCCTTGTAAAATAAATCTCGTGTCTTAAGAGCACTTCTCAATGCGACAATCCGTCCAATAGCGACCTAAGCATTGTTGGATTGAATTAATGTACTAACTTATACTTCAAATTAGGCTCGAAAAATCAACTGACAGTAAGTTTATTCTATTCCAACTAACTGATGGTGAGAAGAGTTTTATTTCGATTATTAATGAATTCCTGACCATGAATTTGTTCTATAACAAAGAGGATGTTCAAGAACACAAGTCCAAAGCATGCGATACTAGCCCAAAAAAGGTTCTAGAAATATTGATCTCATGCTTCTGCAAGGTATGTTACTGATTTTCCTTTCAGTTGAAGAATTTTGATTTCTTTCATTAGTATTAGAACCTCTAGGCTAGCTTTCATACTTTAGAGGGGCTCTAGGGATGATGAATGTGTTGGAGATTTTTGATTTCTTTCATTGGCATTAGAGCCTTTAGGTTAGTTTTCATACTTAATAGGGATTTAGGGATGATGAACGTGCTTATGAAATCCTTTGTTTATATGGATTTCCATGGACTAGCCATTAATAGGACCTTGGTGGTCTATAATGGCAACTTTTCGTATGCTTGATGTTAAGGCTTTACTTTTATACATAAGATAGCCTATTTGGATGTGGTCAATCTTGAAAATTTTCATATAATTCTAACATGTAGTTTGGGAGAAACTTAGAACTCAATTTTTATCATAGTTTCGAACCCATGTTTCAAACCATTTTTCTCTCAAACCAAGGCATTAAATGATCCATGGTTCCCAAGGATATGTAGCTCATTGTAAGATCTTTCTCATGATGGTCACAAATCTAGTTTGGCAAGAAATGAGAAACTTATGAGGGTTGAAAGATTGGATGACCAGAGGATCAAAATGACCATCAAATGATTGGTAGGTCTTGCAAATTAAAATGCAAATCGTATCCTATTTCTATGCTAAGTACTATACATTTATGTTTTTGGCATGGATTTTGCTATGATACTCCAAAGCCCTTTCTAGTCTTTTTATCATTAGTATTTTTTTGATTGTCCCATTTAAGATGAATGGCACTGATTTATCCAACAACAACTAATTTTAATCCATCATATGTATGGCTGGTGCAGTAAAGAATTCGAACTGTATAAGCATTTTCATAACAAAAAAAATACCAAGTCTCCTGAGTTTGGAATGGAGGGATGGTAGCATACATTGTTGTAGAGGGGTTGTGGTGTAGGGGACGGGGGCATCCATCATGGCTGGCGAGGAATGGTGTGGATGGGGCCCCACAATCCAGGTAGTCAGGTCAAGAGATGGGGTCTAGGAGAGGAGTAGGGTGCCGGCAACTTGATCCACAATGGCCTGGAGGGTCCTTGTGATCCATGCACTGCCACCACTGATGGGAATGAGAGAGGGAGAGCAGGAGAGCTGCCCGAGAAGGAGGAGATCGTGGGAGGAGGAAGAGAGCCGCTTGGAGATCATGGGGCCGCCGTTACTCGGAGATCATGGGAGATCACCACTCGAGAAGGAGGACGGTGCGAGGAGAGGGAGGAGGAGGAAGAGAAGGATGAGCATGGCATGAGGAGAGAGAGGAGGAGAGGCGGTTGATGCAGGCAGCGATAAGGGGACGGTGCGGGAGGGAGGAGGAGAGGCAATAAGGGGGAGGAGTCGATGGGAGGCAGCCAACATAATGGAGAGGAGGCTGAGGCGGTTGACGTGGTGGAGAGGTGATCGGCATAGGGAGAAATAGTGGCAAGGGGAAGGGGAGGCGGTCGATGCAGAGGTAGTGAGGGGAGGTGCCTGACATGGAAGGCGATCAATGCAGCGAAGAGGTGGTCAGCATGAGAAAAAGCAATGATGAGGGGAGGGAGAGGCAGCTGATACAAAGAAGTAGCGATGGGATGGTGCGAGGAGGAGAGGTGGCGAGGGGAGGGGGCGGGTGTGGGAGACGGTCGATGTGGTGGAGAGGCAGCCGATGTGGGGAGAGGTGGCAGTGAGGAGAGAAGGAGGCGGCCGACATAGGGAGAGGTGGTGGTGAGGGGATGATGCAAGTAGAGGGAGGAGGAGGAGAGGCAGGGAGGGGAGGGGGTCAGTGTGGGAGATGATCGATGCGGCGGAGAGGCAACCAGGGAGAGGCAATGGCAAGGTAAAAGGGGTTTTAGTGACCTTTGATTTAAACTTTCCTAAGTACCCCTATCTAATAAAATATAATTAAGGAGCACTGAAGCAAACCCCTTTTGGCATAGTTAGTGTTGGGGGTAAAATAGCTTCCACCGAAGTCTGGTAAGGTCCAACCTTTTTGATCTTCTGAAGATACCATTTGATTCAAGATGCAATCTGATCTGAGGTACAATCAAGTCAGTTTTCTAGTTCAGTTGTGCACCAAAAGATCACTATTTTCGAACTTCAATCAAGGGTAGCTCATCTCAGAAATGACTATAACTTTCAGTTGATATCCAAATTTGTATGATAACCAAACGTCTTTATACCGACCTTCAACTCAGGCCTGATAACAGTGTCATCATATCAGTAGATTTCACTAAAATCTGATCTTGAACTTCCACTGGGTAAGTTTTAGCAAGGACCTTTAATTCAGGATAGGCGACAGCCGCTTCACAATCTCAAGTATTTCAATAATGTCCGACCTCCATTATTGATCGACTTTGGATACTGGTCGAACCTTATTAAAACAACTAAGGCAACTTCGTCATAGTTTTAATTAAGGAACCCGATATTCTTTTGGTTCCCAATTTCAGCCAACCTTGATATCTCAGTTATGGAGTTGGCCCTCCTGTTAGTTCTTTCCAACCTCAACTTCTACGATGCAACTTTAAACCAAAAAACCAATCTCCATCACTAACTAACCTTGAAGACAACTGAACTCCTAAGAACAGCTACAGCTCAAATCAGAAATCAAATCTGCAAGTTCAAATGCAATTGATCCAAAGAATGATCCTTAAGCATAATTCATCCGATCTTAAGCTCCAATGATATAGTATCAGGTCATGTGGCCAACAATTAAGCTCGGAAGTGTCTGATCTTTGGTCCGAACTTTAACAAATGATATCCAACTATCAGTAAGTGGTG
Organism: Cocos nucifera; assembly: GCA_006176705.1. Lineage (NCBI taxonomy): Eukaryota > Viridiplantae > Streptophyta > Magnoliopsida > Arecales > Arecaceae > Cocos > Cocos nucifera. Next base: position 46,131 of record QRFJ01001137.1, read on the forward strand.
ATAAACGATAGCCCACTCTCTACAATAAACTCTGAATGGCTCGAACGGCTTACTGACATTCGGTTATAGTGGTCGCCATTAGTTTGTTATAGGCTCTATCTATAAATATGATCCTCTAGATACGTTTTCTTCTCTAAGCATTCTCTTCATTAAAAATCTTCTGTGTACTTCATTCTTATTGACCAGACTACTAACTTGACCATCGGAGGATCTACGTCGGAGCCACCTCCAGCCAGAATTTTATTTTATAGGTTCCACCAGCGAGATCCTAAACTCCATCTCTAGTAATCTTCGATGGCAGTCCATTTTTTATACCAACAAGATTGGCACTAGAGAAAGGGCACATTGAACTCTTGTTCTAAAAGGAGTATCCAGTCGAGCAATCATCTCCATCATTTAAGAAGAATGCCTCCTAAAAAAGCATCCTCCGAATGATCTATCGCCATCATCGCTCGATCCAACCCATAACTGGATGATCATCCTGTTCCAACACCATCGCTCGTGCCACAACCTCCCCAACCGACAGTAGTGGTAGATGCAAATCAATTCAACTTATTAGTATAGCAAGTGAGAAGCCTTATGCGGGCCGTGCAAGCTATGCAGTAGGTTCTAGCACAAGCATTGCTTGGAAGGCTATCATCGGAGTACCAAGATTTGGAGCAGGAGAGATCCACTTGAAGAAGTCAGCTAGAAAGTCTTGGGAAGGGAAGGCAAAAAGCCATAAGTCCCTACTTAGAGCATGATTCTACTCCCAAAAAATGTCTACCATCATCAAGATCACCATGCCTTGAGATTTATGATTGAGATGATGCTTTCAATTTGAAGCTTCAAGAGATGAACCGATGGATTGAGGAGCTTCGCTATTCTGCCCCTACCTGGAGTAATGAGATTTGCATCGACCCATCTTTCACTATCCAGATTATGCAAGAGCCCATCCCGCTAAACTTTAAGCTTCCTCAATTTGAAAGTAATGACGGAATATCGAATCCGGTTGATCACCTTGAAGCTTTTTGAACCATGATGTTGCTTTATGGTGCATCGGATGCTATTCTCTGTCGAGCCTTTCCATCAATTTTGAAGGGCACAGCACGAAGCTGGTACTTACATTTAAAATCAAGTATGATTTATTCTTTTGATTAGCTGAGCCGTCAGTTTGCAGCTTATTTTGTTAGTAGCTGACGTCAAAGGAGTGTTGAAAATTGTATCATAAAGCCAATCATCTAAGTTGTAGATAGTTGAACTAATTATAAAAATATACTTAAATTTTTAATGAATAAAATTATTATTCTGGCATTTCATCACTTTCATGCATCTTCCTATAATGAACTCTTCTGTGATGAAGTCCTTAGAACTATTTAGACTCGACAAAAAAGGATTTGTTATTTAGTCCATAAACTTGTTCACGATCAAATGATACATTATTATCTAGGATGATAATATATCGAGTGTAGATTGTTGTGTGCCATATGCATTGGTTGTTCTCTTAACTAAAAAATATGATGATACTAGTATGGCATGCAGATGAAGTGTAGGGATATATTTCACTAAACGTGATCCAACTATGGAGCTCTCGACTGTCAAAAATTGCTTGCAAAGGATATGGATATAAGTATCCCTTAGATCTTAGATCACCATGATGACTTGCAAGCAACTCACTATACTTAGGTATCGAACTATCTGAATTTTTAATTCAGTGATGGAAGGCTACTGGATGCAGTCAAGTACTTATTTAGTTGGTGTGTGTATTAAGATGGGATTGACCTCTTCAAGTGTTGGAGCATGTGCATCACTGTATTTTAATTTAGCAAAATCTCGATCAGAATGATCTATTTGATGGACATTGAATTTTAAAATATACTGTAGATGATTTTTTAGGTTTGACAATTAAATTCTGAGTCATCTTTTGAGCGTTAGGATCAAGGAGATGAATAATATGATAACCATATGCCATAGGTTCATCAATGTTGCATTGTGATTTTTTAATCTATCTGAATGTCGAGTATCATTACTAGATGGTCACATCGATTGGTATAGAAATTAATTTCTATGCTACTGGCTTAGGATTCGAACCTATGGAGTCACACACAATAAGAGTTTCTACCTGATCTGATGGTTGATCAAAAATTTCAATGGTCTGAGACTCTATGATTAAGAGTCCCACCCTGCATGGGTCCTACTGGACTAGGACTATGAGTCTTAGTTGTCTGAAACTCTATGATCAAGAGTCCTACTATTCTGAAACTCTATGATCATGAGTTTTATTCATTTAGAATACTGGATTCAAGAGTTCCACTAGTTTAAGACTCTTCAAGAGTTTCATATAGATGGGACTCTATTGTCTAAACACCCACTCAATTGAAACTCTATGTTTATTAGAGGATTAATTAGCAATTTGATTGCTTACTTAATTTGATTGAGGGATGAGGATTTGATAAAATTTGATTAAATTTGATTCAATTGAGTTTGATCCGATTAGATCATGAGATGATTTAATCGCTATGGAAGTTTCAATCTTGATTTAATCAAGATTCGAACCTAATTAATTTTTAATTTAATTAAAATTTTATTAGTTTGGGTTAAGTCTAATTTGATTGGATTTAACCTAGTCTAATTGGGTCTGGATTAATTGATTTGGTTGAAATAAATTTGGACCAATTCAAAATGAGTTTGAATTTCAAATCTTAATCTCCCTGTGCCACCTCATTTTTGACTCATGCCCTTCTCCACGTGAATTCTGAATTCACATAATATTTTCCATGCCAGAAGAGTTTTGTGTGCCTCCTCTCCTTTCTACTTTTGATCTGGTGCAAGTGTTGGACTGATTCAAATGAAGTTGAATTTTGAATTCAACTACAGGTAGTTAGAGGTTGGAACCACCTCTTCTTATCCTTTTCTCCATGCCCTCCCTTTGTTTTTGTTGCAATTTTTTGAATAAATCTGAATGTGAGCACGTAGAAGGAGAGTCCTTCTATGTGTTAATCTCTGGGGTGGGTGCTGGAAGGGGATAAGGAGTCCACTTGAATTTTGAATTCAAGTGGATTGTTGAAACCTCCTAACTTCCTCTCTTATCTACTCTCCACATGGTTTTTCCATCTTTTTCATGCCAGTAAAAGGTGCAAATTTTTGTGTGTGCATGGTTAGGTGAGAAGCTTCATGAGTGGCTTCTGAGAGAGAGAAATTCTGAGTGGGCGCACTTGTCCTAGGCATGGAAAAGTCCAGAGGGAAGAGAAAGATATTCCTTGCACCAACTACTCTCTCTCACGCCACTATTTTTTTTATTATTTAGATGCCCACTTTAGATGTGATCTAAGTGGGGTTTCTATAGATAGAAAAGTTCTTCATCCATTAAAATTTATTTCATAGAAAAATTCCATTAAGAAAGGGCATGAGAGAATTTTCGGGCATCTAGATTTTTGGTGTGTGCAAAATCCTAGGGTTGGGACTTAGGATTCGGATGGAGAGATTGAGCGCTATGAGTGTCCGATCACCATAAAACTTCACCCACCACCTCATCATCCTCCATAAATCATCATCTATCCTTCTAGAGCATCTAGGAGATTAAAGAAAGGCTGTTAATCAGATCGATGAAGATCAGCCATCGAAGGCTCCGGTGAGGAGCTAGCACTCTAGTGGAGCTGATCAGGATCAGGAGCTTTGTGTGGACTCACCATAAAGGCCAAATGAGTGTGTGGCTATAGCATGATGTGAGGGCTTCCTCCTACAGATTCAGATCGTGGAGATCATCTACCCACGTATAGGTATTTTGTTTTGAATATAAGTCGGTCAACAAATATGATTTGCTGATCGAATGCATTTAATTTTTTATTGTATATATACATGTCTAGATCCATGTGTAGGATTATATGATCTCATCATAGCATATCTTAAATTAATATTAGATTAATTTTAGCTTTTGCTACATATTTAATTTAAAAGTTTTTTTGAATTGCATGCCTAGTATCAGAGCAAGGGTTGCTTAACATGTTTTAATATATAATAAAATAAATTAAATATTTTTATATTTGATATATTAGATCTGAGTAGCAAGTAATTTGATTGAGTAGATCACCATGGCCATCTGATCATAGAAGAAAAGTAGGGTTTAAAGGCCCTCTTCTTCCATTCGATGGGATTCTCCTATGGCGTGTAGGGGTGCCACTACGGTTATTGCTCTTGAAGATGAAGCAGCGAAAGAAATTATTGAAATAATTTTAATCTAATAATTAAACATGAATGTGTTAGATTAGATCTAAATGGATTCATGGTTTAATTATGCTTGATTTTCTATTTATGAAACTAACAATAGGTTGTTGTTTATGAAATGAGCTGACCCATTTGTGAAATGAATCAACCCATTTAGTGAATAGAAAATAAAAAAAAATTAAAATTTAAAAATTATTTTAAAAATGCCAAATCTCAATCCATCAGTTCAAAAACTTAATTAAAAGAATTAAATATTATTCATAGGATCTAGAATTATGAATTAAAGATTCTAAAACATATGCATAAGCTGTGGGTTATAGGGTTAGATGAATTAAGTCCATTAATTGAGTTAGACCTAATGTTAGTTAAAGATGAACTAAACCAGAGTAATTGATCAAATCTAATCAATTATTGAATTAGATTAGATCAAGGATACTCTAGATTCTACTTCAAAAGTTATAGTTGGACGAGTTCATGTCTTTAACAAAGATCAAGATGGACTTGATTCATAGCTAAGCGGTCCAGTCCAAAATTATTAGGTTGATCATATTAAAACTAACTAATCGGTTGGTGTCTAAGGTAAGTTTGGCAATCTAGATCAGTGGTTTTTAATTAGAAGTTATTTGTACTGATTCGATCTTTGACGAATTAATGGCATATTTCTTCCACTAATCTCACTTACCTAGCCGACATGGTCGATTAAAATTTGATTAGATTACTTGGTGATTCAAGCTGACCCATGTTATTAGAAATCAGTTTGATTGATTTCAATCAATAAGACTGATTTAGGTGCCCATGAAACGAAATTGATCATAGTCTTAACCTATTGACTTGGTGAAGTCAGTGGAAGAATTTGACTCAGTGAAGTCAGTGAGAGAAATTTAGTCCGGATCCTTTCTATCCTTAATCACAAATAACCAAAATTTTTTAAATTATTAGATCCGTAAAAATGACTAAGTTATGAGGATAACCAAGTCATTGCCTCCCATTAAGATGAATAGTAATGAGTCCAATTTTCTGAATGGATATTAGAGGTGCCTTATACCTAGTGTTCATCTGAATATTGAAATTACTATCCATCATATGATGATTAGATCGCTCTCTCTTAATGGTGATCAAGTTGGCTAGAGCTTTCCTTGGACCTAGTTATTATTGGTTTGATGTACTAAACTCAATCATGTTAATGGTTGGATCTAACCAGACCTTTTTAGTGGAGGCCAAAGCTTGTGGTTTAGTAATTTTCTAAAATTTTTAAAAAAAAATTTTTAATCAGATCACACCGTACTTTCGCCCTCTGAGTTAGGGACAATTACAAATATCAAATTGAAGGGAATCTGATTTCGATCAGGTTCGTTCAGATCTGATCAGATCAAGAGATATATTTCAAAAATTTTTTTCTTTGATCTCAATCAGATCTTGATATGTTTCAGATCTGATTCTTATTATTTTAATAAATAAAATAAAATAAGATAAATTAAATCAAATTTAATTTACCTGATTTGGGTAATCCTATTACCCTGTTGATGATCCTGTATTGCAGCGGAAGGTTCTGGATCTAGCCACGCAAGCGCCTGGCCTCTACCGGTATCCACTCGGGTTGGATCTGGAGATCCTCTTCTTCTCTATCACATCCTCCAAAAATCAGATCTGGATCTGATCTGGAGGATCTTCAAAACTCTTTTGAAGATCAGCAGTCGTCCTTTGCAGCAGCGCAGCCTTCTTGCTTTTGATCGCCTTTCTCTTGATCTGAATCGCACCAACCAAGTCCAAAACTCTTTTGGACGTGGAGAGCAGAGGGAGAAGAGACTATGGCATGGAGGAAGGAGGGGAGAGGCAGCCTTGGGGCGTGGGAAATTTTCAATTCTTTTTGAGTTGGGCGCAGGGTCTTATTTATAGACTAAGCTTGTGATCCAACTCCTCTTCTTCCCAACCAATCACAACCCTTTGTGAAATCAGATCTAAATCTGATTGGTGGAAATAGAGTCCCCTGGATTCCTCCTTAGAGGGTGCCTAAGACCAGTCAAACTTGGATTCTTAGTAGAACTCTAATTGGAATCCAAAAAGGGAGATGGAGTCCTTGTCCAACAAGGACTCCTAGGCGCCTCCAACTTGGGCACACGCCACCAGGGTGGCGTGCGCCCTTCTCCTTGCCAGGTTCTGGCAGGGGGACAGGCCCCCACCAGCTCTCCAATAGGTGCATGACATGTGGTCAAAAGTCAAAGTGTCAATGGTCAACGTTTGACCAGTCAAAGGTAGACTTTTGACCAAAGTCAAAGAACAAGAAATGGCAGGTGACCAAAAATGGCAGGTAATGTCTTACAAAATAAGACAACCTTTTCTGACTTGGACAACCTCCAGTCAGACCATATGAAGGCCTCTGATTGAGCACAAACTCCTTTGGCTCAGTCAGGACAACTTATTTATGATAGTAAAAGAAGAACGTTAGGTTCAATCGAGTGCTAGCACGATTTTCCTTGAACCTAATTGAATCTCATTCAGATCAATTGAACTAGATCAGTTCAATTGATGATCACCAGATTCAAACCCTTGTTTGTGTGACCCAGTTAGGTTCAGTTCTGTATGGTAATGGGATATGTCATGATCTCTATCATCGACATCATCGAAACTCCTTTCGATGGATCAGAACTCTTCTGATTCGAACAGCTAGAATGATCGATCATCTAAATCATTCTAATTGCTCCCAAAATCCACCAGTGACACCTAGCAGTATATGGTGGCAACCCATCAGAGCTGAATGCGAACCTCTTGGTGCAGCTACCTGTGTGATTAAGTTCTTCTATCTTGAGCCCCGATCAGATTAGGGTTAAGGTGAACTCGTCAAACCCTAGTCTCTGTCATATGATGTAATCATTCGATTCGAGTCCAATGTGAAAATCTAAATAGAAACTCTTTCTATTATTTCACTCTGCCATGGCCATGGGCTTCTGGACTTGATTCTCATGATCATCATAGGGCTGCTCCTCTACCACCGAGGTAGATAGATTCCATCTTGATGCAATCCAGTTCCTACAATGAACATGCTATAGCCAACATACACCTCAGGGTTCCATATGGCTAGGAGACCGAGTAATGGTGTAGTCAAACTATAACACCCTCAAGGTGAACTGCCGATGCATCTCAGGTCAAAGAACCAGACACACTACTGCAGCATCGAGTCAGTCATTGACGAGAAGGTAGACTTCCCTAATGACTACTCGAGGTGGTCACGCTCAGTGCCCTCGTTCTCTAACGAGTACCTGTACTCTCGCTCCGGTGTCTCCACACCGTAGACTCAAGACTCATCTACTAAAGAGAAGCGATTGTACACCAACCTTCCGGATCAATCACCATCCTCGTGATGATCCTATGGTCGGGAGCATTTTATGAGTTAATAATGATTATTCATGTCTTAAATTTTCAACTCTTGAAAATATGAATTATCATTACCATTAACTCAAAGGATGTATCACAGACACTAAATACACATATGTGATAGAAAATAACCCATTTTATTGATTATAGTCAAAATTATAATTTTGCCCCTAGAAGTGTATTACAAGTGTCAGCCAATTCTGGCTTCTAGGGCACATATATCTAACAATCTCCCACTTGTCCTAAAGCCAATTGGCTACAAGTCTAAGTCCCATCTTCTCAAGGTGGGCTTCGATCTTCTGCTGGCCCAACGGCTTTGTAAGTGGGTCTGCCACATTATCTGCGGAGTTGACTCTCTTGACCTCGAACGTAACCCTTTCTCGAAGGTAATCGCGGATGAGGTGGTATCGCCGCTCAATGTGCTTGGATTTCTGGTGAGACCTCGGCTCCTTAGCAAGGGCTATGGCGCCATTGTTGTCGCAGTATAGAGGAATGGCATCTGATGGCATTACTCCAATTTCTGCAGCAAACTTCTTGTACCAGAATGCTTCCTTCGCAGCCTCTGATGCAGCGATATATTCTGCTTCCATGGTGGAATCTGCTATCACAGTTTGCTTGGAACTCTTCCAGCTGACAGCACCACCATTGCACACAAACAGACTCCCAGATGTCGACTTTCGATCATCTATATCGGACATGAAATCCGAGTCTGTGTATCCCTGGACTTGGAGTTCTCCATTACCAAAGACCAACATCATATCCTTAGTTCTTCTCAAGTACTTAAGGATACATTTCACAGAAGTCCAGTGTTCTTCACCTGGATTTGACTGATATCTGCTTGTGACACTCACAGCATGGGCTATATCAGGTCGTGTACATAGCATGGCATACATGAGGCTCCCTATTGCAGAAGCATAAGGGATCTTGCTCATGCGTTCTATTTCCTCAGGTGTGCTGGCACATCTTCTTGGAAAGATGAATACCATGTCTGAAGGGTATTAATCCCCTCTTAGAGTTTTCCATACTAAACCTCTTTAGTACTTCCTCTATGTACATCTTCTGTGAAAGTCCTAGCATCCTATTCGGTCTATCCCTATAGACCTTAATTCCTAGAATAAAGGATGCTTCACCTAGGTCTTTCATGGAGAATTCCTTGGACAACCACATTTTGACTGATGTCAACATGGGAATATCATTCCCAATAAGGAGGATGTCATCCACGTACAATACGAGGAAGACAACAGCGCTCCCACTGACCCTTTTGAAAACACATGGTTCCTCTTCATTTTTGATGAAACCAAACTTTTTGATCACATCATTGAAACGAGTGTTCCAGCTCCGAGATGCTTGCTTAAGTCCATATATGGACCTTTGCAGCTTGCAAACCTTGTGATCAGTATCACTGGATGTGAAACCTAGCGGCTGTTCCATATAGATATCTTCCTCAAGATATCCATTTAAGGAATGCCGTTTTCACGTCCATTTGCCATATTTCATAATCGAAATAGGCTGCAACGGCAAGCAATGTGCGGATGGATTTTAGCATAGCTACTGGGGAAAAGGTATCCTGATAGTCAATGCCTTCGCGTTGACTATAACCTTTTGCCACTAGTCTAGCCTTGAATGTCTCCACATTCCCATCTGCACCAATCTTTCTCTTGAAGATCCATTTACACCCAATAGGTACTATACCTTCTGGTGGATCTACCAAGGTCCAGACTTGGTTTGAGTGCATCGAGTCAATTTCTGACTGCATTGCCTCTAGCCATTTCTCGGAGTCGATATCTGATATCGCCTCGTTGTAGGTTTTGGGATCATCACCATGAGCACCATTACCTACGAGGAACATTTCCTCTACTTCCTCTGAAATAATACCTAAGTATCTTTCAGGGGGACGGAAAACTCTTTCCGATCTACGAGGTGGAGGAGGTAGTGTTCTTATTGGCTCAACCTGATTTGGTTCCAATTGGTCCTTAGCTCGTTGTACTTGTGAGACTTTCTCATCAAGCTTAATCTGCTTTCCAATGCCGCTATCTTGAATAAACTATTTTTCAAGAAAGATGGCATGTCGACTCACAATCACATTGTGGTCTTCTGGAATGTAGAAATAGTATCCTAATGACTCTTTAGGATATCCTATGAATCGAGCTCTAAAGGACCTAAACTCTAACTTGTCCGCTTGTTGTCTTTTGACATGAGCCGGACAACCCCAAATTCTGAGATGACTCAGACTTGGTTTCTTACCGTGCCATATCTCATACGGTGTGGTAGGAACGGTTTTAGAGGGAACCCTATTCAGTAGATAGATTGAAGTTAACAATGAGTGTCCCCAAAGAAAATCAGGGAGGTCTGTGAAGCTCATCATGGATCGAACCATATCCAATAGAGTCCGATTTCTCCGTTCTGAAACCCCGTTGAGTTGAGGTGTTCCTGGTGGAGTCCATTGAGAGACTATGCCATTTTCCTTAAGATAGTCTAGGAATTCCCGGCTAAGGTATTCACCTCCTCGATCTGATCGAAGAACCTTAATGGGTTTTTCCAGTTTGTTTTTCTACTTCATGTCTGAATTCTTTGAACTTTTCAAAAGCTTCAGACTTGTGTCTCATAAGATACACATACCCATACCTAGACAGATCATCGGTAAAGGTAATGAAGTAGACAAAATTGCCTCTAGCCGGCACATCAAATGGGCCGCACACATCAGTATGTACTAGGGCAAGGAGATCTATGGACATGATGATCACGCATCAGTAAGGTCAGCGTGACTTGTTACTTGGGCTCTGCACGCTTTTTCCAGACTTTCCCATTTGAAGAACTCATCATTCATGTTGGGCATATGCATGATGAGCTCATCAGTTGCAGAATAATATCACTGTCGAGCCCAACATGTAATATCTGGCCTTATTATCTTTCGTCTATCTTGGCATTTTTCTCAGAGACGCTCTCTTCATGTTCAGTGGATGGATTATCGGGCTGGTAAGGTGGGAGGGTCCTGGTCCAATACATGGGTTAACTTCTCTGAAACCCAAAATAATTTTGTAGTTCCTGAGCCAATCTTTATAATTGGGTCCAGTCAGTCTATGTGTGTCCAGGATACGTGCCAATGGGTTGGACGCAGACATTTTCCTGTAGAGAGTCAAAGATTCTAGTTAGATACTGTAATTTTGACTTGACCAATTTGTTTAGAAATTTTATTTTTAAATAAATTAGCTTCCCACTATTTTCTTGGATCCCTACACTCCCTCTGTAGAGATGAAAAATCTTCATGATTAATAATTTCTAGGGTGGAATGCGTCTCACCAACTTGACTCATCACCTCACCTAATAGTTATTGATGATGGTTAGCCAATGAGGTAACAACTCTTGTTCAATGATTCTCTAATCATGTGCATCCAAACTTGGTCTCTAATTCATGAATCTCCACCATCATCCGAATATTGATCCACTCCTTAGTTAATCGAATCCACCATTTGCACAGACGATTCCTAATTGAGTCTCTCACCCGTGTCGAAATATTGAGCCCAACTCATCCTCCAGCTTATAGCATCCAATGCCTAATAGACATGGTTGTGTCTTCCTAGTGCAACTGAGCCACTATATCCAGCCGAGAACAATCAACCCCGGGAAGGGCCCGTACATTTACAATGGTGGAAGAACCTCAGATTCTTAATCTTTTCTTAGGAAGTAATTGATTCAGGTCTCGTTAAACTAGACTGTATCATAGTCATAACATTATGACTAACTAATGTCATGGGTTAGCTCGGATTATTGACCTCCTCAAATCAGAACTGGGTTAACAGATATGACCAGGTAAGTGAGATCGGTGGAAGGGATATGCCATTAATTCATACAAGAACGCATGCAGGTCGAGTAGCTCTCAATTAAAAACCGATCGATTGTAGGTGCCAAACTTACCTTAGACACTAAATTTGTTGAGCCAGAACCAATTGGGTTAGCCTAACAATCCAGACTCTAACCTCCGAGCCTATTAGGTGCTTGCTTGTCATGACTCGATCTTGACCCAGACTTAATCCTATTAGGCTGATAATTTTAAGCCATTGTTATATCCATTTGAACAACTCTTGATTTGATTGAATCAACCGCTTAGACCTAATTTGAGCTACCCAAGCCCGAACCCAGTATTATTAATAATCTTAGATCTAAAATTCTCAAATTTTAGATAAATTAAATTTTATAACTTACATTCTTAATTAATAGGGTTCATAAATAAAATATGCATAATAAATTCTAGAGTTATTAGATCTAGGATTTGCAGAAAGTAAGTTTGGGTGTTCTTGATTAAGACGAACGCGTAACTCACCCCTACAGCGTCATAAGAATACCCATCAGATGGGAGGGAGAGGGACTTTTAAACCCTTCTTATGTTCTTTTGATCGGACGCGCCAAGGGATGTCTTAATCAAGAAACATGCTAATACTATAAATAGTTTTAGATCTATTATCATATATCTCTTATAATCATAAAGTTAAGATCTAACATGGCATACTTGCATACATCTCACTGTATCGAATCATGCATATTTTTAGATCTAAATTATCTCATCAATAAATCTCAAAAAATTTAGATTTAAATTGATCTTATCAAAATAAAACTCTAATCTAGATAAATATGTAGAACTATTCTACAAACTAGTCTAGATATGCTACAATCCATATCTCATATGATCGTTTTAAATAAATAATTTTTATTTTTACTATTTTTAGATATTATTATATAATTATCAATATATTCAAAAAATAGTAAATAAATAGATCTTTAAAATATGATTTAATCAAATTAAATTATAAATATGCAAGACTATTCTATAACATATCGTATTTTTTAGAACTAGTCATGCATATTTCTAATCTTAGATTCCAAATTATTTAATTTTAATTTTTTCTGATTTTAGATCTGTCACATCTTCATGTGCATCTAAAATCATATATTTTGATTAGAAATTAATTTAAAATTAGATCTAAATACTTAGAACCTTGGCTTTGATATCGCTGTAGGGAAAAATCCTGATTCCAGGATCAGATTCGTCAGATCTGATTGATCAAGAGATAATATTTCAAAATTTTTTTTTTTTGATTCCAAATTAGATCTTAGAATATTTAGATTTGATCTTTATTATTCTAATTAATAAAAAAATTATAGATAAATTAAATCAGTATATATTACCTTGCATGTAGAGGTAAATCTATTATCCGTTGATGATCTATTAAGCAGCGAAAAGGTACTGGATCAGCCAAGCAAGGTGTCTGACCTCTACATAATCCACTCAGCTAGATCTAATAGATCCTCTCTTCTCGTATCATATCTTCAAAAATTAGGATCTGGAGGGATCTTCAAAATACCTTTTCGAAGAATAAATTTGTCCTTTCTGCAGCAGCTAGCCTCTAGCTTTCTATTGCCTTTCTCTACCATCTTATTGCACCAACTAAGATCCCAAACTCCTTTGGCATGGAGAGGAGAGGGAGAGATGGACTTGCATGAGAGGAGAGGAGAGGGACGCCTTGGGGCATGGAAATTTCAATTCTTTTGAGTTTGGCGTAGGGTCTTATTTATAGACTATGAGTGATCCAACTCCTCTTCTTTCCAACCAATCACAATCCTTTGTGAAATCAGATCTAAATCTGATTGGTGAGAATAGAGTCTCTTAGATTCTTCCTTAGATGGCGCCTAAGATCAGTCAAACTTGGTTCTCAGGAGAAGTCTAATCGAAATCCAAAAAGGAGATGGAGTCCCTGTCCAATAGAAACTCCTGAGGCACACGCTAAGGGTGGCGTGCGCCCTCCTCCTTGCCAAGTTCTGGTAAGGGGACAAGCCCCCACTAGCTCTCCAATAGGTGCATGACATGTGGATAGAAGTCAAAGTATCAATGGTCAACATTTGATCGATCAAAGTTTAACTTTTTGACCAAAATCAAAGGACGAGAAATGGCAGGTGACCAAAAGTGGTAGGTTTTATCTTACAAAATAAGACAGCCCTTTTTTGATCTGGACAGGCTCCAGTCAGACCAAGTGAAGGCCTTTGATTGAGCACAAACTCCTTTGGCTCAGTTAGGACAACTATTTATGATAGTAAAGAAGAACGTTAGGTTCAATCGAGTGCTAGCACGATTTTTTTGAACCTAATTGAATCTCATTCAGATTAATTGAATTGGATCAGTTCATTTGATGATCACCAAATTCAAACCCTTATTTGTGTGACCCAGTTAGGTTTAGTTCTGTATGGTAATGGGATATGTCATGATCTCTATTATCGACATTCAATCGAAATCCTTTCGATGATCAGAACTCTTCTGATTCGAACAGCTAGAATGATCGATCATCTAGTCATCTAATTGCTCGCAAATTCCACCAGTGACACATAGCAGTTTATGGTGGCACCCATCAGAGCTGAATGCAAACTCTTGTGCAGCTACCCGTTGTGATTAAGTTCTTTTATCTTGAGCTCCGATCAGATAGGGTTAAGGTGAACTCGTCAAACCTAGTTTTTGTCATATGATGTAATCATTCGATTCAAATCCGATGTGAAAACCTAAATAGAAACTCTTTCTATTATTTCACTCTATCATGGCCATGGGCTTTTGGACTTGATTCTCATGATCATCATAGGGCTGCTCCTCTACCACTGAGGTAGATAGATTCCATCTTGATGTAATCTAGTTTCTACAATGAACATGCTATAGCCAACATACACCTCAGAATTTCGATATGGCTAGCGAGATCGAGTTATGGTGTAGTCAAAACTATAACACCTCAAGAATGAACTGTCGATACATCTCAGGTCAAAGAACCAGACACACCACTTCAGCATCGAGTCAGTCATTGATGAGAAGGTAAACTTCCTAATGACTACTCGAGGTGGTCACGCTCAGTGCCCTCATTCTCTAATGAGTATCTGTACTCTCGCTTCGGTGTCTCCATACCGTAGACTGAAAACTCATCTAATAAAGAGAAGTGATTGTATAGCAACCTTCCGGATCAATCACCATCCTCATGATGATCCTATGGTTGGAAGCATTTTATGAGTTAATAATGATTATTCATGTCTTAAATTTTCAACTCTTGAAAATATGAATTATCATTACCGTTAACTCATAGGATGTATCACAGATACTAAATACACATATGTGATAGAAAATAACCCATTTTATTAATAATAGTCAAAATTATAATTTTATCCCTGAAAGTGTATTATAAGTGTCAGCCAATTCTGGCTTCTAGGGCATATATATCTAACAAGACTATCAATTCATTAAAAATAGTGGAAGAACCTTTAGACTAAAGTTCAAGTCTTTAGGGATAATTAATTCAAGTACTAAATTGATCTTATGTTTTCTTTTTAATTGAATGGCTAGTGTAAGTCTGCTCCATTCATTGCTGGATAGTAGCAAGCATTTAGGATCTGAACACAAGAGGTCTAATATTGATTTTAATTAGGCAAATCCAAAAAAAAATATCCACTTGACCTGAATAGGCTGAATAGAAGAAATCAACAAGGAGTTGTTGGTCAAGGTTGTTATATGATAACATCTTGCAATTTTTCTTTTTGTAAGATATTTACCTGGGTATTAGATATTGGGAGTCTAATAAACATTTTTAATTCATTGCAAGGATTTCAAATTGATAGAAAGTTTGAGAATGGTGATAGAATTCTTAATATTGAGGATGAAAGTAAAATTTCAATCCTAACATTAGAAACTCTTGAGCTTATTTTTAAAAATAATTAATCATTTTAAGTGACTGTCATTATTGTCCATCTTTTATGATGAACATAATATTTATTTGACTTTTGGCCCAAGATGGTTATTATTTATCAATAAAAAAAATATTATGATATCATTATGAATGATGTTATAGTAATGCGAGGATAATTAAGAAATGGCATTTATGTTTTATCACGGTCTATTAGTATAATGTATACATCAAATAAACATCCAAAACTAGATGATGTTATCGATATCTATCTTTGACACTGTCAGCTCGATCATATAAACAAGAATATGATCAATAGGTTAGTCAAGAAGCATATCCATGACATCAATGATTATGAATCATTGAATACTTATGAGTTCTGCCTTCTTGGTAAGATGATCAAATCATCTTTTACTGAAAAGAGTGAATGGGCCACTGATCTTCTGGGTCTAGTACATACTGATATATGTGGACCTATGAACATATATGCTAAAGGTGGATTCTACTACTTCATTATATTTACTGATGACCTATCTAAATATGGTTATGTCTATCTTATGAAGAGCAAATTTGATTCATTTGAAATGTTCAAATGATATCGAAATGAGGTAGAAAAATAACTTGAAAAGAGTATTAAAATTCTTCAATCTAATCGAGGAGGTGAATAACTTTTTAATGAATTTTTGATATATCTAGGAGAGAATGAGATTCTCTCACAATGGATCCCTCCAGAAATACTATAGCATGCTGGTGTGTCTGAAAGGAGAAATCAAATCCTATTGGACATGGTTCGATTCATGATGGGGTTTACGAGTCTGCCAATTTTATTCTAAGATTATGTACTAGAAACTGCTTATTTTATTTTGAATAATGTTCTAAGCAAGTCTATTGCAAAGACTCCATATGAGATATGGACTGAACGTAAGCCCACACTCTCTCACTTTAGGGTTTGGGGATGTCTGGCCTATGTAAAATATTTGCAACTAGAAAAGCTTGGACCTAGGTCTGATAAATGCTTGTTCATAAGGTACCTCAAGAAAACTAGGAATTATTACTTCTATCTTACTGAAGAACAAAAGGTGTTCATCAGCAATAAAGTAGTCTTTTTAAAAAAGAAGTTCCCTAGGAAAGAAACTGTTGCCTCTAATGTTGAACTTAGTGAAGTTCGATAGGTGGAAGAACCGATACATTCTAGCGAACCTATAAAATTAGATTTGATAAGATCAAACTTAGAGCCTATTGTATAGGCATCCTTGAGGAGATCCGATAGAGTACCGCGTCAACCAAATAGATACTATAATTTTTTGGTCTAGAATGGTGATTCTATTAAACTCGATGAGAATGACGAAGATCCGATCACCTATATGGATGCCATGTAGAGATCCGACTCCAATAAATGGCTGGAGGACATGAAGCTCAAAATAGAGTCCATGAAGGTCAACAGTGTATGGAGAGTGGTTGATCCACTTGAAGGGATAAAATTCATTAGGTGTAAGTAAATTTTCAAAAAGAAAAAAGACATAAACGAAAAGATGGAGACCTATAAAGTCCATCTGATTATCAAGGGATATCGTTAGTATTATGGTATTGACTATGATGAGACATTTTTTTTCAATGGCAATGCTTAAGTCCATTCGGATTATGCTTGTGATAGTGGCATACCTAGACTATTAGATCTGGCAAATGGATGTGAAGATAGCTTTTCTAAATGAAAAGTTGGATGAAGAGGTGTATATGATATAGCCTGAGGGTTTCACATCCATAGACGAGTCCAAGGTGTGCAAGCTTCAGAGATTCCTTTATGGATTGAAGCAGGCATCGCGGAGTTGGAACATGCATTTTGATAAGATGATCAGAACGTATGGCTTCGTTAAGAATGGAGAGAAACCCTGCATATGCAAATGGGCTAATGATTCTATAGTTATATTTCTTGTACTGTATGTGGATGATATTCTCTTAATTAGGAATGATATCCCTGCATGATAGGGAATAAAGGTTTGGCTGTCGTCGCAATTCTCCATGAAGAACTTGGGAGAAGCTTCCTACATCCTGGGGATGAAAATCTATAAAGATAGATCTAAAAAGTTGCTTGGATTATTTCAGTCCACGTACATCGATACCACACTGAAGAGGTTCAATATGATGAATTTTAAAAAGGGCTATCTCCCAATAGGCCATGGAATTACTCTCTCGAAGAAGGATTATTTGAAAACTCCTTAAGAGAGAGAGCATATGAGTAGAATACCATATGCTTCGACAGTGGGTTTTATCATGTATGCCATGATGTGTACGAGATTAGATGTGGCATACTCACTAAAGGTAGTGAGTAGTTATCAGTCTAATCTGGGTGAGATCACTAGAAGATTGTAAAGATAATCCTGAAGTATTTGAGAAATACTTAGGACTAGTGATTCTTCTATGGAGATGCTAACTTGAAACTTGTAGGATACACTAATTCCAATTTTTAGTTGGATCATGATGACAGAAAGAGTGTGTCAGATTATGTGTTTATCCTAAATGATGGAGTGGTCTACTGGAAGAGTTTCAAGCAGCACACTATGGTCGATTCTGTATGCGAGGTGGAGTATGTCACAGCATCTGATCCTGCGAAAGAAGCTGTGTGGCTGCAGAAGTTCATCGACGAGCTGAAAGTGGCACCTCCTTGGATGGTTCGGTCCTGTTTTACTGTGACAGCATTGGAGCCATAGCTTAAGCGAAGGAGCCAAAGTCACATCAGTACATCAAGCATATTCTGTATCACTACTAAAGTCCTCGAAATTAAAGAGTTCGACAATCACAAATGGAAGATGGATATTCAATACTATTCTGAATGGCTTTAGTTTAAGTGGGAGTCGTTGGAAATTATATCCTAAAGCCAATCATTTAGGTTATAGACAGTTAAGCTAATTATAAAAATATACTTGAATTTTTAATGAACAAAATTGTTATCCTGGCATTTTATCACTTTTATGCATCTTCCTATAATGAATTCTTTGTGATGAAGTCCTTAGGACTATTTAAACTCAACAAAGGAGGATTTGTCATTTAGTCCTTAAACTTATTCGTGATCAAATAATACATTGTTACCTAGGATGACAACGTTTCGAGTGTAGGTTGTTGTGTGACATATGCATTGATAGTCCTCTTAACCAAGAAGTATGATGATACTGATGTGGCATGCAGGTGAAGTATAGGGGTATATTTTACTGAACATGATCCAACTGTGGAGCTCTCTGCTATCAAGAATTGCTCATGAAGGATATGGGTATAAGTATCTCCTAGACTTGAGATTACCATGGTAACTTGCAAGCAACTCACTATACTTAGGTACTGGACTACCTAAATTTTTAATTCAGTGATAGAAGACTATTGGGTGCAGTTAAGTACTTGTTTAGTCGATCCATGTGTCAAAATGGGATTGATCCCTCCAAGTGTTGGAGCAAGTACATCACTATATTTTAATTTAGCAAAACCTTGATCGGAGTGGTCCATTCGATGGACATTGAATTTTGAAATACACTATAGATGATTTTTCAGGATTGATAGTTAAATCCTAGGTCATCTTTTGAGTATTAGGATGAAGAGGATGAACTATATGGTAACCATATGCCACAAATTTGTCGATGTTGTATTGCGATTTTTCAACCTATCCTGACATCGGGTACCATTGCTAGATGGTTACATCAATTGGTATAGAAATTAACTTTTGTGCTACCGACTTAGGATTCAAATCTATAGGGTCACACACAATAGGAGTTTTTATCTGATCTAATGGCTTATCAAGAGTCTCAATGGTTTGGGACTCTATGGTCAAGAGTCCCACTGGTCTAGGGCTCTGTGATGAAGAGTCTCACTAGATTGGGACTCTATCTTCGTGGGTCTCACTGGACTAGGACTATGAGTTCTAGTTGTCTGAAACTCTATGATCAAGAGTTTCACTATTTTGGAACTCTATGATTACGAGTTTCATTCGTTTAGGACACTGGATTCAAGAGTCCCACAAGTTTAGGACCTTCAAGAGATTCATATAAATGAGACACACTCACCTAATTGGAACTCAATATTTATTGGAGGATTAATTAGCAATTTAATTGCTTATTAGCTTAATTTAATTTAACGATGAGGATTCGATCAAATCTAATTGAATTTGATTCGATTGGGTTTGACCTGATTAGATCATGAGATAACTTAATCGCTATTGGAGTTTCAATCCTGATTTAATTAGGACATGGATCTAATTAATTTCTAATTTGATTAAAATTTTATTAGACTGGGTTAAGCCTAATTTGGTTGGATTTAACCTAGTCTAATTGGGTCTGGATTAATTGGTTTGGTTGAAACCAATTTGGACCAATTTAAAATGAGTTTGAATTTCAAATCTTAATCTCCCTATGCCACCTCATTTTTGACTCATGCCCTTCTCCACATGAATTCTGAATTAACGTAATATTTTTCATGAAGAAAAATCCTAATTTTTTGGATCAGGTTTGTTTAAATATGATTGGATCGAGAGGCATATTTCAAAAATTACCTCTTAGATCCTAATCAGATCTGATACTTTTTAGATCTAATTTTATGATCCAATAAATAAGAAAATAAAATTAAATTAATTCTAAATTAATTTATCTTAATTCTGGGTAATCTAATTACCCATTGATGATCTTGTCGAAGCCTTGAGGTTCTGAATCTAGCCACGCAAGCGTCTGAACTCTACCGATATCCATAAGGACTGGATCTGGAGATCTTCTTCTTCTCTTTCTTTTCTTCAAAAATCAGATCTGGATCTAATTTGGAGAATCTTCAAAACTTCTTATGAAGATCACCCATCATTTTTGCAGCAGTGCTGCCTTCTTCCTTTTTCGTCAGCCTTTTCTTGCCTGACTCGTACTAATATGAAGGCCCAACTTTCTTGGGCATGGAGAGGAGAGAGAGGGCTAGATGGTGGTGTGGAGAAGGGAGAGGGGCAGCCTTGGGTCGTGGCTTAGAGTAGGAGTGCTAAAAAGTGGGTGCAGACAGGGTCTATTTATAGACTCTGCTGCACCATGCAGTGCTGTATCATCCCGGCCAATCACATTGCTTCGTGCAATCAGATCTAAATTTGATTGGTGGGATGACATCACCTGATCCAATCAGATGAGTGACCCATAGGTTCATTCTTAGATGGCACCTAAGATTGGTCAAAGTAGATACCCAAGGACCACCTAAGTAGAAAATAAGAAGCAACCTGGAGTCCCATCCGTATGGGACTCCAGCATCCCTATCCATGGATGCACGCCATCCTAGGCATGCACCCCCTTCTTTCCAATTTTTAGAGAGGGGACAAACCCCTATCTGCTCTTCAATAAGTGCATGACACATGGGCATATGTCCAAGGATCAAAGGTCAACGTTTGAGTAAGTCAAAGTACAAGAATTAGCAGATGATGGAAAATGGCAGGTGTTGTCTCAAATTTATCTCATAAATTAAGACAACCCTTTTTTGACTTGGACAAGCTCTAGTCAGACCAGGTAAAGATACCTGAGTGAGCACAAACTCATTTGGCTCAGTCGAGATAATTTTTATGATAGAAAAAGGAGAATGTTAGGCTCAATCGTGTGCTAGTACGATTTTTTTGAACCTAATTGAATCATATTCAAATCAATTATACTGGGTTAGTCCAATTGATGATATTCAGATCCAAATCCTTGTTTGTGTGATCTAGTTAGGTTCAGTTCTATATAGTAATAGGATATGTCATGATCTCCATCATCGACATCATTAAAACTCCTTTCGATAGATCAGAACTCTTCTGATTTAGACAACTTAGAATGATTGATCATCTAAATTATTCTAATTGCTCCCAAAATCCACCAGTGACACCTAGCAGCATATGGTGGCAACCCATCAAAATTGAAAATAAATCTCTCGGTGCAGCTACTTGTGTGATTAAGTTCTTCTATCTTGAGCTCCGATCAGATTAGGGTTAAGGTGAACTCGTCAAACCCTAATTTCTATCATATGATTTAATCATGTGATTCAAGTCTAATGTGAAAACCTTAATACAAACTCTTTCTATTATTTCACACTGTGCCATGGCCATGGGCTTATGGACTTGATTCTCATGATCATTATAGGGCTGCTCCTCTTCTACCGAGGTAGATAGATTCTATCTTGGTGCAATTCAATTCCTATAATGAACATGCTATAGCCAACATACACCTCAGAGTTCCGAATGGCTAGGAGACCGAGTCATGGTGTAGTCAAACTATAACACCCTCAAGGTGAACTGTCGATGCACCTCAGGTTAAAGAATCAGACATACCACTGCAGCATCGAGTTAGTCATCGACGAGAAGGTAGACTTCCTTATGACTACTCGAGGTGGTCACGCTCAGTGCCCTCGTTCTCTAACGAGTACTATACTCTCGCTCTAGTGTCTCTACACCATAGACTTAAGACTCATCTACTACAAAAAAGCGATTGTATACTAACCTTTTGGATCAATCACCATCCTTATGATGATCCTACGGTCAGAAGCATTTTATGAGTTAATAAATGAAAATTCATGTCTTAAATTTTCAACTCTTGAAAATATGAATTATCATTACCATTAACTCAAGGGATGTATCACAGACACTAAATACACTTATGTGATAGAAAATAACCCATTTTATTATTTATAGTCAAAATTATAATTTTGTCCTTAGAAGTGTATTACAAGTGTCAGTCAATTCTGGCTTCTAGGGCACACATATCTAACAAACTCCCACTTGACCTAAAGCCAATTAACTACAAATCTAAGTCCCATCTTCTCAAGATGGGCTTCGATCTTCTGCTGGCCCAATGGCTTTGTAAGCGGGTCTGCCACATTATCTGTGGAGTCGACTCTCTTGACCTTGACGTAACCATTTCCAAGGTAATTGCAGATAAGGTGATATCACCGCTCGATGTGCTTGGATTTTTGGTGAGACCTCGGCTCCTTAGCAAGGGCTATGGCGCCATTATTGTCGCAGTACAGAGGAATGGCATATGATGGCATCACTCCGATCTCTGTGGCAAACTTTTTATATCAGAATGCCTCCTTTGTAGCTTCTAATGCAGCGATATATTCTGCTTCAGTGGTGGAATCTGCTATCACTGTCTATTTGAAATTTTTTCAACTGACAGCTCCACCATTGCACACAAACAGACTCCCAGATATCGACTTTTGATCATTTACATCGGACATAAAATCCAAGTCTGTATATCCCTGGACTTGGAGTTCTCCATTGCCAAAGATCAGTAACATATCTTTAGTTCTTCTTAAGTACTTAAGGATACATTTCATAGAAGTCCAGTGTTCTTCATCTGGATTTGATTGATATCTGCTCGTGACACTCACGGCATGGGCTATATCAGGTCGTGTACATAACATTGCATACATGAGGCTCCCTATTACTGAGGCATAAGGGATCTTGCTCATGCGTTCTATTTCCTCAGGTGTGCTGGGGCACATCTTCTTGGAAAGATGAATGCCATGTTTGAAGGATACCAATCCCCTCTTAGAGTTTTCCATACTAAACCTCTTTAGTACTTCCTCTATGTACATCTTCTGTGAAAGTCCTAGCATCCTATTCGGTCTATCTCCTATAGACCTTAATTCCTAGAATAAAGGATGCTTCACCTAGGTCTTTCATGGAGAATTCTTTAGGATAACCATATTTTAACTGTGGTCAACATGGGAATATCATTCCCAATAAGGAGGATGTCATCCACGTACAATACGAGAAAGACAACAGCGCTCCCACTGACCCTTTTTGAAGAACACATGGCTTCCTCTTCATTTTTGATGAAACCAAACTATTTTGATCACATCATTAAAATGAGTACTTCCAGCTCTGAGATGCTTGCTTAAGTCCATATATGGATCCTTTGCAGCTTGCAAACCTTATGATCAGTCATCACTGGATGTGAAACCTAGCGGCTATTCCATATAGATATCTTCCTCAAGATATCCATTTAAGGAATGCCGTTTTCACATCCATTTGCCATATTTCATAATCGAAATAGGCTGCAATAGCAAGCAATGTGCAGATGGATTTTAGCATAGCTACTGGCGAAAAAGTATCCTGATAGTCAATGCCTTCGCATTGACTATAACCTTTTGCCACCAGTCTAGCCTTGAATGTCTCTATATTTTCCATCTGCACCAATCTTTCTCTTGAAGATCCATTTACACCCAATAGGTACTATACCTTCTGGTGGATCTACCAAGGTCCAGACTTGGTTTGAGTGCATCAAGTCAATTTTTGACTTCATTGCCTCTAACCATTTCTCGGAGTCGATATTTGATATCATCTCGTTATAGGTTTTGGGATCATCACCATGAACCCCATTACCTACGAGGAACATTTTCTCTACTTCCTCTGAAATCGTACCTAAGAATCTATCAGGGGGACGAAAAACTTTTTTCGATCTACAAGGTGGAGGAGGTGGTGTTTGGATTAGCTTAATCTGATTTGGTTTTATTTGGTCCATAGCTCGTTGCTCTTGTGAGACTTTCTCATCGAGCTTGATCTGCTTTCCAATGTTGAAGTTTATGCATATGGTAGTTCATGATGAAATGCCCATACGCATCAGTCAAGGATTGCAGAATTATATCATTCTGCAGATCCAAGTCCAACCTCACTTCGAGCTTCTCCAGCTCTTCCATGTTCTTGATCATCATCAGACAATGATCTTGGACTGACTGCCCATCACGCATCTTAGCCTTGAACAGTCATTTAGTGACTTGATACTTGGCTGCGTGACTCTATTTACCAAACATCTCCTGTAGGTGAGCCAACATTTGGTGAGCAGTTCTGATATCTTCATGTTGGCACTGAAGTTTATCAGACATCGAGCCCAACATGTAGTATCTGGCCTTATTATCTTCGTCAGTTCGTCAGTCCATTTATCTAGAGACGCTCTCTATTCAGCAGATGGATGAGTTGGTAAGATGGAAGGGTCCTGATCCAATACATGAGTTAACTTCTCGAAATCCAAAATGATTTTGAAGTTTCAGAGCCAATCCTTATAATTTGGTCCGATCAGTCTATGGGTGTCCAGGATTTATGCTAGTGGATTGGATGTAGACATTTTTCTATAGAGAGTCAAAGTTTCTAGTTAGATATTGTAATTAAGACTTAACCAATTTATTTAAAAATTTTATTTTAAAATACATTAGCTCCCACTATTTTCTCAGATCTCTACACTCCCTCTGTAGAGATGCAAAAATCTCCATCATTACTGATTTTTAGTGGGTGGTGCGGTCCCACCAACTGACTCATCACCTCACCTAACAATTATTAGTGATGGGTTAGCCAATGAGTGAACAACTCTTGTTCAATGATTCTCTAATCATGGTGCACCCAAACTTGGTCTCTAATTCATGAATCTCACCATATCCGAAATATTGATCCACTCCTTAGTTAAGTCAGAACCCACCATTTGCATAGACTGGGTTTCCTAATTGGATCTCTCACCGTATTCCGAAATATTAAGCTCAATCCATCCTCCAGCCTATAGCATCCAATGCCTAATAGACATGGTTGCACCTTTTCAATGTAATTGAGCCACTATAACCAGTCGAGAACAATCAACCCTGGGAAGAGCCCGCATATCTACAATGGTGGAAGATCCTTAGACTTAATTTTTTTCTTAGGGAGTTTTGATTCAGGTCTCATTAAACTAGACTTGATATAGTCATAACTAATTATGACTAACCTAGTGGCATGGGTTAGCTCAGGATTATTGACCACCTCAGATCAGAACTGAGTCAACAGATATGGCCAGGTAAGTGAGATCGGTGGAAGGGAATATGCCATTAACTCGACAAGAATGCATTCAGAGTCGAGTAGCTTCCAATTAAAAACCAGTCGATCGTATCTGCCAACTACTGCTAGACTTACCTTAGACACCAAATTATTGAGATAGAACCAATTGGGTTAGCCTACAATCCAGACTCTAACCACTGAGCCTAATTAGGTCTTAGCTTGATTGATCACTCATGTGACTCGATCTTGACCCAGACTTAATCCTATTAGGCTGGTCAATTTAAGCATTGTTGATCCCATCTAACCAACTCTTGATTTGGTTTGATCAACCGCTTAGACCTAATTGAGCTACCCAAGTCCGAACCCAGTATTATGAATATGTCTTAGATCTGAAATTCTCAATTTTAGACCTAATTAATGTTTCATAATCTTAATTCTTAATTAAGTTTAGGGTTCAAAAATAAAATATGTAAATAAGATCCTAGGGTTTCAGGATCTAGGATTTTGCAGAAAGTAAGTTTTCAATTTCTGATTAAGGACGAACGCGCAGCACCCCTACACATCATAAGAACACCCCATCGAATGGGAGGAGAGGGTCCTTTAAACCCTTCTTCGTATTCTTATGATCCGGACGGTCAAGGGGAACGTCTTTAATCAGGAACATACAACTAATCTACAAAAAATTAATTAGATCTATATCATATATCTCATATAAAAAAAATAGATCTAATTAAAACATGTTTTGTATATATCACATATATCATGCATGCATATTTTTCAGATCTAAATTATCTCATAATTATCTAAAAAATTAAATTTAAATTTGATCTTATTAAATAAAATTTAATCTAGACCCTTTTGTAGAACTATTCTACAACTAGTCTAAACATGCAACTATCATATCTCATATAAATAAATTAATTTTATTTTATTTTTTATTTTTAGATTTGATTATAATATTTATAATATCAAAAAATAAAAAATAAATAGATCTAAAAATTATATTTAATCAAATTAAAATTATGATTATACTAGATTACACATAGAACAATTCTATTCCTAGTCTAGTTATGTATCTCATACATTCTAAATCTAGATTTATTAATTTTAATTTTTTATTTTTTTGATTTTAGATATAATCATATCTCATGTGATATCTAAAATTATTAATTAATTAGATTAATTAGATCTAAATAAATTTTATAAGAACCTGGCTCTGATACCAGTTGAAGAAAAATCCTGATTTTCTGGGTCAGGTTCGTTCAGATCTGATTGGATCGAGAGGCATATTTCAAAAATCATCACTTAGATCCTAATCAGATCTGATACTTTTTAGATCTAATTTTATAATTTGATAAATAAAAAAATAAAATTAAATTAATTTTGAATTAATTTTACCTTGATTCTGGATAATCTGATTACCCATTGATGATCCTGTCGAAATCCTGAGATTTTGGATCTAGCCACGCAAGCGCCTGGCCTCTATCGATATCCACTCAGGTTGGATTTGAAGATCTTCTTCTTTTCTTTCTTTTCTCCAAAAATTAGATCTGGATTTGATTTGGAGAATCTTCAAAATTTCTTTTGAAGATCACCCATCGTCTCTGCAGCAGTGCTGCCTTCTTCCTTTTTCGTCAGTCTTTTCTTGCCTGACTCGCACTAATCTGAAAGCCCAACTATCTTGGACGTGGAGAGGAGAGAGAGGGCCAGATGGTGGCATGGAGAAGAGAGAGGGGAAGCCTTGGGGCGTGGCTTAGAGGAGGAGTGCTAAAAAGTGGGCACAGATAGGGTCTATTTATAGACTCTGCTGCGCTATGCAGTGCTGCATCACCCCGGCCAATCACGTTGCTTCATGCAATTAGATCTAAATCTGATTGATGGGGTAACATCACTTGATCCAATCAGATGAGAGACCCATAGGTTCATTCTTAGATGGTGCCTAAGACTGATCAAAGTAGATACCTAAGGGCCACCTAAGTAGAAAACAAGAAGCAACTTGAAGTTCCATCCGTATGGGACTCCAGCATCCCTATCCATGGGCGCATGCCAACCTAGGTTTGTGCCCCCTTCTTTCTAATTTTTAGAGAGGGGACAAGCCCCTATCTGCTCTTCAATAAGTGCATGATACATGGGCAGATGTCCAAGGGTCAAAGGTCAATGTTTGACCAAGTCAAAGTACAGGAATTAGTAGGTGACGAAAAATGGTAGGTGTTGTCTCAAATTTATCTCATAAATTAAGACAACCCTTTTCTGATTTGGACAAGCTTCAGTCAGATCAGATAAAGGTATCTGAGTGAGCACAAACTCATTTGGCTCAGTTGAGACAACTTTTATGGTAGAAAAAAGAGAACGTTAGGCTCAATCGTGTGCTAGCATGATTTCCTTGAACCTAATTGAATCATATTCAAATCAATTAAATTGGATTAGTCTAATTGATGATATCCAAATCCAAATCCTTATTTGTGTGATCCAGTTAGATTCAGTTCTGTATGATAATGAAATATGTCATGATCTCCATCATTGACATCATCAAAACTCCTTTTGATGGATCAAAACTCTTCTGATTTAGACAACTTAGAATGATCGATCATCTAAATCATTCTAATTACTCTCAAAATCTACCAGTGATACCTAGCAGCATATGGTAGCAACCCATCAAAAGTAAAAATGAACCTCTCGGTGTAGCTACTTATGTGATTAAGTTCTTTTATCTTGAGCCCCGATCAGATTAGTGTTAAGGTGAACTCGTCAAACCTTAATTTCTATCATATGATTTAATCATTTGATTCAAGTCTGATGTGAAAATCTTAATATAAACTCTTTCTATTATTTCACACTGTGCCATGGCCATGGGCTTATGGACTTGATTCTCATGATCATCATAGGGCTGCTTCTCTTCTATCGAGGTAGATAGATTCCATCTTGGTGCAATTCAATTCTTACAATGAACATTCTATAGCCAACATACACCTCAGGATTCTAAATGGCTAGGAGATCGAGTCATAATGTAGTCAAACTATAACACCCTCAAGGTAAACTGCCGATGCACCTCAGGTCAAAGAACTAGACACCACTGCAGCATCGAGTCAGTCATCGACAAGAAGGTAGACTTCCTTATGACTACTCGAGGTGGTCACACTCAGTGCTCTCATTCTCTAATGAGTATCTGTACTTTCACTCCGATGTCTCTACATCATCGACTTAAGACTCATCTACTACAAAGAAGTGATTGTACACTAACCTTTCAGATCAATCATCATCCTCATAATGATCCTACGATCAGGAGCATTTTATGAGTTAATAAATGAAAATTCATGTCTTAAATTTTCAACTCTTGAAAATATGAATTATCATTACCGTTAACTCAAGGGATGTATCACAGATACTAAATATACTTATATGATAGAAAATAACCCATTTTATTATTTATAGTCAAAATTACTTTGCCCTTAGAAGTGTATTACAAGTGTCAGCCAATTCTGACTTCTAGGGCACACATATCTAACATTCCATGCTAGAAGAGTTTTGTGCACCTCCTCTTCTTTTTGCTTTGACCTGGTCCAAGTGTTGGATCGATTCAAATGAAGTTGAATTTTGAATCTAACTACAGGTAGTTAGAGGTTGGAACCACCTCTTCTTATCCTTTTCTCCATGCCCTCCCCTTGTTTTTCTCATAATTTTTTGAATAAATCTAAATGTGCACACACAGAAGGTGAGTCCTTTTGCATGTTAATCTCTGGGGTGGGCGCTGGAAGGGGATAAGGAGTCCACTTGAATTTTGAATTCAAGTGGATTGTTAAAGCCTCCTAACTTCTTCTCTTATCCACTCTCCATGTGGTTTTCCCATCTTTTGCGCACCAATAAAAGGTGCAAATTTTTGTGCATGCATGGTTAGGTGAGAGGCTTCATGAGATGCTTCTGAGATAGAGAAATTTGAGTGGGCACACTTGTCCTGGGCGTGGAAATGTCCAGAGGGAAGAGAAAGATATTCCTTGCACCAACTACTATCTCTCATGCCACTATTTTTTTATTATTTAGATGCCCACTTTAGATGTGATCTAAGTGGTATTTCTATAGATAGAAAAGTTCTTCATCCATGAAAATTTATTTCATAAAAAAATTTCATTGAGAGAGGGCGTGAGAGAATTTTCGGGCATTAGGGTTTTTGGTGTGTGTAAAATCCTAGGATTCGGACTTTGGGTTTGAATGGAGAGATTGAGCACTGTGAGTGCTCGATCGCCACAAAACTTCACCCACCATCTCATCATCCTCCATAGATCATCATCTATCCTTTTAGAGCATCCAGGAGATTAGAAGAAAGGCCATCAATCAGATCAACGAAAATCAGTCGTTGAAGGTCCCAACTAGGAGCTTGCACTCCAGTGGAGTTGGTCGGGACCAGAAGCTCCATGTGGAGTCACCATAGAGGCTGAAGAGTATGCGGTTGTAGCATGATGTGAGGGCTTCTTCTTATAGATTTGGATCATGGAGATCATCTACCTATGCATAGGTATTGTATTTTGAATACAAATCGGTCAGCAAATATGATTTGCTGATCGAATGCATTTAATTTTTCATTGCATATATACTTGTCTAGATCCATGTGTAGGGTTATATGATCTGATCATAGTATGCTTTAAATTAATATTAGATTAATTTTATCTTTTGCTGTATATTTAATTCAATTTTTTTTTTTGGAATTGCATGCCTAGAACCCTGCA
The DNA here is from genome assembly GCA_006176705.1 of Cocos nucifera. Lineage (NCBI taxonomy): Eukaryota > Viridiplantae > Streptophyta > Magnoliopsida > Arecales > Arecaceae > Cocos > Cocos nucifera. The sequence continues at coordinate 75,905 of QRFJ01001137.1, forward strand.
TGATTTTCTTCAAGGAGAGGGTCGGATTCTCTTATCAACATCAAGCAAAAAGAAGAAGAATCCATCCGAGCATACATCAGCCGCTTCAACACTGCTGCTTTGGAGATCCAAAATTTGGATCAATTAGTTGCAATGGCCACTTTGAAGGGCAGTCTTCTATAAATTGATCTGCTCTTTTCTTTAAAGAAAAAGTATCTCCACGACTTCGCGGATATGCTAGCTTAGGCTAAGGGTTATGCCTGAGCTGAAGAAGCATTCAAATTGCAGGATGATGATGCTGCAAAGGAACACCTAATGAGGAAATCTAGCAAGTCTTCTCCTCCTAAAAAGATAAGAGAAGGTCGACCGCGTTCTCGGATCCCTCCTAAATGCAGATGAATCTGAACCCCAACTCAGGCTCATCAACCAAGAAGTTTAGATAGAAGAATATGGCGAAGTCCTCCTTCCAGAAGATTCAATAATTATGCTTCATTGAATGTCCCAAAAATCCAAGTCCTGATGGAGATTAAGGAGCATTTACCGAGGCCAAATAGAATGCGGTCTCATTAAAGTCGATGCAACCCTAACAAGTATTGTTTATATCATCATGACTGTTGGTGTAGAATCTGGTTGATGTTGCTGGAGCTTGTTGTTCCTACGGCTATTTGGAGCCACAGCCGTAGATTCGATCTTTTGCGTGAACCTAGGTGTTAATCTAGCAAACTGAAAAAGATCTAAGAAAGATGAGAGAAGCTAGGATTTTGGTGTTAGAACCAGAGAGAAGAGAGAAGAGAGTTAGGGAGAAAAGCTCAATTGTATTCTCCTTTGTTGTAAAAGTTACAATATCCTGATTTATATACCCTAGAGTTCCCACACGAATCCTAATAAACCATAGCTTAAAAACTCCCTTAGACTAACCAATACATGAAAGCACTCACCAAGCCCAAGTTTCACATGCTCTCATCCCCTGGATCTAATTCCAACCCATACATGAATTAGCCTCCTTAAGACCTCTCAAACCAGGCCTTAAGACCATTAGGATCAACCAAGACCCTAGTCCAAAATAGACCCTCGCATAACCCTGCCCGCACACTGAGTCAGCTCAATCTCAGCACTGAGCTGGCTAAGTTTCACTAGGTTGGCTAACTGAGCCGGTCTAGTTCTATGCTGTGCCTGCAATCCCAAAACTCGATCTTTCTATTTTGTCTGTGCTTTGAGACTTAGCTGATCCAATTTTAGACTAAGCTAGCTAACCTACAGAAAATGTTCTTTCTGTAGTCTTGATTCTCTAGCTTTGATTTCTTGCTCTACCTTGAATCTCAGGTCTCTGAAGCACCAACCAAGCCCCTTGAGGTCCTTAAAATCTGAACCTCAAGCTCATGGAGAGCTACATGCCGCCTCCATTTTAGGACAACTCCTGTCCTAGCCTTAGGACCATACCTATCCTAGCCTCTCCGGAGCCCTCACCCTTGCTCCGCCCGTGGCCTCCCAAGGCTTGGGAGCACCACACCACCTACAATCTCCACCTTGGTGCTTCCAAGTCTTGGCACACCTAGCAACATCCTCCTGCACGATCCTGCTATCTCTGCATGTCTTGATAACCCATCGTGCTCACCTTGCTACTGTCATTCTTCTTCAACTATTGAGTTCCTTTTGAGGCCTTCGGGATGACCGCCTCCATCGCTGATGTCCTTGGCTTATTTTTCTACACCACCTTTGGAGTTATAGATATCCTTCTGCTTGGCAGCTGCATCACTTATCCTGTACTTCCCTGAAGATTATGCAATGTTCTTTTACCGACACTCGCCGCATATCCCGATGCTTCACCTGACACTGTCCCCTCAGAGCCATGCCTATCTTCCTTCACAATCCTCTCCACCTGGATCTATACAGTCCCAACATTGGTGCTGGGATATAGGTCCTCCCTCTACTCTAAACCCATGTTACAGCTTCCTCCACCCATGAAGCCATCTTTGCTCGGTGCTCCACCTGGAGCTGAAGTCCCCTAATGCCATAGAAGCCAACTCTATCTCCGAGTCCCTTGAGGCCAACCATTCAACGCTGCACTACTGGACCTACCGCTGTACCTCGAATACCGTCGTTGCCCTTTCGGATCCTCTGCACTTCGCAAACCTATCCAAAATCATCTTAGATATACCACACCCTGTGGGCTCCTCTGAGACCATCGCGATTTCATCCGAATCTTCACTTTCAATGATTATATTGATGAAATTCGAGCTTTCTCCTTCCTTGTACATTTTCCAAAGCAGACACTCTCGCTTAAAGTGCCATGCTTCTTCGCACTTGAAGCATCTCTTGGACCCCTTGCTGCCCCTCTGTTCGTCCTTCTTCTTTCCTTTCTTCGTTGGACCTAAGCACTGATACGATCTCCTCGTACACCAGTATCTCCTTACCATACAACAAAGTTATCACCAATGGATTGAAGCTCCCAAGTAGCAAACACAACAATAATAGACTCTTGTCCTCCTCTTCTAAATCCACCCCTATATTGAGCAAGTTCATGCTCATCCGGTTGAACCACTGAATATGCCTCGTAACATCCTCGTCCTCCTGCATCCGAAGGCTGTACAGTTGCTTCTTCAGCATCAACTTATTGCATATGTTCTTTCTCATGTACAACTGCTATAACCTCGACCATAATTTCTTGGATGTTCTCTCCTCCAACACATCATACAAAATCTCATCCACCAAACAAGCCCTAATCGTGGCACATGCCCTTTTCTCCAAGGACACCCACTTCTTGTCTGTGATCTTCTTTGGCCTATCTTCCAAGGTCGAATCCAACCTCATCTGAACCAGCAGATCCTCCATCCTTACCATCTACATCGTGAAACTTTTTTTTCATCAAACTTCTCTAATCCTACCTTCAACTCACTATTTTTATGATCAATCCAAATCAAATAACAACAAATTGATAGATCTGAGAAATATCTTTAATAGGAATGGTGGATAACAGCCCTATGATCTCTTCCTTCCTCACGAAGCCTGGAGAAAGCCTTTAGATCTAAATCTCACTACTGATCTCTACTGAAAACTGATCTTCTTTCTTCTTCATGCTCAACCTTGCTATGATACCAATTATTGTTCCTACGACCTCTCGGAGCACAGTCGTAGATCTGATCTCTTGCATGAATCTAGATCTTAATCCAACAAACTAAAGAAGATCTAAAAAAGATGAGAGAAGCTAGAATTTTGGTGTTAGAACCAGAGAGAAGAGAGAAGAGAGTTAGGAAGAAAAGCTTAATTATATTCTCTTTTATTGTAAAAATTACAATATCCTGATTTATATACCCTAGAGTTTCCACATGAATCCTAATAAACCATAGCTTAAAAACTTCCTTAGGCTAACCCAATACATGAAAGCACTCACCGAGCCCAAGTCTCACATGCTCTCATCCCCTGGATCTAATCCCAATCCATACATAAATTAGCCCCCTTAAGATCTTTCAAATCGGGCCTTAAGATCCCTAGGATCAACCCAAACCCTAGCCCAAAGCAGACCCTCGCGTAACTTTGCTCGCACACCGAGTCGACTCAGTCTCAGCACTGAGTTGGCTAAGTTTCACTAGGTTGGCTCAGTTTAAAACTGAGCCAGCCTAGTTCTATACTGTGCCTGCAGTTCCAAAATTTGACCTTTCTATTTTGCTTGTGCTTTAAGACTTAGCCGACCCAGTTTTGGACCGAGCCAGCTTACCTGTATAAAATGTTCTTTCTGTAGTCTTGATTCTTCGACTTTGGTTTCTTGCTCCACCTTAAATTTCACATCTTCGAAGCACCAACCAAGCCTTTTGAGGCTCTTAATACCCAAACCTCAAGCCCATGAAGAGCTACATGCCACCTCCACCCTAGGACAATTCCTGTCTTAGCCCTAGGACCACACCTATCCTAGCCTCTTCGGAGTCCTCACCCTGGCTGCGCCCATGGCATCCCAAGGCTTAGGAGCACCACACCATCTATAGAGCTGGAGAAGATGAGGTCACCATTAGAAACCTACAAGGCAAGTCCTGACTGGAGTCAGGAGTGGTGGCTCCGTAGGACCCTTCGATGATTAAGTCAGCTCTTCTGACCAACAAAAATGAAGTACTAAGAAAAAAAAAATAGTAGAGTTTGGGAAAGGAGAAGAGAGCTCTAGCAAGAAACGTATCTAGAGGGTCCCTTTTATAGGCGGAGCTTGTAACAGACTAAGAGCGACAGCTGTAACCGTCTGGTAGTGGGCTGCTTGGGGCCATGTGGAGTTTATTATGAAGAGTAGTGTCTGTTGTCATGACATGCTAGTTTGTTGAAATTTAATAGTTGAGGTTCGGAGGAGTAGATGTCGGATGGTGAAGAACTTTGAGTTATATCAGTTCCAAAGAAATTCAGCTCCCCTAAGGTAGTCTATGTGCAAATTGGTCTATGCTATGTATAGAACCGAATTCACATAGGTGAGGAGACCCTTCTGGGCGACTGCAGGAAGTTCAGCCAAAAGAGATTAAGAAGCTCTACGATTGAAGAAATCTTGAAGAAAGTTTATTGGAGAAAAATCCAGGAGTAGTTCTGTTGGAAGGGGAAGCTCGATTGAAGGAGAAGAACTCTAAAAACAATCCTATTGGAGAACCCTGGAAGGAGGTCTACTAAAGAAGCAAATACATATCAACGGGTCACCCCTTAGTTGATGTAAGAAGTTTGGATGGATGGGGGTTGATGGAAAAGAAATCAGCAGGTGTCAGGGAGGAGATCAACGGGGAGGACGTCGGTTGGGGAAAATTTGCTTGGAAGGAGCAAAAGGGGATCTACTTGGAGAGGGTCTATTTATTTATTTCTTCGAAGCTCAGCTACCTTCGAGGCCGTCCGAAGGCTGATATAAAGGAGTTGAGGTCCTTTTGCCTGCGTGTTTAGAGTTCTTGATGCAGGAATCTCGAGGTATGCTACTCTTAGTATATTATGGGAGTTTGTCTGGAGGAGAGTTTCGTTGATCCAATGTTGGTTCAATATCGAACAGTTTGGATGGCTTTTTGTTGGAGAGAGATTCAAAGAGTGCTAAGATCGGCCAAACCAAGCCATAATTAGACCTGTTAGTCAACTGCCAAGGTGCTGTCATCATTGTTCAAGTTTGTCCGAGTGAAATCTATAATGCCCTATAGGTTTTGGGAATATTTGAAGGAGCTAGAAATTTGAGTGAAGAAGATTGAACGATAAATTCAAATTGGAGGTCTGTGGTTTTGACGCTTGAGCATAAATTCTTCACCGATCGAAATCAGATGTGGCTGTCTTTGTCGGATGAAGTCACCTGAAAGCTCGTCATCCTACTGGACTTCAGTAGGAAAAGGGTTTACACCCAACAGAAGTTCTCCTACTCATCAGTTCGAAGTTTGAATGAAGGGAGTAAAGAATTATGAGTGCCGAAGTCCTTTTTCTATTCCTGCACTAGGGCCGAAACTTTTTAAATACGAGGTAATCCAGAAAAATAAATTCTTGGAATTTTCATCGAAGCGCTGCCCTGGGTACGACGTAGTAAAGGTTCTGCCTATTGCCATTCTGTCACTATGATGAGTGGGACATGCATCGACCCGAGGTTGATCGGTGGAGGCTTGCACTCATAATCGACTTGGACTCTCATGGCTATTTAAGCTCTTCTTCTTCCTTGTGGGTTTTATCTCGCTCAGGTCTCCTCTCTTTTCCTCAGGTCTCCTTCTTCCTTCTTGCTCTAGGGCTCCAATGTCTTCCATCAACTCTTTCAATTCTTGGGGATTCTCTGCTTTTCATTGAGCTTGCCGCCTTTTCGCTCTTTTCAGTCAATTTAGGTCAGTTCCTGAATTTTTTTCTTTGATTATCCATACCTTTTATCATCTCTACCCATTTTGTTTCTTCAAGAGAGTCTCAGATTTTATTTTTCTTGATTTTTTAGAAATTTTCTCTACTTTAGTTTGATCCTCATGTCCTCTAAAGAGTCCTGGTCGATCGGTTCTAGGAGTTTGGCTCATTTAGCTCTAATGGACCTTCCTCATAAGGACCTCAAGCTTGTAGAAGTACCTTGGCCATTCTTCATCCTTGATACTATTTCATGCAAACTTCAGTTTGAAGACCTTTCATTGATTAGGATCCAGTTCGGAATTTCCTCCAACTGCAAACTTGAACTTCCTGATCCCAGCGATCGAGCTAGCTTTCCTCCTTCCGGTCGAACTTGCTTGTACGTTGAAACCTTTCGGGCAAGACTTCCACTGTCGATACCTTCTTTTGTAGCTAACTTATTTAGGTTTTTAAATATTTTTTTCACCGCTATGGCACCAAACTTCTTTAGGTTTATCATAGAATTTCTCTCCTTATGCATCATGGCTGATGTCCAACCTTCCATCTTTCTATTCCATAATTTTTTTACTTTCAAACATCATCCGACCGCCAAAGATTAGTGGTATATGTCTTTCCAATTCAACAAGAAGGGGTTGCTCAAGAGTGCCCCTCTTTCATTTATAACTGGAAGAAAAAATTCTTTTTTGTTTCCTATTCTTCCTTAGAACTAGGACTTCCTTCGTGGGGGGAATAAAGGACTCAGTTCGCCAAGCTCCTGAACTTGAGAAAGAGGATCGGGATTCGACCGACAAGTTGAAGAACTTTTGAGCCCCTCCGATCTCTAAGCTCCTGGAGGATCAGACCTTGTTTAACTTCGATCTTAGTCCTCTCAATCGGCAGGTAGTCCTCCTTGGCCTGCCAATTGCGCATGGTCTCCTTTCTTTTTCCGATCCTGATTTTTTCTTCTATAGAGATGACTCCTGAGGAGTGAAATCGTCTGACTATGGGGCTCAAGTCCCTCAAGAGGAAGGGTGGCTCTGCTGGGGAACATCAAAGAAGGCTTGCACTGATGAGCCAACTCCAACCGTGCCGATCCTGGCAGCACCCATCTTTGAGTTCAATGTGGCCGCATTAGCTCTGATCTCACCCTGAGAGGATGCCACCATCACACCTCTCGAGTAGTGCGAGGTCGTCGAGAAGAAGAAGAAGAAAAAGGATGCCGTCAGAAAAAAGATGAGGAGGGTGGCCAAGAGTTTGAGTGGCGAAGGCTCGAGTCAGGAGCAAGCTTCCTTAGATGATTGGGAGGTCGTCCAACCTTTGATGATGGGCAACATCCTCCCACATATTATCGAGAAAATGGTTGGGATGGAGGACGTCGAGAGATTTGATGAGTCTTTTGCTGCCTGTCTCGAGGTGACCCATTCTTTCGAACTTGTTTGAATGAAAGGTGCGCTTTTAAAGTTTTGACTTAATTTCTTCCTATCTTGCAGCTAGGGCATTACTTATTTTTCCACTCAAAGGCCGTCAATCTCCACCAGGCCGAGGCTTCTAAATCCCTATAGGAGGTTCAAGAAAAGGTCGAGAGGGTTCGGGCTGATGTCGACCGTTTGAAGGTGGCCTCGAAAATTCAAACCATGAGATCGAGTGCCTTCGGGAGACATCGCGGAAAAAGGAAGAGGTTTCTTTGGGGCTGAGGGTGGCCTTGACCCTCTCTAAAGATAAAAGAAAGAAGGCCGAAGAGGAGGTCGACATTGAGAGGGAGAGGGCTATTGAAGCCTTCAAGTCCTCCAAAGGATTGGAGGACATCAAGATTGCATTCGCCCAGAAAGCCTTCTTGAAGGGGTTTAAGATCTGTATGAGGAGAGTCGCAAAGAACTTTCCTGGAGTGGATCTTGACTTTCTAATAGACGAACCAGGCAGCGAAGCCAGTCCCTCCAACATCAGCACCGCATCTCCTAACACCGAGCCTGCCCTAGGTGTTCCTGAACTTATAGCTAAAGCTCTCGAGTCCATTCCCGAGCCTGAAGCTGCAAGGGATGTACCGACCTCCCCTGCCCCTGCATCGGTCAAGATTGAAAATCTTTGATTATTTGTACCTTTCTTTTTTTTTCTCTTCTTTTTTTTTTGGTGTACTTAAACATTTTAAGAAATAAAAATGAACTTTCTTTCTTTTACACTTGTGTCATGGTGAATGTCATCCAGAATCCTTCCGACAATCGCAGTCAAAGCCCATCACCTCCAAATGATGCCAAGCCACTACCTCAAGGCAGTCCTCTAAAATCCCTAATCAAGGGTTTAAAGGAGGTTCATCACCTAAAGAGAAAGTTGAAGAAGATGGAGGACGACCTTCGAGCTTCTCTAAAGAATGCTTCGGAGGTGACCAACGAGATCACTCACCTTCGAAGTTTACACATGAAGGATGCTACGAGCTTCAGCATCCAAAAAGGTAGTTTTGAGAAGAAGATCACCATGCTCAAGAGGAACACCAGTGATAAATCCTGGGTGCAAATGGCGAAGATTAGCTCTTGTGAAGCCAATCTTAAGGCAGCGAGAGAGAAGATCCAACTTCTGGAGGGGAGCTTGCCATGGTCCTCCGACAAGGCACGATTCGAGTGAGACTGATCGATGAGGTCCTCTACTCTTCAAAAGCAGCCGTGTGATGCCGAGCTCATATATGAGACTTATCGATTGGGTTGGAGTGACAGGATGTCCAAGCTAGAACAAAAACTTCATGCCTTCAACATTGAAGTAGCCTAGCTCCAGCGACAGCTTGATGATGGCTTCCAAGCTAGTACAGGTAGGGAGGTCGAAGAGGTTGCCTCCTTAAGGACCATTGGGGAACTCTGAAAGTCGATCAATGCGGAAAAGGCTGAGGTGCAGTGGCTGAAGCTCAAGTTGACCTATGAGCATCAGGCTACTAAGGATGCGGAGGTTGAGTTCGAGGTCTTGAGAAGGAGGCTGCAAGAGTCAGAGGAGAACTACCATTGAGCTGACAGGATGTTTCACGATAATATGATGAGGTGGAGGTAGGTTGACCATCTAAAAGAATCTTTGATGATGGCCATCAGTCCGAAGTCTGAGGAGTCCGATCCTTCTTAGGATTTCGACGGCCTTTCTCTCTTTTCTTCTTCTTTTTTTTTGATGTAATCGATCTTGCTAACCCATGTTTTGCATGTAACAAACTAATTTTTGTAATAAAATAGTACCTTTCTTGTTACTCTAATTTTGCATGAATTCAAAGCTTGCTCGTGACTTTACTTTCTTCACTTTGTTTTTCTTTATGTTGTCTTCTAATGAGATGCTTGTTGTGGATGCCGAGCTGGGATCTCTTATGTGAACCAAGATAGGGTTCCACTTTTTGTATTTTAACATAGTCAGGTCATCGTAGAAAAGACACGTGTAAGGGTTGTAGGTAGGATTTCTCCTTTCCTCTCATTTTTGGTCAACAAGGTCCTAGCTTATGCTCACGTTAGGTTGAGGTTTTCCTCCTGTTCCTAACGTGACTTGTGGGGATGCATTAGGGCCATTGTCAGGGCCTCTTTCTTCATCTCATCTTAAATTGACATGGCCTTCGACTTTGCTCATGTTAGGATGAGGTCCTCCTTCTATTCTTAATATGGCTGTAGGGGCACATTTGGGCCATTATCAGGGCCTCTCCCCTCATCTCATCTTAAATTAACGAGGTCTTCAATTTTGCTCATATTAGGATGAGGTACTATTCCTAACATGGCTGTAGGGGCACATTAGGATCGTTGTCAGGACTTCTTTCCTCATCTCGTCTTAAATTAATGAGGCCTTCAATTTTACTCATGTTAGAATGAGGTCCTCTTTCTATTCCTAACATGACTGTAGGGGCACATTAGAGCCATTGTCAAGGCCTCTCTTCTCATCTCATCTTAAATTAACAAGGCCTTCGACTTTGCTTATGTTAGGATGAGGTCCTCCTCCTGTTCCTTACATGGCCATTTTTAATTATTTTGGAGAGTTATTTTCTATCATCACATGATTTTTGCAATGAAAAATAATAGTACTAAAATAGAGGAGCTTTATTGAGGGCAAATTATTGGTAGTACATTCTTAGATTTTCTAAATTTTAAGGCCGCAAAAATGTTGCTCCTTCGAGCTCCTTTAGGCAATAGGTTTTGGATTGGACGACCTCCTCTACTCTATATGGGCATTTCCAATTCGAAGTGAGCTTTTCTTGATCCTGAGGTTATGAAACAGCTGCTCGCTAAAGTACCAAGTCTCCCACTTTGAATATTTTACCTTTGACTTTAGAGTTGTAGTAGCGAGCTACTTTTTGCTTATAGGCTGCCATCCAAACTTGAGCTCTTTCCTATTTTTTCTCCAACAAATCGAGGTTGGCCTTGACGTCCTGTGAGTTATGCTATTCATTGAATGCCATGACTCATGCTGATGGAAGTTTAAGTTCTATTGGGATGACTGCTTTTGCTCCAAAAGCTAAGAGAAATGGGGTCTCCCCAGTTGATAATTTTTGGATAGTTCGGTATGCCCAGAGCACGTGATAGAGTTCGTCTACCCAAGTCCTCTTTGCTCTTTCAAGTCTTGCTTTGATGTCTTGTAATAGGATTCTATTGGTCGCTTTAGCTTCACCATTTGCCTATGGACGGGCTATTGATGTAAAATGATGGAAGATGTTTAAATCTTTGTAAAATTTAGTAAATTTTGCTCCGACAAACTATCGTCCATTATTTATTATGAGAGTCCGAGGTAGGCCAAATCTGCAAATAATTGACTTTCAGATGAAGTCCTACACTTTTGCTTTAGTGATTTTTGCTAGTGGTTTAGCCTCAACCCATTTTATGAAATAATCTATTGCCACCAAGAAGAACTTACACTATTTGACTGCCATGGAAAAAGATCTGAGCATGTCCATTTTCCACTGAGCGAGTGGCCATGGGGCACTCAGGGGTGTAAGTTCGAAAGTCGATTATCTTTGAATGTTTGCATTTCTCTGATAGCGGTCACATTTTTTGACATACTCTATAGAATCATGGTATAAGGTCGGCCAATAGTAATCCTATCGAAGCAGTCTGTATGATAAGGATCTAACCTCGATATGACTTTCATAGATTTCTTCATGCACTTTCCATAATGCAAAGTTGGCTTCGAAAGGTCGGAGACATCTCAAGAGTGGTAGGGAATATGATCTTTTATACAGCTTGCCTTCATATAGAACATACCGAAAGGCTTGATTTCTGAGTTTTCAAGCTTCTTTTAGATCATAAGAAAGAGCTGCATCCTTAAGGTAGGCAACTAGCAGGTCGATCCAGCTCGACTCATGCTCGACTTGCATAACGGACTGTGACTCCTCCAAACTTAGGTATTTTAGAACTTCAAAAATTTCTTCCTTGGACAGTTCGACTGGGGCTAAAGTGGCCAACTTAGAGAGAAGGTCGGATTTGATATTTTTTGCCCTCAAAATTTGTTGGATACTAAAACAATTGAAGGCCGAAGTTAAGTCCTTCACTTTCTCAAGATATTTTATCATGCTTTCATCCCGAGCTTCATAACTACCTCTAACCTGTTTGACCACCAATTGAAAATCATTATAGACTTGGAGCCGATCTACTTCTAACTCTTTAGCTATTTTTAATCCAGTAATCAAAGCTTCATATTTGACTCCATTATTAGTTGCAGAGAACTTAAAGCACCGTGCATATTCGATGACGCTCCCCTTTGGGTTCACCAAGATCAGCCCTGCGCCTCCATCGAAAGCATTAGATGAGTTATCTGCATATAAGGCCCAAAAATCTTTAGGAAGGTCAGCTTTTTCTTCAGAGGAGCTATGCTGCAGCCATGGAATGCTAATTTTGTTCTGTTCAAGCTCGGCTTCATTTGAAATGGTTCATTCAACTATAAAATCTGTCAATACTTGGGCTTTGATTGACGGTCGAGGTCGGTAGTTGATGTCAAATTTTGTAAGCTCGATTGTCCATTTTGTGATTCTTCCAGAGGCATCCATTCGATGAAGGACTGCTTTAATTGGTTGATCAGTGAGGAGAGTTATGGTGTGCCCTTGAAAATAAGGTTGGAGCCTCCGGACTGCAATCAGCAAAGCATAAATTAGTTTTTCTAACTTAGTATACCTGATCTCGGCGTTCCTCAAGACTCAGCTCATGTAGTAGATCGGTTGTTGTACTTTTGCCTCCTCTTTGACTAGGACTACCGCAAGGGCTGCTAGGAAGATTGCCAGGTACAAAAATAATTCCTCTCCGAATTTGGCCTTTGCTAATAGGAGAGGTGAACAGAGGTAGTTATTGAGCTCTTTAAAGGCTTGTTGACATTCGATGGTCCAACGAAAGTTCTTTGGCTATTTTAAGATTTGAAAGAAGGGCATGCATTGTTTGGCCAACCTCGAGATGAAACGATTTAGGACTGCCACCTTTCCAGTCAGGCATTGAACTTCTTTGATTGATTTTGGAGTAGTCATTTCTTAAATGGCCCAAATCTTCTCCAAATTTGCTTCGATTCCGCACCTCGACACCATGAATGCCAAGAACTTTCTCGAAGTTACATCAAAGGCGCATTTGTTTGGGTTCAACTTCATCTTGTATCTTCTGAGGGTGTTGAAGGTTTCTTCAAGGTCGGCAATGTGATTTATTGAAGCTCGTCTCTTAATAAGCATGTCATCTATATATACTTCCATGTTGCGGTTGATCTGCTCCTTGAAGATTTTATTGATCTGCTGGTATGTTGCTCCTACATTTTTGAGTCCAAAAGACATAATTCTATAACAGTAAAGACCACGATCAGTAGTAAAAGCAGTCTTCTCCTCATCCTCTAGTGCCATCTAGATTTAGTTATAGTCAAAAAAGGCATCCATGAAGGTGACAAGCTCGTGGCCCGAGATCGCATCCACCAGTTGATCAATTTTGGATAGGGTGTAGCTATCTTTTGGATAGGCTTTGTTCAACTTTTTGAAGTCTATGCATATTCTTTACTTACCGTTCATCTTTTTGACGAGCACGACGTTGGAGACCAAGTTTGGATAGCTGACTTCTTGGATGAATTAGGCCTTGAGGAGCTTATCAACTTCCTCTACAATTGCTTTCTGCCTCTCTGGAGCATGGCTATGCATCTTCTCTTTCACTAGTCAATATTTTGGATCGATAGCCAGGCGAGGCCTCGACATCTATCCCGAGCATGTCATCGGGGATCCAAGCAAAAACATCCATGTTCCTCTGTAGAAATTCGACAAGCCACTCTTATATTTCTCCTGCTAGGTTGGAGCCAATCTGCACCATGTGCTCCACATTCCCATCATTCAGTGGGACGGAAGTAAAGTCTTCCATAGGCTTACCCCGCTCTTTCGTTAGATCATCGCGGACATCCAACCCATCAATCGAACAAGGATTTGATTGCTCGCCTCTCCATAAGGCAATTGAATGGCAATGCCTTGCCAGGACTTGATCTCCTCTAACTTTTCGATCCCATAACTTATTGAAAATTTCATTTTCAAGTGATATGTCGACACTACTGTTCAAAGTGCATTTAGGCTACGTTGGCCGAGGATTGCATTATAAACTGATGGAGCCCTTACTACCAAGAAGTCCACCCATGCACTGGGCTGTCTTGGATATTGCCCTGCGGCTACAACCAAAGTTATTATACCTTCAACTGGTACTACATCGCCAGTGAAGCCTACCAATGGAGAGTTCATTGGTCCAAGCCGACTATTAGATATAGACATCTTGAAGAAAGCATCATAAAATAAGATATCGACCAAACTTTCATTATCAATAAGGACACAACGTACATTATAGTCTGCAATATTTAAAGCAATTACAATCGCATCATTATGCAAAAACTGAACTCCCTGTGCGTCCACTTCAGTGAAGGCTATGGATTCTTCAGTCCTCTATCTCTTCACCGATCTTTCAGATCTGTTGGCCTCCTCTTATCGAAGTCTCCTAGAGATAGTGTTGATGATATTGAGAGGTGGCCGATCTTTCTATTGCTCCTCCCTTCTTGGTGGTTTTGACTGTGGCAGTATCCTTGATCGATCCTCTCTTCCTTCAGGCCAACATCATAGAAATTAATCGAGCCAGCCTTGCCTGATGAGCTTCTCGATCTCATCTTAGAGCTGAATGCATTCCTCGATATCGTGACCATGGTCATGATGGTAGAGATAGTATTTATTAGGATTATGCTTGCCAGAGTGAGTGTGCATCCCTATGATCTTAGCAATTGCTTCTTGATCTCCATCAATACTTGTATTTTCAGAGCATTGAGGGGGGCATAGTTGTAGAATCTTCTAGGGGGAGAACTTCTTCACGTCCTTCTATTAGGGCTTCTTTGGCAATGAGCTCGAGGAGGAGTTCGGGCTCACTTGCGCTCGAGGAAAGTTCGGGAGCACGGTCGAACTTCATTCGACTTTTCTTCAACTATGGGCTTACTAGATTCATGCATTTGTCGCTCTCCTGTGGCCTCCTCATCCTTCAACTTGAAGGCTTCCTCAGCTCGGGCATATCTTTCAGCTCGAGCTAGCAGATCGGCAAAATCCTTGGGATACTTCTTTTCTAGGAAAAATAATAAATCATTCTTCTTAAAACCGCCCTTTAGCGCGGCCATGGCAACTGATTGGTCCAGATTTCGAATCTTGAGGATAGTAGCATTGAAGCGATTGACATAAGCCTAGATTGATTCCCCCTCTTTCTGTTTGATGTTGATGACGGAGTCCAAACCTCACCTAGGATGCCGGCTACTGATGAAATGAGCTACAAACTGATGGCTCATTTGGTTGATAGAGAAGATCGTACCCAACTTTAGTGTTGAGTACTAATTTCTTGCTGCTTCCTTCAGAGTACATAAAAAAACTCGGCATAAGATGGCGTTTGATGTGCCATGGAGCAGTATCATGGTTTGGAAGGTCTTCAGATGGTCGATCGAATTAGAGGATCTATCGTAGCTTTTAAATTGGGAAAGCTTGAAGTTCGATAGAACAAGCTCTTGCATGATTCGAGTAGAGAAAGGGAGATCAGTGCGGATGTTATCATGATAAGTCGGGGCAATATGGTGGAGTTTCTTAATCCATCGATCCATTTCTTGCAATTTTTTATCGAGAACATCATCTCAATCGTAGATCTTGAAAGATTTTCGACTATAGATGGAGAATGTTTCTTCTAGAGAGAAATCATGGTCTGAATAGGGGTCTTCAGCTCTCTATTTTCCCTTTCTAAGAGTGACAGGTTTGCTGACCCAAGTATGCCTCCTTGGGATTGGTTCTTGATACCTCGATGGGAGGTTTTTCAGTGGAGCCACCATCGGGATTTGCTGCATAGCCTGCACCATTTTGATGAGGCCTCGAACCTACTGCATCAGTAGGTTGAACTACTCTAGATCACCATGACTGTCGGCGGAGGAGGCGAGGTGCTGGTGATGGAGTAGGGATGGATGGATCTGGCTCAGATCTGATGGTGGAAGCAATGGATCGTCGGATGGTTATCTTCTTTGCAGGCATTTCTAGGTTGAAAAGATTGAACAAAAATGGATCTCGATGGATTTTGAAGAGTTAAAAGAAGAAAAGGATCAAGATCGATTAGACACTCCTTTTAGAATAAGGACTCAAGGATCTCTTCCTCTAGAACCAATTCTATTGGTGCAGAATCTGTTTGATATCGGAACTGAGCTGGAGCTGGAGAAGACGAGATCATCATCAGAAACCTGCAAAGCAAGTCCTGACCAAAGTCGGAGGTGGTGGCTTTGGTAGGATCCTCTGATGATCAAGTTAGCTCTTCTTGCCAATAGAAATGGAGTGCTCAGAAAAGAAAGTAGTAGAATTTGGGGAAGGAGAAGAGAGCTCTAGCGAGAAACGTATCTGAAGGGTCCCTTTTATAGGCGGAGCTTGTAACAGACTGAGAGCGATAGCCATAACCATCTGATAGTGGGCTGCTCAGAGCTACATGGAGTTTATTATGGAGAGTAGTGTCTGTTGTCATGATGTGCCAGTTCATTTGAGGTTTGGAGGAGTAGACATCGGTTGGTGAAGAACTTTGAGTTATATCAGTTTCAAAGAAATTCAGCTCCCCTAAGGTAGTCTGTATGTGAATTGGTCCATGCTGTGTATAGAATCGGATTCGCATAGGCGAGGAGACCCTTTTGGGCAACTGTCGAAATTTTGATCGGAAGGGATTCAAAAGCTTTACGATTGAAGAAATCTTGAAGGAAGTCTGCTAGAGAAGAATCTAGGAGTAGTTCTACTGGAAGGAGAAGTCTGACTGAAGAAGAACTCTGAAAACAATCCTATTAGAGAACTCTGAAAGGTCCACTAAAGAAGTAGATACATATCAATGGGTCGACCCCTAGCTGATGAAAGAAGTTTGGATGGACGGGGGTTGATGGGAAAGAAATCAGCTAGTGTCAGGGAGGAGATCAATGGAGAGGACGTCGGTTGGGAGAAATTTGTCTGGAAGGAGCGGAAAGGGATCTGCTTGGAGAGGGTTTGTTTATTTATTCCTTCAAAGCTTAGCCTCCTTTTAGGCCGTCCAGAGGCTGATATAAAGGAGACGAGATCCTTTTTCCTGCATGTTCAGAGTTCTTGATGTAGGAATCCCAAGGTCTGCTACTCTTAGTATATTGTGGGACTTTGTCTGGAGGAGAGTTCCGTTGATTTGATGTTGGTCCATTATCAAACAGCTTGGATGGCTTTTTGCTGGAGAGAGATTCAAAGAGCACTAAGGTCGGCCAAACCATCCATAATTAGACCTGTTACTCAACTGCCTGAGGGCTGTCATCACTATTCAAATTCGTCCGAGTGAAATCTATAATGCCCTATAGGTTCTAAGGATATCTGAAGGAGCTAGAAATCTAAGTGAAGATGATTGGCTAATAAATTCAAATTGGAGGTCTGCAATTTTGATGGCAGAGCGTAAATTCTTCACTGGTCAGAATCAAGCACGACTACCTTCACCGGATGAAGTCACCTGAAGGCTCGGCATCCTGCTGGACTTCGGCAGGAAAAGGGTTTACACCCAATAATGACCATAGTTATGATACTGAAGAATGCATTCAGCTCCTAGACAAAATTGAGGAGCTAATTCAACGAGATCGATTGGACTGATTCCTGTGACATTGGCTAGAAAGAAGAGAAGAGCGACTGAGAGCCCTTCCACAACTTGAACAACCTCGAAGGGAAGAACCTTAGGGAGACCAACCCCCACTTGGGATTATCAACACCATAGCCAAGGGATATCGGTAAGAAGAAGATAGTGGATCGGTAGAACCAATAAAGTGGTAGAGAATTGAAAAACCTATCATTTTTACTGAAGAAGATGCATAAGGGGTTTAATTTTTGCATGATGATTATGGTATCAACTCACTTTGATACTAATTATTATGGTATCAACTTACTCTGATACTAATTGGTGGGGATCTCGTATTAGAATATTACGATAGAAAGAAAGAAAAAATAAAATAGGACATAATTAAGTACGTGGATCAGCTTAGAGGCTTGTCTTCATAGGACATGCAAAGCTTCACTATAAAAAAGAAACAAATACAAGAGAAGATTATCCACTCTCAACTCGCTGTACAATTCTCTCAGCAAGAAGCTATCCTTACAAAGCTCTCGCTTGGAGATCCTCTGAAATGATTGCAATCCGCTGTCTAGTTATCTGCTTGGAGCCTCCTGCTCTTGCTATCCGCTAGCACCCTCTGATGCCTTCTGCCATCTCAGATCTCACCAAAACCACCATAGCATAGCCTTCAGTCTGCTACAGGTCTTTTAAAGGCTTTGGATAGAGTTTAATCCAAGTCTAGGCAAAGTCCTGACTCGATTCTAACTCAAACAGCATCCCCAGCAATTGGATATTAACCGACTACTCTCCTGGCCGCTTGATCACACCTTAGGGCTCCATAGACCACCTATGAACTAGCTGTATCATGAATCCAGCCCAATATCTACTTGCCGCGTACCTCAAAATGACCAAATAGCCTCTACACCATGATTTCTCACCGTAGACCCTTAAAGGGTCCACCATGAACCACGTGGGCACCGATCCATAGTGGATCATAACCAATAAGCCGTGCGTGACCACCTGGCACCCACCGCATGAGTTCTACATGCTTTCACTCGAATACAGGCTTGGCCCCCTCTCGCGTGACTGCCTGGGCCTAGGTCGTGCTCGCGCGCACGCCTACCTAGGCTCGGGTTGGCAATGCATGCGCCCACGTGGTGCTAATGCCTGTGCTGGACCTAGATACGGCTTGGCATGCTATGGGCTTCACCCACGCATGGCTGGCTTGTGCACCCATGTGCACTTGGGCTACTCCTCCAACAGGCCTACCAGCTATTGGCCCCACTTCAACGATCCATCCGGCGGCTTCATGTGCTTCCTTATGCATATTTTTGCCATCTAGACTTCGATTGGGGTGTTTTTGGATTCGTTGGACTCCATTTGTTGTCTTAGAGCTTGCTGTAGACTTATTATGAGGGAATTTAAGGTGCTTTTCTCAATAATCTCTATCTTGAGTTGATATTCGATCTCCACCTATCAAAGAACTCATCTCGTGGCCCCATGCCCTAGAGCAATCGCCTGCTAATTATGGATGGGCAAACATAGGAGTCGAGCAAGGCTGTTCGATCCCATCTTCATCAATTGCTATGATTTTTTTGACTTGAGATCTGCTTGGGGTAGCCTCCTGTGGCAATAGAAACTTTACCTTGTGACGTCGCATGTCATCCCCTGAGTCTCCCATCTCGTGCTCGATCTACCTCCACTTAGAGCTCCATCTTGCACTGGGCTTCCCGCCATGAGGTAGTGTCATCCATACTTTTTTTTCTTATCACCATCCTACTGTCGTGCATGACCTTTAGGATTCCTCCATCAACTTTCCATCTAAAGCTGGTCGAATCAGTCTGCTCAGTGAGATTAGATTCTTTTAAAAGCTAGGCATGTATCAGACCTCATCCAAGTTCTTCATTGTTCCATCATGGAACTTCATGCTGACCATCCTGCTGTTCTTGATCTCACAGCTCAATCCATCTGATAGGAACATAGTGCCCCATTGATCTCTAGGAAGTCAAACAGCTTCTCTCTACAACATACATGATGAAAACAAGCAGAATCTATAATCCATAAGAAAAAAAAGTAGATACCTCATCAATTACTAGAAGAAAATCATCATTGCCTTCTGTATTGCTATTGATCATCGCCATAGTAACATGTGTGCGATCTTTGAGTTATGGGTAGTCCTTGAATCGATGCCCTAACTTGTCGCACTGGTAGCACCTGATCTTGCTTTGGTCCCCCATCTTGAACCTGGACCACCCACCTCATGATCTCCTACCACTTCGTCTTCTACTGCCATCATCTTCCATCACCATCAAGATCAAGTTGCCACCTAAACTCAAGGCTCAATTCTCCCGCTTGAGAATTTTGTTTTGGAGTGGTGTAGAAGTCACCTCTTCCATCTTGATGGTGCTTTTATCTATAAGAAGAGCAGTCACCAAAGACTTGAAAGAGGATGGAAGTGATGATAGCAAGACCAATGTCCTGATCTTCTCCTTAATTTTTTCATCAAATTGATGAGGATCTTCTAGAAGTTGGATAGATGCTCTTGCACGGTCTGACCTTTACCATCCGTAGCTGGTAGAACTGCCTCCAAAGGAATAGCATATTGGTGAGTGATTTTGTCATGTATAACTCCTCGAGCATCGACCATAGCACTATCGGTGAAGTCTCGTCAAGTACATGTATCACCACTTCATCCACTAGGTACAAACAGATAGTGCTCACTGCCTGCATCTAAATCCGCTTTCAATTCTTCACCTCCATGGTGGCTGGCAACTCCTCATACAAGAGAGTATTGATCAATCCATGTTGGATGAGGACATCCTTTATCCTTGCTTTCCATAAGAAGAAATTATCCTTTCCATCGAACCTGTTGATCTTTATCTTGATTGCATTTGTCTTCTCCATATTCTTCAATCTTTATCACCACTACTATAGTCTATACTTTGGTACTGCCTAACTTTGATACTAGTTATTATTTTATCAACTTGCTCTGATATCAATTATTATGGTATCAACTAGCTTTGATACCAATTGATGGGGATCTCATACTAGAATATTACGACAAGAAGAAAGAAGAAAATAAAATAAGAACACAATCAAGTACATAGATTAGTCTAAAGGCTCACCTTCATAGGACATGCAAAGCTTTACTATGAAAAAAGAATAGATATAAGAGGAGATTGCCCACTCTCAACTCGCTGTATAATCTTCTCAATAAGAAGCTATTCTTACAAAGCTCTCTCTTAGAGAACTTCTGAAATGATCGTAGTCCACTGCCTAGCTATTTGCCTAGAGTCTCCTGCTCTTGTTGTCCACTAGCATCGTTTGATGCCTTCTACCATCTCAGATCTCACCAAAACCATCATAGCATAGCCTTCAATCTACTACGGGTCTTTTAAAGGCTTTGGATGGAGTTTAATCCGAGTCCAGGATGAAGTCCTGACTTGATTCTAATTCAAGCAGCATCCCCAGCTATTGGATATTGACTGGCTACTCTCCTAGATGCTTGATCATGCCTCAGAGCTCCATAGACCACCAATGACCAACTGTATCATGAACCTAGCCTAATATCTGCTTGCCACGTACCCTAGAATGACCAAAACAGCCTCTGCATCATGATTTCTCATCGTAGATTTTTAAAGGGTCCACCATGAACCACGTGGGCGCCAGTCCATGGTGGACCATGCCCAATCAACCGTGCGTGACTGCCTGGCACCCACCACGTGAGTTCTACACACTTTCACCCAAATGCAGGCCTGACTTCCTCTTGCGTGACCGCCTGGGCCCAGGCTGAAGAAAAGGTCTAGGATTTCTAGTATGTATTTTGAAACTTTTCTAAACTAGATCAGTAGAAGTAATAAATTAATCATATTAATTTATTAAAATATATAAATAAATCCTAGATCTAGGATCTAATATCATAATCTATGCATGCTAATAAATCTACAATTAAATGTTAAATAAAATAAAGATGTAGGTCATATCAACATCAAACTGAAACTAGATCTGATCTAGTAAGAGAAAGAGATGGAATCTCTTTTATCCTTTGCACGAAATTTTCAACTTGCTGATCTGAGGCTAAGATTGTTGGTTTGAGCCGCACATGCGTCCAGCCTCTACGGAAAGTCCATACGAAACTTCAATTGTCGATCCAAAGTCTAACAACTAGAAATCAGCACAATGTGCTAGCATTGCACTGAACCTTCCTTGATGGTTGATGGTGAATCCTCTTCTTTGAATGATCTTGGACTCTCCAAAGACCAAAGAAGAGATGGGAGGATCTGAAAGAACTCTTTTTCCTTACCTTTTTCTCTCAAAAAGATTGTGGAAAAGGGATCTAAGAGAAAACCTCTCCTCTCCCTTTCTTTTCTCTCACCAAGACATAATAGTCGTGCCTTTACAGAACCCCATGCCTAAAGACCCTTCATTGCCTAGATGAACAACCCAAGAGGGGGGCGGGGGGGGGGGGGGGTTGAATTGAATTTTTAAAAATTTAAATAGATATGTATGGTGATAAAAGATTAAATTCTAAGTGAATCAAATGTGAAAGCAAAAGGAAGACATAAGCTAGAGCACACACACATAAGCAAGAGGATTTTATAGTGGTTCGGTGCACTCCCAGCACCTACGTCCACTCCCCAAGCAAACTCTTGAGAATTTTACTATAATCCCTCAAGATTACAGTCAGATAGTTTTTCTGGGCTCACTATCCAATAATCCAGTTGGTTTTTTTCTAGGTTCACAAACCATAATCTTTCCAAAAATCAGATAAACCAATCTAAATAAACAAATGGTAAGAAAAATCCTAAAACTCAAGTTTCAGTCTCTACTGATATCAAATACATAAAAAGGAAAAAGAAAATGTTTTAACTCAAAAGGCTCCTTTGAATGAGCAGTAGAGTTATCCTTGCAGTTCATTGAAAGCCTCTTTAAATCCGTGGAGTTAATGCACTTGAGAATTCTTCAATGTTTGAGAGAACAGATTGATTGAAGATGTAGATTTTCGTTCAAGAACAGAGCATATTTTTCATTTCTCTCATTTTTCTTCTTCTTGATCATGGATAAGCCTTCTTCCTTTTATATCTATAGCATTCCTCTCTTTTGGTGATGATCGGAGCTTAAAAAAAGTAAAATTTGAACATTGAAGAGTAGCAACTAGCCGTTGGAGTCGAAAAAATCTGATCTCGAATGTCCCGTCAAAAAATTATCGTCGAGTCTCGAGACCTCTTGGTTTGTCTCGAGACATCTCGCCAAGTTATGGGGCCTCTCGATTTGAACATGAGAGCTCTCACCTTCAGTCTCATGAAAAATCATCTTTATGAAAAAATGACTTATTTGAGATCGAGACCTCTCGATTCTAAATGAGATGTCTTGCAGGGACCGCGAGACCTCTCAAAAATCTTGCGAGACCTTTCGCTCTCAGTGCACAAAAATTAGATTTCTATCACTTGAGATTGAGAGCTCTCGAGATTTTCTCGAGACCTCTCAAAATTGAGCCAGAACAACACTTGGGGCATGCCAGTCCACTCGAGAGCTCTCAAAAAAAATATGAGACATCTCGAAGACTGCTTCAAGGTGATTTTGAGAGAACTTTTGCTCCGAACAAGGGGATTTGAATTTTAATTGATTTCCACTTAATATCTTTCTTAGTTTGGTCAAAGAACTCTCTTTCTTCTAACATTAGAATACTTAAAATAAAATATATTGATAATCATTTGCTTTATTATTTGGTCATCATCAAAATCACTTAAGGGGTTCAACAATCTCCCCCTTTTTGATGGTGACAAAATATTAAGCATTCCATAAAATGATTATAAAAAATATGAATGTCATGAGCTAATGAATGCAAAGTTTTTGTACTGAAGCTCCCCCTTAATGTATGCTCTCATGAAATGAATAAAATTTGAATAATCATTCTCCCCCTTAATGTATGCTCTTATGAAATGAATAAGATTTGCATTTGATCAATTCAAATAATTCATTTTTCTAAAAAATCTTATTTTTGTATTTTAGTTTGAATTGATTATATATTTTCATATTTTTCTTAATATTTCTCCCTCGTTTTGTCATCATCAAAATCACAACAATGAAAAGGTCACAAAAGAGATAAAGAAGGCAAGAATATAAAAAGGATTGATTCCATTTTAAGATTTAATACTACATAGTTAGTGGTGTATGTTGGTTTACAAAAAATGAATCTCATACTAAGATACCTAAATCAAAAGTTAAAATAAAAGAGAAACTAGACTTAGTCCTCATCAGAGAGGAACTTAATGATGGGTTCAGATGAAGATTTGGATTTAGTTGAGGACAAGTAAGGAGTAGGTCTAGGAGATGGTGATGGTCTAGAAGAAGATGATGGTCCAGAAGAAGAAGAAGTCCAACTCAAAATCTACCGTAGAGTGAAAATGAGGACTTCAGCTGTGGTGCACTGAACAGTGATATTCTCTTCAAGTCTCTGTGCAATCCTAGCATTGTCGGATAGGAGTAGTTTAATTTAAGTTGATGTTTTATGCTGCTCCTCCAAAATTTTTAATCTTTGAGATAGTCCACTGATTTGTTGATTAGGTATTTCTGTTTGACCCTCAGTGGATATCCTTTTCTCTTCAATGCTTACTAAAAGTTGATGCCTTACACTGGATAGTATATCCATAAGTCTTTCAGATACTTTTTGAACCACTTCTTCTACCATCCTTTCAACTAACAGATCTTGATCAAAAGCTGGGGGAGGAGCTGGAGCAGGATAAGGAGTCACCTGAGGAGAGTGTGGAGACCCTAGTGTAGTGAAGGAGGGTCCAACAAATGGTGATGGTGGAGGGGGGTGGAGATCTATGTTCTTCAGGCTAAATTACAGCACGTTCATCTGCCCTCACCCATTTATCATCCTTCTTTATAAATTTCATCCGGTTCAATGTTTCCTCATTGATGTAGTCCATGTGAGCTAGCTTTTTGAAATCTTCATCTTTTAGATTAACTTGAAAGTCCTTGAAGATTAAGGTGAAGATCATTCCATAGGGTAAACATGTCTTGCTCTTGTTGGTTGTATCCTTCAATAGTTGTAGCATGAGAGAGGGAAAGCTGATGGAAGTTTCAGTTACCATAAAGAGCATGACTCCAAGTTCTCTTTTTCCAACTCAGTCATGTCTTCTAACTTTAGAAAAAATAATATGACTGATAAAGGACAGCAGTAATCTCATTTCGATCGAAAAAAGATGTGAAACAAGTTGAAGATTTTTATCAATCTCTTTCCTTTCTAAGACACACTTAAGGGCTTCAGTTTTATCAAATAAGTTTAGGTTACTGATCCCAGCCCTAGGCACTTCAAGAAGCTGCCCTATTTTTCTCTTGTCCAAAGAAATATGCACTCCTTTCACAACAGATTCCACCTTCGACCCTTGCTTAAAACTAATGTGGTCAAAAAATTTTCTTATTAAGTCTAGATAAATGTTCACCTCTAGGGTATAGAGTTTTTTCCAACCTTGCTGTCGGATCTAGGACCCAATATGGAAGTGCTCCCAATCAAGGTAAGCAATGTCCACACAGCAGCCCGTTGGAACTATCCTAGTAGCAACGAAAAGCTGGGCACGAGATGACGAAGCAGATAGAGATGATGGAGCCATGTTGCACTATTGTTTAGCCCTAGCTTCAGTCGATGGCATGATGGAGGATCTTTAAGCGGTGAGCGATCTCTTCTTCGGAGCCATTGGGGGCCAAGGTTTGGAGGGAATGGATAAGAGAGGATAATTTGAAGGGTTTTTGAGGAAAAAAGGAGAGTTTTGGAGAGAATGGAGGGGAGGTCTCGGACGAGTGGAATGAAAGAATGGAATAGGGGACCTCTCGTAGATCAATTTTAAAAGGAGAGCCCGCACGAATTGAGAGCTTTCATCTTAATGATGAGACATCTCAAAAACTTTGAGAGCTCTCGTGTTTAGTGCGAGAGGCCTCGTAATCCAGTTGAGAGGTCTTGTGAAAAATTCGAGACTTCTCGAGCATAGGAAAAAAAATTGAATATAGAAGGAATTTCAAGCCGATTTTTCTTGAATTTTTAGGATGGGAAAAGGGTGTTAGGAATGATGGAAGGAGATAAAAAATGATCCAATAAATTTAAAATTAAGCATTATTAAAGAGGATCACAAATACTAAGTTCACCCTGAAATTTTGAGAATCTATCTTCATTTAGAGATTTTGTAAAAATGTCAGCTAGTTGATTTTCAGTTATGACAAATTCAAGCACAATGTTATTATTTTGTACATGATCTCTAATGAAGTGATGTCTAATTTCAATATGTTTAGTTCTTGAATGTTGAATGAGATTTTTTGTCAGATTTATGGTACTAGTGTTGTCGCATCTAATAGAAATTTTGTTTTGCTTAATTTCAAAATCTTCGAGTTGCTGCTTGATCCAAAGTATTTGAGCACAGCAACTTTCCGCAGCAACATATTCGGCCTCAGTCATTGATAGTGCTACAAAGTTTTATTTTTTCCTATACCAAGAGATCATGTTCAACCCCAAAAATTGGCAAGTGCCATTGGTACTCTTTCTATTAATTCTACATCCCCTATAGTTTGCATCAGTGTATCCAATCAATTCAATGGAGGATTATTTTGAGTACCAAAGTCCTAAGTTATGTGTGTAAATTAAATATCTAAAAATTCTCTTAACAGTTAGTAAGTATGATTCTTTAGGGTTAGATTGAAATCTTGCACACATGCATATACTAAACAGTATATCAGGTCTACTTGCAGTTAAATAAAGTAGGGATCCTATTATACTTCTATAGAGCTTTTCATTCACATTCTTACCATTCTTGTCTTTGTCAAGTTTGCATGAGGGGCTCATGGGAGTGCCAATTTTTTTTTCCATTTTCCATGCCAAACTTCTTTAGCATCTCCTTGATATACTTTGTTTGGATGATGAAGATGCCTTCCTTTGATTGTTTGATTTATAGTCCAAGGAAGAAGTTCAGCTCCCCCATCATGCTCATTTCGAATTCGCCCTGCATCAACTTAGCAAACTCTTAACAAAGAATTTCATTAGTAGCTCTGAATATGATGTTATCCACATATATTTGAACCACAAGAAGGTCATTATTTTTTTTTTTAAAATAGAGTGGTGTCAACACTTTCTCTAATAAAATTATTATGTAGTAAAAATTTGCTCAATCTTTCATACCATGCTCTAGGTGCTTGCTTAAGTCCATAAAGAGCTTTGTTTAATTTATACACATGGTTTGGAAGTGAGTGATTTTCAAAACTAGGAGGTTATTCTACAAAAACTTCTTCGGCAATATAACCATTCAAAAAGACGCTTTTCATATCCATTTGAAATAGTTTAAAATTTATGTAACAAGCAAAAGTAAGCAATAATCTAATTACCTCTAATCTTGCTATAGGTGCAAATGTTTCATCAAAGTCAATTTCTTTTTCTTGATTATATCCCTTAGCAACTAGTCTAGCTTTATTTCTTACAACATTACCAAGTTCATCTAATTTATTCCTAAATACTCATTTTGTGCTAATTATTGGATGGTCAATGGGTCTGAGAGTCCATACATTATTTCTTTCAAATTGGTTTAGTTCATCTTGCATGGCTAGCATCCAATTAGGATCTTGTTTAGCTTCTTCTATGTTTTTAGGTTCTATTTGAGAAACAAATGCAAGGTAATCAAATGTATCCTTAAAAGAGGATCTAGTTTTTATCCCTTATGAAGGATCACCTAATATCAATTCTTTTGGGTGATTATGTGCATACCTCTACTCCTTGGATAGATCCTTATGATCATCGATTGCTTCATTCTCACCATCATGGCTTTGTTCCAGGATTATTGTAGATTTGTCTTTGTCTTAAACATTATTATCCTTCCAGTTTAGGTCCTTCATTCCATCTTCGAGAATTCTTGTATTATCATCAAAAATATTTTTCTTTCTCAAAGATTGGTTGTTAGCTTCATAAAAAATGATATGAATAGATTCTTCAACAACCAAAGAGTATTTGTTGAAAACTCAATATGCTTTGCTAGATATAGAATATCCGAGGAATATACCCTCATCTACCTCAGCATCGAATTTACCTAGATTATCTTTACCATTATTATGAATAAAACATTTGTAACCAAAAATATGAAAATAATTAATGTTAGGTCTTTTTTCTTTCCAAAGCTCATAGGGGGTTTTCTTTAAAATCGGACGAATAGAAACTCTATTTAGGATGTAACATGCTATGTTAATGGCTTCAGCTCAAAAATATTTGGATAGTTTTCCTTCACACAATATGGTACAGGCCATATCAACTAAGGTTTTATTCTTTTTTTCAATAATTTCATTTTGTTGAGGGGTTCTAGGTGCAGAAAAAATATGTTCAATGCCATGTTCATTACAAAATTCTTTAAAGTATTTATTTTCAAATTTTATGCTATGATCACTATGGATACATACCATAATAGAGTTCTTTTTATTTGTAATTTTTTTGTAAAACTTTGAAAACATTGAAAATGCTTCATCTTTGTGAGCTAAAAATAAAATCTAAGTGAAACGAGAATAATCATCAATAATTACCAGACCATATTTTTTTCCTCCTAGGCTTGTGGTCCTAGTAGGTCCAAACAAGTCCATATGAATTAATTCAAGGGGCCTATAAGTTGAAATCACATTTTTGGATTTGAAACTCCCCTTAGTTTATTTTTCAAATTGGCAAGCATCACAAATATGATTAATTTTGAAATCTAATTTTGGTAGCTCCTTAACTAAGTCCTTATTATGCAATTTATAAAGAGTATGCATGCTAGCATGACCTAACCTACGATGCCAAAGCCAACTAGTTTTCTTTATATTAGTATTCATTGCAACTAGGCATTGGCCACTCTTCATGGCAATTTCATCAAGATTTACCATGTAGATGTTGCTATACCTAAATTCAATGAATTTTAAACTATCATCCAAGGAACTAGATACTTTGCATAAAGAAAATTTGAAAGAAACTTTAAAATCTTTATCACAAAGTTGACTTACTAAGTAAGTAATGTTTTAAGTTATCAACTAATAAAATATTATCTATAAAAGTGGTAGGAGTAATCTGAATTTTACCATAGCCAATAATTTTACCTTTGCCGTTATCGCCAAAGGTGACTACTCCCCTATTCTTTCTTTCAAGGGTAACGAATTATTACTTATCATCCGACATATGCCTTGAGCAGCCGCTATCTAAGTACCATTCTCTTTTTGATCCTTGGGCTGCAAGGCATTCCTGCATAAACAATCAAGTGATGATCTTAGGTACCCAAGTCTTCTTGGATCCTTTAGGGTTAGTAGACATGATTTTTTTTGGAATCCAAATCTTTTTAACAATTTTTCCATTGAACTTAGAAGTTTTACATTCAAATGCTTTGTGTCCTATCTTTTTACATCTAAAGCTGGTGATGTGAGAGGTGCCAATTGAAGTGTGTGCAGTGAAGAAATTTTTTAAAAACTTAGTTTTATCTTTAGGTTTATATCATAGTCTGGCTTTATCATAGACTCCTCTTTGATTATTTAAGATTATTTACAGTTTTTCTGAACTATAAGTGAATTTATCAACTAAAGACCTTATGTTATCCAATTCATCCTTTAGAATTTTGTTCTCTTCTTTTAATTTGTTGTTGCCACTAATTACCTCTTTCTTTTTTTTCAAAAGTGTTTGAGTCATTTCCTTAAGACTTTTATTTTTTATGCTATTTTTTTAAAATCTTTTATTTGAAGAAAAAAATACTATTTTCTGTCGTAGGATCATGCAAATTTGGTCAGATATGAGGAGGATTTTTTTTAAAATTTCTAAATGATCCAATCAGATCTAAGAGTTCTCAGATCTAATCATGATGATTTGATATTAAAAATTAAAAATTAAAAATTAAAAATAAATTAGATTTAATTTAAAGTATTTGATTGGATAATTTAATTATCCTGCAATGATCCTATTAGTTCATGAGGTTCTGGAAGAAGCCACGCATGCGTCTGGCCTCTACTAGTATCCACTTGAGAAAGATCTAAACATCTTCTTCTCACAAAATATTTTTCCAAAAATTAGATCTAGATCTGATCCGAACAATCTTCAAAACTATTTCTGAAGGCAACCCATCCGTCACATGAACACCATCGCATAGATCCTGAATATTGTGCCAGAAACCTTGGACCTTCTTCTCAGATTTGTGCTTAAACTTTTAGGCTTGTAGAAGAGAAGAAGAGAGAGGATAGAGGGGGTGTGGGATATCAGGGATGGCAAACTTTACATGTGAAAAATTATTTCTTGCATTGAATGCACTTTGATGTGAGAAAGGCTTTTATGTCCAATGCCTACTTAGAGTCCCTTTTGACCAAAATAACTTTTTTATTTTATTATTAAAACTCTAGAACTTATTCTCCATGAAAAACCATCAGGTATCATCTTTTTTTTTACCAAAAATAATTAAAAAAGATATCAGCATGAGTAGATAAGGAAGAGTCCACTGCGCCTAGGACTCTTCCCTCAAGAGTTTGATCCAAATCAAACTCTATCATAACTTAGACTAAACATCTCCAAAAATTATAAAATTTGGTACACCCAATGAATATCTCATGTTCTATCACATATCCAAAAATAAAATCAAAATAATTTTTAGAGAAGTTTTTAGAGGCATCTGATCAGGTAACCCTTAATTCTCTCAAATAGGTCAACTTTTGATCCTAGTCCAATTTGACTATGAATAGATTTAATTTCTATAATTAATCTAACCTGAACTTGTTTCAGTCAGATAAAAATAAATCCATTGAAAATACAAGAATAAGTCAAATCAAATTTGGCTCAGTTGTGATGAATCAGAAAAATTTCAGAAGGAGAAAGTCAGGCTCAATCATGTGCTAGCACGATTACCTTGAACCTAATTGGATCTAATCCAAATCAATCAAACTGGATTAGCTTAATTGATGACATCCAGATCCAAACCCTTATTTGTGTGATCTAGTTAGGTTCAATTCTATATGATAATGAGACATGTCGCAATCTCCATCATCAACATCATCGAAACATCTTTCGATGGAGCAGAACTTTTTTGATTCATACAATTAGAATGATTGATCATCAAAATCATCTTAATTGCTTCCAAAATTCACCAGTGACACCTAGCAGTATATGGTGGCAACCCATTAGAACTGAAAGCGAGACTCTCGATATAGTTACCTGTGTGATTGGGTTCTTCTATCTTGAGCCCCGACAGGATTAGGGTTAAGGAGAACTCATCAAACCCAATGTCCGTCATATGAATTAATCATTCGATTCGAGTCCAATGTGAAACCTTAATAGAAACTCTTTATATCATCTTCACTTTGCCATGGCCATGGGCTTATGAACTCAATCTCATAATTATTATAGGCTTACTCCTCATCTATCGAGGTAGATAGATCCCCTATTGGTGCAATCCAATTTCCTACAATGAACATGCTATAGCCAACATACACCTCAGAATTTCGAGTGGCTAGGAGACCAAGTTATGGTGTAGTCAAACTATAACACCCTCAAGTTAAACTGCCAATGCACCTCAGGTCAAAAAACTAGACATACCACTATAGCATCGAATCAGTCATCGATGAGAAGGTAGATTTTCTTATGACTACTCGAGGTGGTCATGCTCAGTGCCTTCGTTCTCTAATGAGTACCTATACTCTCACTCCAATGTCTCCACACCATAGACTCAAGACACATCTATCCTAAGAAAGCGATCATACATCAACCTTTCGGATCGATCACTATCCTCATGATGATCTTACGATCGAGAGCAGTTTATGAGTTAATTATGAAAATTCATGTCTTAAATTTTCAACTCTTGAAAATATGAATTATCAGTACCATTAACTCAAAGGATGTATCACAAACACTTTTAAATATACACTATGATAGAAAAATAGCTCATTTATTAATTTATAGTCAAAATTATAAAATTACTCTTAGAAGTGTATTATAAGTAACAGCCAATTTAACTTCTAGGACACACATCTAATAAACTCCCACTTGACCTAAAGCCAATTGGCTACAAATCTAAGTCCCATCTTCTCAAGGTGGGCTTCAATCTTTTGTCAGCTCAATGGTTTTGTCAGCAGGTCAGCCACATTATCTATAGTGTCGACTCTCTTGACCTCGACGTATTCCTTCTTGAGGTAATCGTGGATGAGATGGTTTCACCGCTTGATGTGCTTAGATTTTTGGTGAAACCTCAGCTCCTTAGCTATAGCTATGGCACCATTATTGTCATAGTATAGAGGGATGGCATCTGATGGCATCACTCCAAGCTCTGTGGTGAACTTCTTATACCAAAATACCTCCTTTACAGCTTTTGATGCAGCGGTATACTCTACTTTCATGATGAAATCTGCTATCACAGTCTATTTGGAACTCTTCCAGTTCGCAGCACCACCATTGCATACAAACAGACTTTTAGATGTCGACTTTCGATCATCTATATCGAATATAAAATCCAAGTCTATATATCTCTAGACCTGGAGTTCTCCATTACCAAAGATTAGAAATATATCCTTAGTCCTTCTCAAGTATTTAAGGATACATTTCATAAAATTCTAGTACTCTTCATCTGGATTCGACTGATACTTGCTTATGATACTCAAAGCATGGGCAATATCAGATCGTGTACATAGCATGGCATACATGAGGCTTCCTATTGCTGAAGCATAAGGAATCTTGCTCATGCATTTAATCTCCTTAGGTGTGTTGGGACACACCTTCTTAGAGAGATGAATGCCATGTCTGAAGGGCACCAATCCCCTCTTGGAGTTTTTTATGCTAAACCTCTTTAGCACCTCCTCTATATACATCTTCTGTGAGAGACCCAGCATCCTATTTGGTCTATCTCTATAGATCTTAATTCCTAGAATAAAGGATGTCTCTCCTAGGTCTTTCATGGAGAATTCTTTAGACAACCATATTTTGACTGTAGTCAACATGAGAATATCATTCCCAATTAGAAGGAAGTCATCCACGTACAATACGAGAAAGACAACAGTGCTCCCATTGATCTTCTTAAAAATATAGGGCTCCTCCTCATTCTTGATGAATCCAAATGATTTGATCACATCATTAAAATGAGCATTCCAGCTCTGAGATGCTTGCTTAAGTCCATATATGGATCTTTATAGCTTGCAAACCTTTTGATTAGTATCATTGGATGTAAAATGCAGTGGATGTTACATATAGATATCTTTCTCAAGATATCTATTTAAGAATATCATTTTCACATCCATCTACCATATTTAATAATCGAAATAGACTGTAACAGCAAGCAATGTATGGATGGATTTGTGCATGG
Source organism: Cocos nucifera (assembly GCA_006176705.1). NCBI lineage: Eukaryota > Viridiplantae > Streptophyta > Magnoliopsida > Arecales > Arecaceae > Cocos > Cocos nucifera. The sequence goes on from QRFJ01001137.1 coordinate 108,036, forward strand.
CTACTGACGAAAAAGTATCCTGATAGTCAATGCCTTCGCGCTGACTATACCCTTTTGCTACGAGCCTTGCTTTGAATGTCTCTGTATTTTCATCGATACCTATCTTTCTTTTGAAGATCCATTTACACCTAATAGATACTGTACCTTCAGGTGAATTTACCAAGGTCCAGACTTGGTTCGAGTGTATTGAGTCAATCTCTAACTTCATTGCCTCTAATCATTTCTTGGAGTTGATATCTGATATCGTCTCATCATAGGTTTTGGGATCATCACCATGAACCCCTTTTTCTATGAGAAATATTTTCTCTACATCCTCTAAAATAGTACCTAAGTACCTTTCAGAAGGATGAAAAATCCTTTTTGATCTACGAGATGGATGGGGTAGTGATTGGACTGGCTTAATCTGATTAGGTTCCATAGGTTTCTTGGCTCGTGGCTCTTGGAAGACTTTCTCCTCAAGCCTAATCTGTCTTTTGATGCCATCATCTTGAATAAACTATTTTTCAAGAAAAATGATGTGTCGACTTACAATCACATTATGATATTCTAGGAGATAGAAAAAATATCCTAATGACTCTTTAGGATATCCAATAAATCGAGCTCTAAAGGACCTAGACTCTAATTTATCCGCTTGTTGTGTCTTGACATGGGTCAGACAATTCCAAATTTTGAGATGACTCAGACTTGGTTTCTTACCATGCCATTGAAGAAAAATCCTGATTTCCCGGTCCAGGTTCGTTCAGATCTGATCAGATCAAGAGATATATTTCAAAAATTTTTCTCTTTGATCTGTATCAGATCTGGGATATTTCAAATCTGATTCTTATTATTTTAATAAATAAAATAAAATAAAAATAAATTAAATCAAATTTAATTTACCTGATTTAGGTAATCCAATTACTCATTGATGATCTTGTATGCAGTGGAAGGTTCTGGATCTAGCCATGCAAGCGCCTGGCCTCTACCGGTATCCACTCAGACTTGATCTGAAGATCCTCTTCTTCTCTATCACGTCTCCAAAAATTAGATCTAGATCTGATCTGGAGGATCTTCAAAACTCCTTTTGAAGATCAGCAGTCGTCCTTTACAGCAGTGCAGCCTTCTAGCTTTCAATCGCCTTTCTTTGATCTGAATCGCACCAACCAAAAATCCAAAACTCCTTTTGGACGTGGAGAGGAGAGGGAGAAGGTGGTTTGGCATGGAGAAAGAGGGGAGAGGCAGCCTTGGGGCGTGGAAATTATGATTCCTTTCAATCACTTCCACTCACAATCTGGGTTGGGCGCAGGGTCTTATTTATAGACTATCTGTGATCCAACTTTTCTTCTTTCCAGCCAATCACAACTCTTTGTGAAATCAGATCTAAATCTGATTGGTGGAAATAGAGTCCCCTGGATTCCTCCTTAGAGGGCGCCTAAGACCAGTCAAAGTTGGTTCTTAGGAGAACTCTAATTGAAATCCAAAAAGGAGATGGAGTCCTTGTCCAACAAGGACTCCTAGGCGCCTCCAACTTGGGCACACGCCAAGGGTGGCGTGCGCCCTCTTCTCCTTGCTAGGTTCTGGCAGGGGGACAGGCCCCCACCAGCTCTCCAATAGGTGCATGACATGTGGTCAAAAGTCAAAGTGTCAATGGTCAACATTTGACCAGTCAAAGGTAGACTTTTGACCAAAGTCAAAGAACAAGAAATGGCAGGTGACCAAAAATGGTAGGTAATTATCTTACAAAATAAGACAACCTTTTTTGAACTTGGACAACCTCCAGTCAGACCATATGAAGGCCTCTGATTGAGCACAAACTCCTTTGGCTCAGTCAGGACAACTATTTATGATAGTAAAAGAAGAACGTTAGGTTCAATCGAGTGCTAGCACGATTTCCTTGAACCTAATTGAATCTCATTCAGATCAATTGAACTGGATCAGTTCAATTGATGATCACCAGATTCAAACCCTTATTTGTGTGACCCAGTTAGGTTCAGTTCTGTATGGTAATGGGATATGTCATGATCTCTATCATCGAACATCATCGAAACTCCTTTCGATGGATCAGAACTCTTCTGATTCGAACAGCTAGAATGATCGATCATCTAAATCATTCTAATTGCTCCCAAAATCCACCAGTGACACCTAGCAGTATATGGTGGCAACCCATCAGAGCTGAATGCGAACCTCTTGGTGCAGCTACCTATGTGATTAAGTTCTTCTATCTTGAGCCCCGATCAGATTAGGGTTAAGGTGAACTCGTCAAACCCTAGTTTCTGTCATATGATGTAATCATTCGATTCGAGTCCGATGTGAAAATCTAAATAGAAACTCTTTCTATTATTTCACTCTACCATGGCCATGGACTTCTTGGACTTGATTCTCATGATCATCATAGGGCTGCTCCTCTACCACCGAGGTAGATAGATTCCATCTTGATGCAATCCAGTTCCTACAATGAACATGCTATAGCCAACATACACCTCAGGGTTCCAAATGGCTAGGAGACCGAGTAATGGTGTAGTCAAACTATAACACCCTCAAGGTGAACTATCGATGCACCTCAGGTCAAAGAACCAGACACACTACTGCAGCATCGAGTCAGTCATTGACGAGAAGGTAGACTCCCTAATGACTACTCGAGGTGGTCACGCTCAGTGCCCTCGTTCTCTAACGAGTACCTGTACTCTCGCTTTGGTGTCTCTACACTGTAGACTTAAGACTCATCTACTAAAGAAAAATGATTGTACACCAACCTTTTGGATCAATCACCATCCTCATGATGATCCTATGGTCGGGAGCATTTTATGAGTTAATAATGATTATTCATGTCTTAAATTTTCAACTCTTGAAAATATGAATTATCATTACCATTAACTCAAAGGATGTATCACAGACACTAAATACACATATGTGATAAAAAATAATCCATTTTATTGATATTAGTCAAAATTATAATTTTGTCCTTAGAAGTGTATTACAAGTGTCAGTCAATTCTGACTTCTAGGGCACATATATCTAACGGCCATATCTCATACAGTGTGGTAGGAATAGTTTTAAATGGAATCCTATTAAATAGATATATAGCGGTTAACAGACCATGTCTCTAAAGAAACTTAGGAAGGTTCTTGAAGCTCATCATAGATCGAACCATATCTAATATGATCCGATTTCTTCATTCTAAAACCCTGTTGAGTTGAGGCGTTCCATTTGGAGTCCATTAAGAGACTATGCCATTGTTCTTAAGATAATCTAAAAATTTTCGACTAAGGTATTTGCCTCCTCGAGCTGATCGAAGAATTTTAATAGGTTTTTCGTTTTGTTTTCTACTTCGAGTATGAATTTCTTGAACTTTTCAAAAGCTTCAGACTTATGTCGCATCAAATACATATACCCATACCAAAATAAATCATCGATAAAGATGATGAAGTAGATGCAATTGCTCCTAACTGGCACATCAAATGGGCCACATACATCATTATGTACTAGGGCAAGTAGGTCTGTGTTCCTTTCTCCATGTCCCATAAAAGGAAGCTTGGTCATTTTACCATGAAGGCATGATTCATAAATCAAAGATGACTCGAAAGTCAACGGACTCAATAGCCCAAATTTCTCCAATTTGTTAATTCTATCTTCAGTTATATGACCTAGCCTAAGGTGCCAAAGATACCTATCATTTAGACTATCCCTAGGCCGCTTTGATCCTATGACATTCATGTTTTGCTTGATATTAAAAATAGAATCATCAATACATAACTGATAGAGACCATTTATAAGGAAACCACTTATAATTTTATTTCTTTCATAAAGAATATTACAATGGTTCTTAAGAAAACTAATTATATAGCCTTCCTATACTAAACATGAAATAGAAATCAAATTCCTACTTGCTGCAGGCACATAAAAATAGTTCCTAAGTACTAAGTCTAATCCTGACGGTAATCGTAGAAGGTAGGTTCCTACTGCCATAGTAGCAATTCTTGCTTCATTCTCAATGCGTAGGATCATTTCACCATCCTTCAGCTTCCTACTATCCTCAAGATTTTGCATAGAAGTATACAAGTGAGCACTAGAACCAGAGTCAAGCACCCAACTAGATGCAGAAGAAATCATAAGATTAGATTCTATAATGAGCATACCTCCAGAAGGACCTGCCTCCTTCTTGTTCTTCAGGCTGGCCAGGTAAAGAGGGCAGTTTGATTCTAATGACAATAAGTGTTGCAATAAAAATATTTTTCTTTATCAGTGGCCTTCTTCTTTAGCTCTGTCTTCTTCTTCTTCCCACCATCCATCTTTTGCTTCTTCACGAACTTCTTCTTCTTTTTAAAAGATTTTTTCTTGAAAGAAGTCTGCTCCACAGCAAGTATTGAGCCTTTAGAACTTTTCATAGAAAGCTTAATAGTAACCAGCATATTCATGAGCTCAGCCAAGGTATTCTGAAGTTTATGCATATGGTAGTTCATGATGAACTATCCATACGTATCAGTAAAGGACTGCAGATCTATGTCAGTCTGTAGATCCTGACATCGAGCTTCTCAAGCTCTTCTAAGTCCTTGATCATCATCAGACAATGATCTTGGACTGACCATCCATCACACATTTGAGCCTTAAAAAGTCTTTTAGTGACTTGATATTTGGCTGCGTGACTCTGTTCATCAAACAACTCTTGCAGGTGAGCCAACATTTGGCTGCTAGTCTTAATGTCTTCATGTTGGCGCTGAAGCTCATCAGACATCGAGCCCAACATGTAATATCTAGCTTTATTATCTTCATCCCTCCACTTCTCGAGAGACGCTCTCTAACAGTAGATGGATGGACTGGTAAGATGGGAGGATCCTGTTTCAATGCATGAGTCAACTTCTTAGAGTCCAAAATAATTTTGAAGTTTCGGAGTCAATTCTTATAGTTGGGTTCGATCAGTCTATTAGTGTTTAGGATATGGGCTAGTGGATTGGATGTAGACATTTTTCTATAGAAAATCAAAGTTTCTAGTTAAATTTTATAATTAGATTTAAATAATTTATTTAAAAATTTTATTTTTAAAAAAATTAGGCTCCCATTATTTACTCGGATCCCTACATTTTTATAGCAGAGATGCGAAAATCTCCATGATTATAGATTTCTAGTGGATGGTGTGGTCCCATCAACTGACTCACCACCTCACCTAATAGTTATTGGTGATGGATCAACTGATGAGTGAACAACTCTTATCCAATGATTCTCTAATTATGGTGCACCCTAACTTGATCTCTAATTCATGAATCTCACTATGTCCGAAATATTAATCCACTCCTTAATTAAGTCAGACCCACCATTTGCATAGATTGAATTCCTAATTGGGTCCCTCACCATATCTAAAATATTGAGTCCAACCCATCCTCCAATCCATAGCATCCAATGCCTAATAGACATGGTTGCATTTTTTCGGTGCAACTAAACCACTGTATCCAGTCGAGAATAATCAATCCCAAAAAGAGCCCGCACATCTACAATGGTGGAAGACCTTAGACTTAATATTTTTTTAGAAAGATATAATTTAGATCTCTTTAAACTTGACTTGACTTAGTCATAACAATTAAGACTAACCTAGTGGTATGAGTTGGCCCGAATTGTTAGCCAACTCGAATCAGAATTGGATCGACATAAATGGTCAGATAAGTGAGACTGGTGGAAGGAATATGCCATTAACTCGATAAGAATGCATTCAGATTGAGTAGCTTCCAATTAAATATTAGTTGGTCGTATCTGCCAAACTTATCTTAGACATCAAATTATCGAATTAGAACCAAGTGAATTAGCCTACAATCCTGGCTCAAACCATGAAGTCAAATTAGGTCTTGATTTGATCGAGTCACATCTCAAAGTCAAATTAGGTCTTGATTTGATCAAGTCACATCTCAATGTGATTCGATCTTGACCCAAACTTAATCTTATTAGGCTGATCAAATCTAAGCTTTCTTTGATCCCACCTAACCAACTCTTGATTCGGTTTGATCAACCACTAGACCTTATTAAGCTACCAAAGTCCAAACCCAATTTATGAATATATCTTAGTTTTAAAAATTCATAATTTTAGATCTAATTAATTTCATAATCTTAATTCTTAATTAAGTTTTGGATTCATAAATAAAACATGTAATAGAAATCCTAGGATTTCAGGATCTAGGGTTTTGCAGAAAAATAAGTTTTGATTTTTGATTAAGGATGAACACGTAGCACCCCTACGTGCCATAAGAATATTCCATCGAATGGAAGAAAGGGGCCTTTAAACCCTACTTTATTCTTATGACCGAACGGCCATGGGGAACTCCATAATCAGAAATATAATTTTTTACTACAAAACTAGTTAGATCATCTATCATATATAAAAAGATCTAACTAATACATATCTTGTATACATCTCATGTATCATCAATATGCATACTTTCAAATCTAAAATATTACATATTAAATCTAAAAAATAAAATTTTAATTTGATCGTATCAAAATTAAAACTATTCTAGACATCTTATATAACTATTCTATGACTAGTCTAAGCATGCATCTTTCATATCTCATATGAATAAATGAAAAATTAAAAATTTTATTTTTTATTTTTAGATCTGATTACAATAATTATAATACTAAAAAAATAAAAATTAAATAAATCTAAAATTATATTTAATCAAATTAAACACATGATCATACTAGACTATACATAGAACTATTCTATACCTAGTCTAGTCATGCATCTCATACATATTAGATTTAAATTATTTAATTTTTAATTTTTTTAATTTAAGATCTAATCATATCTGATGTGATATCTAAAACTTTTTATTATTATATTATAAATAAAAATAAAATCAGATCTAAGGTAGATCTAAAGAACTGCTAACCTGGCTTGGATACCAGGTGAAGAAAAAATACTATTTTCCACTGCAAGATCGTGCAGATCTGATCAGATCTGAGGAGAATTTTTTTAAAAATTTTTAAATAATTTGATCAGATCTAAAAGTTCTCAGATCTAATCATGATGATTTGATATTAAAATTTAAAATTTAAAATTAAATTAAATTTAATTTAAAGTATCTGATTGGGTAATCTAATTATCCTGCAATGATCCTATTGATTCCTAAGGTTTTGGAAGGAGCAACGCACGCACCTGACCTCTATCGATATCCACTCAGGTGGGATCTGAACGTCTTCTTCTCATGAATCTTTTTTCTAAAAATTAGATTTGGATCTGATCAGAAAAATCTTCAAAACTATTTCTGAAGACAGCCCATCCATCACACGAACACTATCGTGTAGATCTTAAATATTGTGCCAAAAACCTTGGACCTTCTTCTCAGATTTGTACCTAACTTTTTAGGCTTGTAGAAGAGAAGAAGACAGAGGATAGAGGGGGTGTGGGATATTAGGGATGGCAGACTTTGGGCATGAAAAATTATTTTTTGCATTGAATGCACTTTGACATGAGAAAGGCTTTTATGTCCAATGCCTACTTAGAGTCCCTTTTGATTAAAATAACTCATTTATTTTATCATTAGGACTCTAGAACTTATTCTCCATAAAAAAACCACTAGATCTCATCTATTTTTTTTGCCAAAAATGATTCAAAAAGGTGTCGACATAAGTAGATAAGGAAGAGTCCACTATGCCTAGGACTCTTCCCTCAAGAGTTTGATCCAAATCAAACTCTATTATAACTTAGTCTAGACACCTCCAAAAATTACAAATTTTGGTACACCCAATGCATAACTCATGCTCTATCACATATCCAAAAATTAGATCAAAATAATTTTTAAAAAATTTTCTAAAAGCATCTGATCAGGTGACCCTCAATTCTCTCAAATAGGTCAACTTTTAACCCTAATCCAATTTAACTATGAATGGATTTAATTTCTATAATTAATTTGACCTGAACTTGTTCCAATTAGATAAAAATACATCTATTCAAAATACAAGAATATGTTAAATCAAATTTGACTCGGTTGTGATGAATCAGAAAGATTTCAGAAGGAGAAAGTCAGGCTCAATCATGTGCTAGCACGATTATCTTGAACCTGATTGGATCTAATCCAAATCAATCAAACTGGCTTAGCTCAATTGATGACATCTAGACCCAAACCCTTATTTGTGTGATCCAATTAGGTTCAATTCTGTATGATAATGAGACATGTCATGATCTCCATCATCGACATCATCGAAATACCTTTCGATGGATCAGAACTTTTCTGATTCATACAATTAGAATGATTGATCATCAAAATCATCCTAATTGCTCTCAAAATCTATCAGTAACACCTCATGGTATATAGTGGCAACCCATCAGAAGTGAACCTCTCGATATAATTACCTATGTGATTGGGTTTTTCTATCTTGAGCTCCGATAGGATTAGGGTTAAGGTGAACTCATCAAACCCAATGTCCGTAATATGAATTAATCATTTGATTCGAGTCCAATGTGAAACCTTAATAGAAACTCTTTCTATCATCTTCACTTTGCCATGGCCATGGGCTTATGAACTCAATCTCATGATTATCATAGGGCTACTCCTCATCTATCGAGGTAGATAGATCTCCTATTGGTGCAATCCAATTTTCTATAATGAACATGCTATAGCCAATATATACCCCAGGATTCCGAATGGCTAGAAGATCGAGTTATGGTATAGTGAAACTATAACACCCTCAAGGTGAATTGCCAATGCACCTCAGATCAAAGAACTAGACACACCACTACAGTATCGAGTCAGTCATCGACGAGAAGGTAGACTTCTTTATGACTACTTGAGGTGGTCATGCTCAATGCTCTCATTCTCTAATGAGTACTTGTACTCTCATTTTGGTGTCTCCATACCATAGACTCAAGACACGTCTATCCTAAGAAAGCGATCGTACACCAACCTTCCATATCAATCACCATCCTCATGAAGATCCTACGGTTGGGAGAAATCTATGAGTTAATTATGAAAATTCATGTCTTAAATTTTCAACTCTTAAAAATATAAATTGTCAGTACCATTAACTCAAAGGATATATCACAGACACTTTTAAATACATACTATGATAGAAAAATAATCTATTTATTAATTTATAGTCAAAATTATAAAATTATCCTTAGAAGTATATTACAAGTGACAACCAATCTAGCTTTTAGGACACACATCAAACATCATTAAGTCATAAAAAGCATCTTGAAGTTCATCAAAGGTAAAATTTGAATCAAGAGTGAAGGATACCTTATCATCTTATGTCATGAAACACAAGTTTGCTTCATTTTGGTCTTCTTCCTCCGAGCTTGACTCATCACTGTCGCTCTAAGTTGCTATCATGGCTTTCTTTTTTATTTTTTTTGGCCCTTTCTTCAACTAAGGATGTTCAACCTTAAAATATCCTGACTTTTTGCATTCGTAGCAAGTGGGCTGATCCTTCTCTTTTTTTCTTTCTTTCTTCCTGCTGGCTTCTCTTCTAATGAAGCTCCTCTTCTTGAATCCTTGTCTTTTTCTTCTCATAAATCTCTTAAATTTTTTTATCACCAGGGCCATATCTTCATCATTTTCTTCACTGGTGGATAGATCAAATTCTTCTTCAGCAGCCATGGATTTCAGTGCTATTGTTTTGTTCTTCTTATTGTCTTCCTCATTGTGCCGACTCATGGCTAGCTTATGTGTCATCAAGGATCCAATGAGCTCATTTAAAGGTAACATGTTCAGATCTTTTGCCTCCTGGATGGCTGTTACCTTGGCTTTCCATGTTCTAGGCAAGGACCTGAGAATCTTTCTCACTAATTCACTGTTAGTATAAACTTTACCTAAACTTTTTAAACCATTTATGATATCAATGAATCTTGTGTACATGCTAGTGATAGATTTAGTGGGATCCATTTTAAACAACTCATATTGGTGAACTAGCATGTTAATTTTAGTTTCTTTTACTTGATTTGTTCCTTCATGCATGACCTCAAGCCTATCCTAAATTTTTTTTATTGAATTGTAAGTGAAGATTCAGTTGAACTCGTTAGCATCAAGAACACAATAGAGTACATTCATTGCCTTGACATTTAATTGGATAAGTTTTTTATCCATTTCATCCCAATCCTTCTCCAGCTTAGGAGTGGATGTGCCATTGATAATGATTGTGAGACTGTGTGGACCATTGACAATGACACTCCATATGCCATAGTCAAGGGCTTGAATGAAAATGCGCATGTGAGCTTTCCAATAGGTATAGTTAGACCTATTGAAAAGAGGTGGCCTATTTGTGGATTGCCCTTCGACAAGTGAATCTCTTAGTTGGATTGACATGATCTTTATCTCTAGTTGATAAAATCAATAATTAACAGAGAACAAAGGCTCTGATAATAATTGTTGTCCAGATGAACAATCCAAAAAGGGGGGAGGTGAATTGGATTTTCAAAAATTTAAATAGATATGTATGGTGATAAAAGATTAAATCCTGAGTGAATCAAATATGAAAGCAAAAGGAAGACACAAGCTAGAGCACACACACAAGTAAGAGGACTTTATAGTGGTTCGGTGCACTCCTAGCACCTAGATCCTCTCTCCAAGCAAACTCTTGGAAATTTTACTATAATCCCTTAAGATTACAGTTGGATAGTTTTTCTGGGCTTACTATCCAATAACCCAGTAGGCTTTTTTCTAGGTTCACTAATCACAACCCTTACAAGAATCAGATAAACCAATCTGAATAAACAAATGGTAAGAAAAACTTTAAAATCCAAGTTTCATTCCCTGCTAAAACCAAATACACGAAAAGGGGAAGGAAATGTTTCAACTCAAAAGGCCCCTTTGAATGAGCGGTAGAGTTGTCCTTGTAGTTTGTTGAAAGCCTCTTTGAATCCGTGGAGTTAATGCACTTGAGGATTCTTCAATGCTTGAGAGAATAGATTGATTGAAGATGGAGATTTTCATTCAAGTATAGAGTGTGCTTTTCTTTTCTCTCATTTTTGTTCTTCTTGATCATGGATAAGCCTTCTTCCTTTTATATCTATAGCATTCTTCTCTTCTGGTGATGATTGAAGCTCAGAAAAAGCAAAATCCGAACGTTGGAGAGCAGCAATTAGCCATTAGAGTCAAAAAAATCTGATCTAAACTGCCTCGAAAAAAAGTTATCACCGAGTCTCGAGACCTCTCAGTTTGTCTCGAGACATCTCGCCAAGTTATGGGGCCTCTTGATTTGAACAGAAGAGCTCTCGCCTTCAGTCTCATGAAAAATCATCTTTCTAAAAAAATGGCTCGTCTGAGATTAAGACCTCTTAGTTTTGAATGAGACATCTCACGGAGACCGCGAGACCTCTTGGAAATCCTACGAGACCTCTCACTCTCAGAGCACAAAAATTAGATTTCTATCGCTTGAGATCGAGAGCTCTCGAGATTTTCTCAAGACGTCTTGAAATCGAGCCAGAACAGTGCTTGGGGCATGCTAGTCCACTCAGGAGCTCTCGAAAAAAATCCGAGGCATCTCGAAGACTATTCGAAGGTAATTTTGAGAGAATTTTTGCTCCGAATAAGAGGATTTGAATTTTGATTGATTTTCACTTAATGTCTTCCTTGTTTTGGTCAAAGAGCTCTCTTTCTTCTAATATTGGAATACTTAAAATAAAATATATTAGTAATCATTTACTTTAATGTTTGGTCATCATCAAAATCATATAGAAGATTCAACACCCTTTATGCCCAAGGTTCCCATGCCCAGGCATTCTCTCTTAGGTCTAATGTTTGTAGAAATCTCATGCCCTAATTCTCTTTAAATAGAGAGTTATGATAGAGTCTTTGTCTAGGTCAAATACCTAGAAAGTTATGTCCAAATTGAGCAAGGATTGGGGCACCCAACTCTTGGGTGCCTCCTCCTTATTTTGTCACATAGACTCCAAGAAATTTGTTGGAGATAAACCCTACTCCCGTCGAAGTCCAGTTTGATGCTTAGCCTAATATAACCGATAATCACGGAAGAGCTTCGATTGAAAATTCTTCCTTCAGTGGTCAAACTCCTTTCGAACTTCTTCAGCAGCCAAACTTCTCCTGTGGCCGAACTCCATCCAGACTTCTCCATCAGCTAGACTTCTTCTGGACTTCTCTATCAGTCGAAATCCTTCTAGACTTCTCCTTTGGCTGAACTTTTCTATCAATCGGACTCCTTTCGGACTTCTCCTTCGATTGAACTTCTCCATCAGTCAGACTTCATCTGGACTTCTCCTTCAGCTGGACTCCTCCCAGACTTCTCCTTCGATTGGGCTTCTCCATCAATCGAACTTCATCTAGATTCCTCTTCTTTAGTTGGATTCCTTCAGAAGTCGAACTCCTTCCGACAGACCTCATCCAGACTTCTTCTTCAGCCGAACTCCTCCTAGACTTCTCCATCGATCGAGCTTCTCCATCAGTCAAACTCCATCCGAATTCCTCTCCTTCAATCAGATTCCTCCAAGAGTCAAACTCCATCTGGATTTCTCTCTTTCAGTCGGATTCCTCCAGGAGCCAATTTTTTTCTGGACTTCTCCTTCAGTCGGATTCCTTCAGGAGCCGAACTCCTTCTGGGCTTCTCCATCAGTCAAACTCCATCTGCATTCCTCTTCTTCTATCGGATTCCTCCAGGAGTCGAACTCCTTCCAAACTTCTTCTTCAGTCGGATTCCTTCAGGAGTCAAACTTCTTTCGAACTTCTCCTTCAGTCAAATTTCTCCAGCAGCCAAACTTCTTTCGGACCTCTCCTTCAGTCAGATTCCTCCAGGAGCCGAACTCCTTCCAGACTTCTTCTTTAGTTGGATTTCTTCACCAGTCGAACTCCTTCTAGGCTTCTTCATCAGTCAAACTCCATTCGGATTCCTCCAATGTATTACTTTTAGATTTCAAGTAGTATTCCTTCTGAATGATCCCCTCTAGCCATATTTCCTTTAGGAGTTGAACTCCTCTGAAATTGATATATGTCAAAGCTCTTCATCAACTAATGCCTACTTCCTCCAAACTCTGACTATTAAATTCCAATGAATGGCCACATCATGACAATGGACACCTCTCATTATAACAAACTCCATGTGATTCCGAGCAGCCCACTAGCGGATGGTTACGACTATCACTATCAGTATGCTACAGATGGTGCTACAGATGGTGCCTTTCTCCGTAACAAACTTCATGTGGCCCTGAGCGGCCCACTATCGGATGGCTATGGCTATCACTATCAGTCTACTACAGACGGCGCTATAGGTGATGCCTCTCTCCGTAATAGACTCTACACGGCCCTGAGTGGTGCCTCTCTCCATAATAGACTCCACGTGGCCCCGAGCGACCTGCTATCGAACGGCTACGGTTGTCATTATCAGTCTACTATAAGCTCTGTCTATAAAAAAAGAACCCTCTAGATACGTTTTTGTGAAGCTCTCTTCTTCTTTCCAAAATTCTACTAAATTCTTTCCTGAGCACTCCATTTCTATTGGTCAGAAGAGCTGACTTGATCATTGGAGGATCCTACCAAAGCCACCACCACCGACTCCAGATGGGATATTATTTTGCAGATCACCGACGGTGACCTCTTCTTCCTTAACTCCAGCTCAATTCAACATCGACCAGATTCTACACCAATAGAATTGGCGCTAGAGAAAGGGCCCTCTATTTTTGAGGTACCCTTATTCTTAAAGGAGTGCTCAGTCGACCCTATGGATCTTCTTCTTTAAGGTTCATCTCCATCCTCTCCCTCAATCTCAAGAAATGCCTCTAAAGAAGGTGACTATCCATAGATCTACCGCTTCTATCGCCAGATCCATCTGTTCCTGCTCCATCGCCAGTGCTTCAACCTCCACCTCCATCGATGGCCATAGTAGATTCGGAGTAGTTTAACCTATTGATGCAGCGGATTCAAAGCCTCACCAAAATGGTGTAGGCCATGTGGCAACCTTTGATGGTGGTTCTACAAGGAAATCCATCATTGAGATATCAGAAATTGATCTCAACGAGGAGCACTTGGGCTAGCATACCCGTCACCCCTGGGAAGGAGAAATAGAGAGTAGATGATCCTCGTTCGGATCATGATTCTTCTTTGGAAGAGACCTTCCCCATCTATAGACAGAAGCCTTTCAAGATCTACGATCGAGATGATGTCCTTAATCAAAAACTATGGGAGATGGATTGACAGATTGAAGAACTCCACCATGTCGCCTTGGCTTACCATGATGACATTTGCATCGATCCCTCTTTCTCTCTCCAAATTATATGAGAGCCCATTCTACCGAACTTCAAGCTCCCCCAATTTAAAAGCTATGATGGAACCTCTGATCTAGTCGATCACCTAGAGGCCTTTTGAATCATGATGCTACTCCATGGTGCACTAGATACCATCTTATACCGAGCTTTCCCATCTACCTTAAAGGAAGCAGTAAGAAATTGGTACTCGGTATTGAGGCTAGGTATGATCTTCTCATTTGATCAGATGAGCCATCAGTTTATGGCTCACTTCATCAGCGGCAGACATCCGTGTCGAGGTTCAAATTTCTTGATGAATATCAAGCAAAAAAAGGAGGAATCTATCTGAACTTATGCCATCCAATTTAATGCTACTGCATTGGAGATTCGAAACTTGGATCAGTCTATTGTGATGGCCGCACTCAAGGGCAGCCTTCAGAAGAATGATTTTCTATTCTTCCTAGAGAAGAAGTACCCTAAAAACTTTATCGATCTGCTAGCTCAGACTGAGGGATATGTCCAAGCAGAAGAAGCCTTCAAATTGAAAGATGAGGAAGCCACAGAAGAGTGGCGGATGGATGGGTCTAATAGACTCGCCACTGATAGAGGGTCGAATGAAGTTCGGCCGTGCTCATAGACTCCCTCCAAGCGCAAGCGAGCCCGAACTCTTTCTCGAGCTCATCATCAAAGAAGCTCCAACAGAAGGGCATGAAGAATTCTCCTTCTAGAAGGTTTCATAACTACGCCCCCCTTAATGCTCCAAAAATGCAAGTAATGATGAAGATCAAAGAGCAACTGCCGAGGCCTGAAAGGATGCACACTCACCCTGGCAAATGCAATCCTAGCAAATACTGCCTCTACCATTGTGACCACGACCATGATACTGAAGAATGCATTCAGCTCTAAGACGAGATCGAGAAGCTCATTAGGAGAGGTCGATTGGGTCAATTCCTCAGACGTCGGTCTAAAGTAAGAGAAGATTGGCCGAGGGCACTACCACGATCAAAACCACCAATGAGGAAGGAACAACAAGAAGATCGATCGCCTCTCGACATCATCAATACTGTCTCTAGGGGACTTAGTACTTCAGTGAGCCACCATCTCTCAGCCTCAAAGCTAGGAGAAGCTTGCCCCAAATTGGAAAGGTCCATATGAAAAAAATGAGGTCATCCAGTTCGAAACTTATCATCTGAAGGAGCTCGAAGGAATAATGCTCCCATGATCTTGAAATTCAAAAAATCTGAAAATGTACTGTCAGTAATTTTTCTTCGATAAAACTCTTCCATTTCAACATTATTATTTCTTGGTGCAAAAATTATGTGATGATAGAAAAGAAGTAATCAAAAGTAGTCATGTTAGGAATAGGAGGAGAACCTCATCCTAACATGAGCAAGTTGAAGACCTTCGATTATTTAAGATAGGAGGGGAGAGACCCATTCAATGGCCCATCTGTGCCCTTAGTACCATATTAGAAATAGGAGGAGAACCTCATACTAACATGAGCAAGTTGAAGATCTTTGGTTATTTAAGACAGGAGGAGGGGAGAGGCTCATTCAACGGTCCATCTGTGCCTCTGGTTATTTAAGACAGAAGGAGAGAAGAGGCCCATTCAACGGCCCATCTGTGCTCCTAGTGCCATGTTAGAAATAGAAGGAGAACCTCATCCTAACATAAGCAAGTCGAAGATCTTCGATTATTTAAGATAGGAGGAGGGGAGAGACCCATTCAACGGCCATCTGTGCTCCTAGTTCCATGTTAGGAATAGAAGGAGAACCTCATCCTAATATGAGCAAGTCGAAGACCTTTGGTTATTTAAGATAGGAGGAGGGGAGAGGCCCATTCAATGACCTATCTGTGCTCCTAGTGCCATATTAGGAATAGGAAGAGAACCTCATCCTAACATAAGCAAGTCGAAGACCTCTAGTTATTTAAGACAGGAGGAGGGAAGAGGCCATTCAATGGCCCTTATGTACCCCTATAGCCCGTTAGGAATAGAAGAAAAATCTCATCCTAACGTGAGCAAAGTCGAAGGCCTCATTTATTTTAAACAAGATGAGAAGAGAAGTCCCGACAATGGCCCTAATATGCCCCTACAGTCCATTGGGAACAAGAGAAGAACCTCGTTCTAATGTGAGCAAAGTTGAAGGCCTCGTTCATTTTAGACGAGGTGAGAAGAGAGCTCCGACAATGGCCCTAATGTGCCCCTACAGTCCGTTAAAAATAGGAGGAGAACTTCATCCTAACGTGAGCAAAGTTGAAGACCTTGTTCATTTTAGACAAGGTGAGAAGAGAGATCCCGACAATGGCTCTAATGTGCCCTTATAGCCCATTAGAAATAGGAGGAGAACCTCATCCTAACGTGAGAAAAGTGAAGGCCTCGTTCATTTTAGATGAGGATAGGGAGAGAACCTCATTCTAACGTGAGCAAAGTTGAAGGCCTCATTTATTTTAGATAAGATGAAAAGAGAGGCTCCGACAATGGCCCTAATGTGCTCCTACCATCTATTAGGAACAGAGGGAGAACCTCATCCTAACGTGAGCAAAGTCGAAGTTTTCATTCATTTTAGACGAGGACAGGGGGAGAACCTCATCCTAACATGAGCAAAATCGAAGGCCTCATTCATTTTAGACGAGGTGAGAAGAGAGGCCCCGACAACGGCACTAATGTGCCCCTACCATCTGTTAGGAACGAGAGGAGAATCTCATCCTAACATAAGCAAAAGTCAGAACCTCGTAGGCCAAAGATGTGGAGAAGAAGGAAGCTTGGTGGAGAATCCTAACACGTGTTTTCCCACGACAACCTTACTATGTCAAATGCGAAAGGCAGAACCTTATCCTTGTTTGCAAGAGAGGTCCTAGTTTGACGTCCATAATGAACTCGACATCCACAACATACAGCAAGCACGGGAACCTGGGATCGGACTTCGATCATCGCCTTTTTTACTTTCTTCTTCCGAGCTTCAACTTCAATACGAGATAAGATCTCCTCCTCAACCTCGGTTGGAGATAAGATCTCTTCCGAGCTTCAACTTCAATAGAAGATAGGATCTCCTCCAACCTTGGCTCCTTCAACCTCGACTGGAGATAAGATCTCCCCTGAGCTCCAATCTTTCAACAGGAGATAAGATCTTCTTCAAACCTCGGCTTGAGATAAGATCTCCCCCGAGCTTCAACTTCAATAGAAGATAGATCTCCTTCAATCTCGACTGAGATAAGATCTTCTCCGAGCTTCCAACCCTTCAACAGGAGATAAGATCTCCCCCGAGCTTCAACTTCAATAGAAGATAGGATCTCAACTTCAACCTTTGCTAGAGATAAGATCTCTGCCGAGCTTCAATGTCAATAGGAGATAAGATCTCCTTCAATCTCAATGGGTGTAGAGTCCAGAAAAGAACTTCGACAGTCATCTTTTTTGTAGTCCCTTCCTTCGAATTTCGAACTCGAAAGTAGGGAGACTATTATTGGATATAAACCCGCTCCCACCGAAGTCCAAAGTTTAGTCTGAAGCTTAGCTTAATGTAACTAGTAATCATGGAAAGAGCTTCGATCGAAAAATTCTTCCTTCAACGGTCGAACCCCTTTCGGACTCCTTCAGCAGTCGAACACCTTCAGTGACCAAACTCCATCCGAACTTCTCCATTAGTCAGACTCCTTCTGGACTTCTCCATCAATCAAACTCCTTCCAGACTTCTCCTTCGATCGAACATCTCCATCAATCAAACTCCTTCCAGACTTCTCCTTCGATCAAACTTCTTCATCAGTCAAACTTCATTTCCAAACTTCTCCTTCGATCAAACTTCTTCATCAGTCAAACTTCATCCAAACTTCTCCTTCAACCGGACTCCTCCCAGACTTCTCCTTCGATCGGAACTCCTCCAGAACTTCTCCTTCGATCGGGCTTCTCCATCAATTGAACTCCATCCGAATTTCTCTCCTTCAGTCGATTCCTCCAAGAGTCGAACTCCTTCGACGGACTTCATTCGGACTTCTCCTTCAGTCGAACTCCTCCCAGACTTCTCCATTAGTCGAACTCCATCCAAATTCCTCTCCTTCAATCGGATTCTTTCAGGAGCCAAACTCCTTTCAAACTTCTACTTTAGTCGGATTCCTCCAAGAGCCGAACTCCTTTCGGACTTCTCCTTTAGTCGGATTCCTCCAGGAGTCAAACTCCTTCTGGGCTTCTCCATCAGTTGAAGTCCATTCGAATTTCTCTCCTTCAGTCAAATCCCTCCAAGAGCCAAACTCCTTCCAAACTTCTCCTTCAATCGAATTTCTCCAGGAGCCGAACTCCTTCTAGACCTCTCCTTCAGTCAAATTTCTTCAATAGCCGAACTTCTTTCAGACTTCTCCTTCAGTCGAATTCCTCCAGGAACCAAACTCTTTTCGAACTTTTCCTTCAGTCAAATTTCTCCATCAGTCGGACTTCTTTTAGGCTTCTCCATCAGTCGGACTCCTTCTAGGCTTCTCCATCAGTCAGACTCCATCTAGATTTCTTCAGTAGATTACTTTTAGATTTTAAGTAGTATTCCTTCTGAATGATCTCCTTTAGTCATATTTTCTTTAGGAGTCTGAACTCCTCTAAAATTGATATATGTCAAAGCTCTTCATCAACCAACGTCTGCTTCCTCCGAACTCTGACTATTAAATTCCAACGAATGGCCACATCATGACAACGGATATCTCTCTCCGTAACAAACTCCACGTGGCCCCGAGCGGCCAACTATCGGATGGTTATGGATGTCACTATCAGTCTGCTACAGGTGGTACTATAGACAGCACCTTCCTTCATAACAAACTTCATGCGGCTCTGAGCGGCCTGCTACCGAATGGCTATAGCTGTCACTATCAGTCTACTATAGGTGATGCTACAGACAGTGCCTCCCTCCGTAACAGACTCCATGCTGTCTCAAGCAGCCCACTATCAGATGGCTATAGCTATCACTATCAATCTGCTACAAGCTCCGTCTATAAAAGGGACTCTCCAGATATGTTTTCACGAAGCTCTCTTCTCCTTTCCAAAACTCTGTCGAATTCTTTTCTGAGCACTCCATTTCTATTAGCCAAAAGAGCTGACTTGATCGTCGGAGGGTCCTACTGAAGCCACCACCACCGACTCCGAATGGAACTTTATTTTATAAGTCATCGACGGCGACCCCTTCTTCCTCAATACTAGCTAGGTCTGGCATCGATCAAATTCTGCACCAACAGAATATATGCACAAAAATCTCCTATTTTTCATAAAAAAATCAAAACAAAATTAGGTGGGTTAGTACCTCAAGAGGATAAGAAAAGTTGATGTGTGAAACTCTATCCAATAAAGTCCTAGGTCAAAACAACTTGTTTGTTTTGATCTATTCTATAACTAATTTTCTTCTAGGAATGAGAGGGGGTGCATAGGGGCATGAAATTTCTCTAGAAATAAAATTTTTCATGCAAATTTCAAAGAAATTGGCATGAGGGGGCATGAGAAGCAAGCTAGTGCAAGATGGAAGAGTCTTAGTTACATTAGGACTTCAAGTTTTGACTTAGTCCAACTTATTATTTGAACCCAATTAAATAAAAACTTATGCAACCCAATTAAGGCTTATGTTAGTCCAACTAAAATCTCAATTAAATTAGATTAAATTAAATTTAAATCTAATTTAAATTTTAATCAAATTAAAAATTAGATGCGCTCAAGTCCTAATTAAACAAGGACTTATTTTTTCTTGCAATTGACTTATCCCATAAACCAATTGAACTTGATCTAATCAAGCCCAAACTAAATCTAATTGAATCTTATTCAATTAGACTTGATCTCAGCCCTTTGACTCAATCAAATTGAGATAATTAGCAATCAAATTGCTAATTGATCCTCCTATAATATTTGCACTAGGTTAAACATCAATCATATTGAATATTTAATCCTAAAATGATTCTCGATCATTATTCAACCATTCGATCAGATCGAGATCTCTTATGTGTGTGATCCCATAGGTTCAAACCTAAGTCGATAGTATAGAAATAAATTTTTATACTAATCAAAATGATCATGTAGCAATAATATCCGATGGTCGGATAGGTCGAATGTATAAAGCAATACTCTTAGAACCCATATGTATATGGTTTTCTTATAATTCATTCCCTTGACCTAAATGCTTATAGAATAACTCAGGATTTAACTATCAACCCTGAATAAGTTATCCACATTATATTTCAAAATACCAAATCCATCTCATGGATTACCTGGCCAAGGTTTTGCTAAATTAAAATACAGCGATGCATTATCTTCAAACTCTTTGAATGATCAATCCTATCTTGATTACTCACCAACTTTACAAGTACTTGATTGTTCTCAAAAATCTTCTATCACTGAATTAAAAATTCAGGTAGTCTAGCACTAAAGCACAGTGAGTTGTTTGCAAGCCACCATGGTGATCTCAGGTCTAAGGGATACTTATACCCATATTCCATTAGAGCAATTCTCGATAATAGATTGCTCCAGAGTTGGTCATGTTCAGTGATGATGTATCCCTACATCTCACCTATATGCCATACCAGTGTCTGTACACTCCTTGGTTAAGAGAACAACCAACCTATATGGCATATAATGACCTACACTCGATAAACATTATTGTCCTAGTTAACAACGTAACATTTGATCATGAACAGTTTAAGGACTAATTGATAAAACCTCTTTTTATCGAAACTAAATAGTCCTAGGAACTTCATCACAACAAAAGAGTTCATTAAAAAATGTAGATTTTATGATGAAAAATATTAGAATATAATTTTATTCAATAATAAATTATTTATATTTATAAAATAGTACAACCATCAATAGACTGATGATTGGCTTTAGGATACATTTTTCAATAACTCCCACTTATCCTAAAGCTACTCGATATAGTATCTAATATCCATCTTCGACTTATGATTGTTGCACTCCTTTACCACCTAGACTTTAGTGAAGAGGTTGGCTAGATTCTTCTTTCTATCGATTTTCTAAAGGTCGACGTCACCTTGATCCATAATCTTTCAGACTAGGTGATAGCGGTATAGTATGTGCTTCATCCGTTGGTGTGTCTTTAGTTTCTTCACCTGAGTAATGGCACTAGTGATGTCATAGTAGAGCAGGACCGGACAATCTAGGAAGGGTGCTATTCCAAGCTCGATGATGAACTTTCTTAAAAAAATATTTTCTATTTGAATTTAATAAAAATATTAGAAAAATCAAAATTCTCAAGAATAAAATATCAAAATTTGGGTTCTAGTTCATATTTTTCCAAATCCGAAACTTTTAAAACTTTCTTTCATTAGAATGAATAGGTTAAAGGATCTCAAAATTTATTAAAAATTATTTTATGACTTACCAACACCTAAGGATCAACTACTATCAATTTTGATTTCAAGAAGATCTATATTTTATATAGCTCTCTAGATAGGTGCTGGATTCCAGACTTAAAAAATTTTCAGCACTCAAAATAATAGATAGTCATAATTTATGCTCAAATATACCATAAATCGATTACTATGCCATGCATACCTGAATACAAATATTTTAATTTATTATTTTGCTAGTTCAGAATGTTACACATTAACCCAAATCTTATGATTTGTGTCTTAGAATCTTCAATGCATAATCCTAGATCCTAATCAAATAAGTCTTAATTCTTAATTAAGTTTTGAGCTGAGGGTTGGGATTCAATATTTTAAAAATAATTTTTATATTTATAAAATATTTTTGTAACTTAGTTATACCAACCAGTTGCATGGTTGATTCATAATCATATGCAAATAATATAAACATGAATCTACATTAGATTTAATCTAAACATATTCATTATTATAAATATTTAATTAAAATAATTTTAATTTTAAATAATCATAAATGATCTTAGATCAAATATAATATATTTATGATCATAAAAATTAGATTGAAATACTTTTAATTTAAATTATAAAATTTTTAGATTAAATCTAAAATTTTATAATTAAGTTTTAGATTAGCACGTACTGGGACAACCTTTATACTGTAAGGGATAAACTTTACAATAGAACAATCTTATAAAATTAGTTCATATAATCTAAAATATTTATTTTTAAATTTAAATAATTTTAAATTTAATAAATTATAAATTAATCTAGATCATATATAATAAATTTATGATTAACTTTAAATCTGCACGAACTAGGATAATCTTTTTACTATAAGGGATAAACCTTACAGCAGGACAATCTTATAAGATCAGTCTATGCGATCTAAAATTTAATTTTAGATTTAAATATTAAATTATAATTAGATCTAATCTAAATAAGTAATCTAAACATGCTTAAAAGTTATGTCATAAAAGTTTGAGGCTCTAATACCAATTGAAGGAAAGGTCTAGAATTTCTAGCATGTATTTTGAAACTTTTTCAAAACTAGATTAGCGAAAGTAATAAATTAATTATATTAATTTATTAAAATATAAAAATAAATTTTAGATATAGAATCTAATAGCATGATCTATGCATGCTAATAAATTTAAAATTAAATATTAAATAAAATAAAGATGTTGATCATATCAACATCAAACTGAAACTAGATTTGATCTAATGAGAGAAAGAGATTGAATCTCTTTTATCTTTCATAAGTTGGGATCTTCAACTTGCTAATCTGATGCTGAGGTTGTTGCTTTGAGCTGCACACATATCTAGCCTTTATGAAAAGTTCACATGAAGCTTCGATTGTTGATCCGAAGTTCAGCATCTGGAAAGCAGCATAGTGTGCTAGCACTGTGCTAATCCTTCTTTAATGATTGATGGTGAATTCTCTTCTTTGAATGATCTTGAACTCTCTAAGGACCAAAGAGGAGATGGAAGGATCTAAAAGAACTCATTTTCCTCACCTTTTTCTCTTAAAAAGATTATGGAAAAGGGATCTAAGAGAAAACCTAGAGAAGACCTCTCTTCTTCCTTTCTTTTCTCTCACCAGGACATAATTGTTTGTGCCTTTACAAAACCCTATGCCCAAAGACCCTTTGTGCCCAAGGTTTCCATGCCCAAGCCCTCTCTCTCAGATCTAGTACCTATAGAAATCTCATGTCCTAATTTTCTTCAAATAGAGAGTTATGATAGAGTACTTGTTTAGGTCAAATACCTAGAAAGGTATGTCCAAATTGAGCAAGAATTGGGGATTCCAAGAGTCGAGGACCCCCTCCTTATTTTATAGCATGAACTCCATGGAATATGCAAACAAAAGTATCCTATTTTTAATGAAAAAATTAGAGAAAAATCAGATGGATTGGCACCTCAAGAGGATAAGGAAAGTTGATGTGTGAAACTCTATCCAATAGAGTCCCAGGTCAAAATAACCTATTTGTTTTGACCTATTCCATAACTAATTTCCTTTTAGGAATGAGAGAGGGTGCATGGGGGTGTGGACTTTCTCTAAAAATAAAATTTTTCAGGCAAATTCTAAGGGAATTGGCATGGGGGGGCATGGGAAGCAAGATGGTGCAAGATGGAAGAATCATAGTCACACTAGGACTTCAAATTTTGACTTGGTCTAACTTATTATTTGAATCCAATTAAATCAAAACTTGTGCAACCCAATTAAGGCTTACCTTAGTCCAACTAAGTATCCAATTAAATCAAATTAAATTAAGTTTAAATTTAATTTAAATTTTAATCAAATTAGAAATTAGGTGCACTCAAGTCCTAATTGAACAAGGACTTGTTCTTTCTTGCAATTGGCTTTTCTCATAAATCAATTGAACTTGATCTAATCAAGCCCAAACAAAATCTAATTGAATTTTATTCAATTAGACTCAATCTCAGTTATTTGGCTTAATCAAATTGAGCTAATTAATAATCCAATTGCTAATCGATCCTCCTACAACACTTGCACTAGGTCAAACATCAATCGTATTGAATGTTAACCCTAAAACGATACTCAATCATTATTCAACCATCTGATCAGATTAAGACCTCTTATGTGTATGACCCCATAGATTCAAACTTAAGCTGGTAGCATAGAAATGAATTTTTATACTAATCAAAATGACCATCTAGTAATGATACCCAATGATCGGATAGGTTGAACGTATAAAGCAACACTCTTAGAACCCATATGGATATGGTTTCTGTATAATTCATCTCTTGACATGAATGCTCATAGGATAACTCTGAGTTTCACTGTCAATCCTAAATAAGTCATCCACATTGTATTTCAAAATATCAAATCCATCTCATAGATCATTCAGACCAAGATTTTGCTAAATTAAAATACAGCGATGTATTATCTCCAAACTTTTGGAGTGGTTAATCCCATCTTGATCATTCACCGACTTTGTAAGTACTTGACTATACCTAGAAACTTTTCATCACTAAATTAGAAATTCAGATAGTTCAGTACCAAAGCACAATGAGTTGCTTGCAAGCCACCATAATATTCTTAGGTCTAAGGGATACTTATACCCATATCCCATTAAAGTAATTCTCAACAGCAGAATGCTTTAGAGTTGGTCACGTTCAATGATGATGTACCCTTACATCTCACCTGTATGCCATATCAGTGTCTCCATACTCCTTGGTTAAGAGGACAACCAACCTACATGGCACCCAACGACCTACACTCAATAAATGTTATCATCCTAGTTAACAATGTATCATTTGTTCATGAACGGTTTAAGGACTAATCAATAAATTCTCTCTTTATTGAAACTAAATAGTCCTAAAAACTTCATCATAATAAAAAAAATTATTAGAAGATGTAGACTTTATGATAAAAAATGCTAGAATATAATTTTATTCAATAATAAATTATTTATATTTATAAAATAGTACAATCGTTAACAGACTGATGATTGATTTTGGAACATATTTTCCAATATAGGTCATGCCCGCGCGGTGCTGATGCCCGCGCTGGGCTTGGATGTGGCCCAGCGCATTGCGGGCCATGCCCGTGCGCCCATGCACACCTGGGCTAGCCCCATAGGCCTGCACACTTGGGCCACTCCTCCGGTAGGCCTGCTAGCTATGGGCCCCATTGCAGCGATCCATCTGACGGCTCTCGTGCTTTCTCATGCATATTTTTGCCATCTAGACTTCGATTGAAATGTTCTTGGACTCATTGGACTTCGTTTATCATCCTGGATCTCACTATGGACTTATTATGGAAGAATTTGAGGCACTTTCCTCAATAATAATGCGATTATAATCTTTCTAAATATTATAAAATATGATATACACCATATCTTGGTTGATAATAGAAGCTCTGCTGATATTTTATTTTATAATATTTTTTTAAAAATGTCTATATCTAATAGTTGAATGGGAGCACTAAACTCTTTGCTAGTGAGATTTATCGGCAACACAATACCTATCAAAGGAATAATCACTATATCCATCGTGGCAGGTCGGTACCCAAAATAATCTCAAGCTCAAATTGATTTTTTGGTAGTTAAAGCTCCTTCTGCCTATAATGCTATTCTTGGATGACCTAGACTTAATACACTCCGAGCCATGATGTCAATATATTATCTGAAGATGAAGTTTCTAATGGATTTTGGGGTTGGAGAGATTCGAGGTGATCAAGCCCTGGCATGTCATTATTATACAATTGCCTTGCAAGGTGGTAAGCAATCTGAGGTCTGCCCAATAGATGGGCTTGATGTTTGAGATGATTTAATTGAAGAGTAGGGAGAATCTATTAATGACTTAGTTATGATCTCCCTAAATGATGGGAATGAAGACCATATAGTTTAGATTGGCTCAAATTTAGTTGGAGAAGTTAAAAGATAGCTTGTTAACTTTTTATGAAGGAATACAGATGTTTTTTCTTGGGCTTCCATAGACATGCCAGGGATAGATGCAGAGGTGATGAAACATCGCCTGAATGTGGATCATGTGCTTCAACCTGTGAAACAGAAAAAGTGAAGTTCTACACCAGAGCATCAAAAGATGATCGTGGATGAGGTAGACAAACTTCTTAAAGTTAAATTCATCTGAAAGGTATCTTATCCGGACTGGATTGCCAATATGGTTCTTGTCAAGCAAGCAAATGAAAAGTGGCAGATGTGTATAAATTTTACTAATTTGAATAAGGCCTACCTAAAGGATAGCTATTCTCTATTCCAAATTGACCAATTAGTGGATGCAACATCAGATCATGAGCTCCTCATCTTCATAGATGCTTTCTCTAGCTATAACCATTTTTGGATGGCACCAGAAGATGAGAAGAAGACCATCTTTATTATTGACCATGGTCTTTATTGTTACAGGATTATGCCATTTGATCTTAAAAATGCAGGTGCAACTTATTAGCGCCTAAGGAATAAAATCTTCAAGAAATAGATCGACTGCAATATGAAAGTTTATGTGGATGATATGCTTATTAAAAGCCAATCTTCAAAGAAAGATATTGAAGACTTGGAGAAGACATTCAACACCCTTTAGAGGTACAAAATGAAGCTAAATCCTACAAAATGTGCTTTTGGAGTAACCTCCAAAAAATTTTTGTGATTCCTGGTGTCAAGGCATGGCATAAAAGCAAATCCAGAGAAGATCCAAGCCATTTAAAAGATGGCCATCCCTAAAATAATAAAAGAAGTTCAGAGCCTGATGGAGAAGATTACGGCTCTGAATTATTTTATCTCAAGATTGGTAGAATGTTGTATACCTTTCTTTCAAGTGCTCAAACAATCGAAAAACTTTTGTTGGACTTTGAAATATCAGCAAGCCTTCAAAGAACTAAAAAGCTACCTTAGCTTGTCTTCCCTCCTTGCCAAACCTGAACATGGTGAAGAATTATTCTTGTATTTAGTGATATCACCTATGGCCATCGAAGCTATCTTAATCAAAGAAGAAAATAAAGTTTAAAAGCCAATCTACTGTATAAGTCGGGTCCTGAGAGATGCTGAAATAAGGTATACTAAACTAAACAAGCTAACTTACGCTTTATTGATTGCAGTCAGGAAGTTTCGACCTTACTTTCAAGGGCATATGGTAATAATTCTCACAAAAAAAATAGTTCTTCATCAACCTAAATTCATTGGGAGAATTGTGAAATGGGCAATTGAACTTACAAAATTTGATATAAAGTTTCAACCTTGGCCATCTATTAAAGCTCAAATACTGATCGATTTTATGATAGAATGCACTATTGCAGATCCGACAGAGCTTGAGCAACAAGAAGCCAGTGTTTCTAATTTCTAACTAAACTCTTCTGAAGAGAAAGTAGACTTTTCTAAAGATTTTTGGGCTTTATATGTTGATGGCTCATCCAATGCTTTTGGAGCGGGTGCAAGCTTAATTCTTATAAGTTCAGAAGGGATTGTTGTCGAATATGCACCATGCTTTGAATTTTTTGCAACTAATAATGGAGTAGAGTATGAAGCTCTAATTATAGAATTAAAAATAACTAAGAAATTAGGAATAGATCATTTGAAAATCTATAGTGATTCATAATTGATTGTAGGACATGTCAATGGCAGCTATGAAGCTCGGGAGGAAAACATGGAAAAAAATATTTTGATAAGGTGAAGAGCTTAACCTCAATCTTTAATAGTTTCGACATTCAACAAATTTCAAGAGCAGAAAATTCTAAAGCAAACCTTCTATCCAAATTAGCTATTTCGACTCCAAATGGCTTGTCGAAAGAAGTTTTCTTTGAATTTCTTCAACAACTAAGTTTAAAGGAACCTTAGACAATGATGCAAGTGGATCATTAACCCAATTGGATTGATCCACTGGTTTTATATCCTAAAGATAGCATCTTCTCTGGAGATCCTAAAGCAACTCAAAAGTTAAGAAACCAGACCTCTCGCTACATCTTACATGAAAACAAACTATATAAGAGGTCTTATTTCTTGCTACTCCTTAAATGTCTTCGACCATCTAAAGTTGATTATGCCCTAGGGAAGGTTCAAGGAGTATGCGGGAATCATCTTGGAGCAAGATCATTATCTTATAAGTTACTTTGACATCGGTATTATTGACCGACCATGTAGCAGGATGCAGTTGATTATGTAAGAAAGTTTGGCCAATGTCGAAGAAATACCAATATTCAGTGGCAACCAACATCTTTACTGACACCTCTAAATGCTCCTTAGCTATTTGTACAATGAGGGATGAATATACTTAGACCATTTTTCATGACATCAGGATAGCGAAAGTTCCTCCTGATGGCATTAAACTACTTCACTAAGTGGGTTGAAGCTAAATCTTTGACAAAGATTACTGAAAATTAAGTATAAGATTTTATTTGAAAATCCATTATATGTAGATTTGGTCTATCTTGGACATTGATCACTGATAATGGATGCCAATTTATAAGGGCAAGATTTGCTGAGTGCTATAAAGATTTAAATATTTTCTTTCATTTGACATCTGTGACATATCCTCAAGTGAATGGTGAAGCCAAAGTAACCAACCAAACTTTGCTGCAAGGGATAAAAGTGAGACTTGAGTGAACAAAAGGAACAAGGATGGATGAACTTTACCACGTACTTTAGGCATATAGAACCATCTAAATGTTGCCTACTAGAGAAACTTCATTTGCTCTGGCATTTGAAACTGAAGCAGTTATCCCAATTGAACTCAAAATTTCTTTGACATGAGTTGAAAGCTTCAATAAATAAAATAATTCATAGGATCTCAGAGCAAATCTTGATCTATTAGAGGAAAAATAGAAAAAGTCTTAAGTTTGGATGGCGGCCTATAAGGAGAAGGTAGCTCGGTACTATAATTCTAAAGTTAAGAGTAAGACATTTAGGATTGGAGACTTGGTGTTACATCAAGCAGAGGTTTCACAATCATAAAATCAAGGCAAACTTGCCCCAAATTGGAAAGATCCTTACGAAGTTGAGGAGATTGTTCGACTTGCCCCAAATTGGAAAGATCCTTACGAAGTTGAGGAGATTGTTCGACCAAGGACTTACCGCATAAAGGAGAATGGAGGAGCTACACTATTCCAATCTTGAAATTCTAAAATCTATGAATATACTATCGATAACTACACTTCAATAAAAAAGTTTCTTATTTTAACACTCCTATTTTTTGTGTAATTGAATATTGCAAGAAACAATCAAGCCAAATTTTATTTTTAAACAAAGATTGAAGACCTTCAGTTCTTAAATAGGAGGTTAACCTCATCCTAACAAGGGTGAAGGCCTCCAATTCTTAAATAGGAGGTTAACCTCATCCTAACACCTCTGATTCTTAAACAAGAGGTAAATCTCATCTTAACAAGAGTGAAGGCCATCAGTTTTTAAACAGAAGGTTAATCTCATTTTAACGAGGATAAAGGCTTTCGATTCTTAAATAGGAGGTTAACCTCATCCTAATGAGGGTAAAGATTCTTATGAAGGATATGAAAGCCTTTGGTTCTTAAATAAAATGTTAACCTCATCATAACAAGAATGAAAATCCTTATGAGGGATGTGAAGACCTCTAGTTCTTAAACAGAAGGTTAACCTCGTCTTAATGAGGACGAAGACCCTTACGAGGGATATGAAGGCTTCTGATTCTTAAACAAGAGGTTAACCTCGTCACGATCAGGATGAAGGTCTCTGGTCTTCAAATAAAGGATTATACTCGTTTCTAAGTAAGGATGGAAGACATTTGTTTGAAAACAAGGAGGACAAATTCAAGTAAAGTCAAATGAAGGTCATCATTTCAACTTAAAATTAGCCATGAGTATAAAGCAATGTTAAGGAATTCAACAAGTGTGGAATCATGACATGACAGAAGAAGATAGTGCCATAAGTTAGAAAAATGATTCTTTTATTAGATAAATTTGTTACAAAGGTCACTGAGATCGATTACAAGGAAAAAAGGAGAGAACAAAATCCTATGTAAACCTCCTAATGTCGGCCCTAGCCATCATCAGGAAATTCTTCAAATCCTTTACCTGATCTTCATATATCTTCATTGCTACAAACATTCACTAAACAATTTTTGAGCTCTCACAGCTTCATCTTTTGATTCTCTTAATCTTCTCGAAAGTATTGTGGATTTAACCTCAGCATCTTTAATAGCTCTCTCTTGATCTACCAGCTGAATTTTGAGTTGGAGGAGTTTGGATTTATTCTTGCTATAAACTTTAAAAAGGTTTGCGAGGCTATTCTTAACTGAATTAAGCTCATCTTAATCCTCTCTTGGGGCAGCTTGAGCATTATTCGCAAGCTTTTTCATAAGGTGAGCTATTTCTTCTTCTACCACCCAAAGTTGTCGTTGGAGGTTGGAGATTTTAACACACTAGCCTAGCCTATGCTCGTCATATCTCTCTTCGGCTGCATGTAACTGATTTTGAAGATTAGAAAATCTCTTGGAACACTCCCAGTTATATTCCTCTTGTTTCTGAGACTAATATGAATTTTTCTCCAAAAGTTGGATCTTCTTCTCGGCATCCCAAAAATCAACTTCAAGAAAACTTATCTTGGCGGTCAATGACCAAGATCTTTAACTAGCAAGCTCCGATATTCATCGAAGTTCATTAGATAGTTGGCGCCTCTTTGAAGAATATTCCCTATAATCATGCTTTATGACTTGGCATGGATGATTGATTTTAGTGGAAGACATTTTCTATTTATTTTTTGATTTTTGAAGCTCCTTCTTAGCCTTCTTTAACTTCTTATTAGTTAGACAAACTTCTTCTTTTAAGGTTTTCATTTGAGTTCTGAGCGAAATGCCTTGAGGTAGAGGAGCGGCTTCAATTCATTTTACAAACTATATTCTATTTCATAAGTATATCATGGCATGTAAAGATATGAGAAATTTTGATTTCATTGCTCAAAAAGATTCTAAGTACATAAGAAAAGAAAAAAAAATGTACAATTAAGAGTTTTTCCTAACCTCGGGCTGGGAGATAGCAAAAGAGCTCGGTTCAGGTGGAGGAGCAACAGAAGAGCTTGGTTCGATCTCCATCGATGCGGGTATCTCAACAGGCTCATGAATAGTAATAAAAAGATCGACAGCAGAAGAATCAATAGTAGGAGGATTGACAGTGGAAGTATTGGCTTCGGTTTGGGGAGGGTCGGCATCATTTTCTGACTCCTCTAGAAAGTCGAGGTCCAATTTAGGGTACTTCTCTGAAATCATTCACTGGTAAGTGTTGAAACCAGCATCATAGGCCTCCCTGGCAAATTGGACTTTGATATCCCTAAGCTCTTCGAAAACTTTGAATTTCTCCATAGCTATCAGGTTGGCCTCTATCTCTTTCTTCTCCCCTTCCCTCTTGAACTTTTCAACTTCGGCCTCTACCTTTTTCCTCTTCTCGATCTCCGAGACTAGGTCAGTCTTTTTTTTGGCCGAAGTTCTCTCTACTTTTTTTAGCACCTCCTTAAGATGCTCAGCTTTAGCCTTTGCCTCGAGAGCTTCAGCTTTGGCTGCATTAGTCTCTTTCAGGATCTTGAAATCTTCGGCCTTACTATTATTGATTGACTCCATGCTAATAGAAATATAGTGGCCCAATTGTAGACAACGAAGTTAGCCTTGTCATCATAAAAATAATAATATAGTTGAATTTAAAAAATGATAAAGTGATTACCTTAAGAAAGGTCGCGAGTGTATCCTTCTTATGATCTTGTGAATTCAATTGGTGGATCCTCTCAATTTTCATTAGTAGCATGCATCCCTCAATAAGGGACCGAACTATCCTCCAACTACTGAGAGTGGCCTTCTCCCAATCGATGTTATCAGTACTTGGCTCCCCAACCTTCTTTTGCTTTTGAAGTTTCTTGGTAATGGCTGATTTCTTTTTCTCTTCAGCCTTCTTCTTCTTCTCGACAGCAAGTGTTGGAGTGGTGGCTTCGATGGAAGTGTTTGAAGTAGGTAAATTCACTCTGACCTCTAGAATCATGGTGACAAGGTCTGAAGTAGTAGGGATTGACTTGGAGGTTCTAACTTGTTTAGATGACCTGGCCGAGCTTGACCCCTTCCTCTTCTTTGGGCGACCTGCCTCCAGTAGCTTAAGTTCTTTAGGGGTCATCTCTGTCAATAAGATCAAGCAAAAGTTAAACAAAGATAAGAAAATGAGAGAAGTGTAAACCAATACCTTTCGGGTTAGTGGGGCTTAGGCCAAGGCCGAGGTTGAAGAGGGCTTGATCTAATAGTAATTGGGTTAGTAGGGGAACTTTGTAATTCTTTAAAATTTTTATAGACTCAAGATCACCCCTTTTGAACCCCGGAGCCTTACGAATCGATTCTCTAAGTTGACCCCAAGAAGGAAGTTTCCATTCAATTGATGGGTTGATAATAAAAAAGAATTTTTCTTTTCAGTTATGAATAGAAGAAGGGGCATCTTTAATCAACCCCTTCTTGCTGAACTGGAAAGAAAAATACCATCAGTCCTTAGCAGTAGAATGATATTTAAGGGTGAAGAAGGTTTAGAACAATGAAATGGTGGGTTGAACCTCAGCAAGTAAGCAAACTACTAAGAATCCTATTATGAAGTCGAAAGAGTTCGAAACTACTGATGATAAAGATATATCTAGAAAATGAAAAAGTTCAAGTACAAAAGAAGGAATCGATAGTCAAAGCTTGGCATGCAGAGCCTTTGTGTACAGACCAAGCTTAGCTCAAGTTCATACTCAGAGAGAATTGCATACCGAGTTCGGATGAATGAAGGGCCTTTAGAAGTGAGGGTGGAGGTGATGGTCCCAGGAATGAAGGTCGGATGGGTTTCGAGTTCGGGATCGATCTCGATTCTAGGATTTGGAGGGTTCAGTTTGGAGGAGTTTTCAGAATAAGAAGACCAGGAATACTCAAAGTCATGAGAGGACATTTTGGATCAAAAGAAATGAGGTAAAACCAACCAAAAATAAGAAAAATTTAGAGGGGAAACCTTTGAAAACCAAAGGAAAAATAGATAAATTCTAAAAGACTCCTAAAATTAGAAAGAAGGCATGAAAACTGAAAGAAAAAGTTAGAATACTAACCTAAAAGATGTAGAAAGCTTGGTGATGCAGTCGAAATGGTGAAAGACAGATGAAGGAAGGATGATGGAGGTTAAGGAATGCACGAAGGGAAGAGCAGTCGAACTCGAGGAAGATGATAGCAGGAGAAAAATTGGAGAAGCAGACCATAATGAAAAAGAGATAGAAGAAAGAAGTTTAAATAGCCGATAATGCTCCGAGTTGTTATGATTGCAAATCACCCAAGGTCAATCCCAGCCTTCCACATGTCTAGCTATTTATTATGGTTGCTGTTGGGGATAAACCCCATTCCCACCAAAGTTTAGTCTGATGCTTATCCTATTATAACTGATAATCATAGAAGAGCTTCGATCGAGAATCCTCTAGCAGCCGAACTCTTTTCGAACTTCTCCTTCAGTCGGATTCCTGTAGGAGCCAAACTCCTTTCGAACCTCTCCTTCAGTCGGTTCCTTCAGGAGCCGAACTTCTTCCAGACCTCTCCTTCAATTAGATTCCTCCAGGAGTCGAACTTCTTTCGGACATCTTCTTCAGTTGGATTCCTATAGGAGCCAAACTCCTTTCGAACATCTCCTCCAGTTGGATTCCTCTAGGAGCTGAACTCCTTCCGGACCTCTCCTTCAGTCGGATTTCTATAGGAGCCGAACTCCTTCTGAACTTTTCCTTCAGTAGATTCCTCCAGGAGCCGAACTCCTTCCAGATTTTTTCTTTAGTCGAATTCCTACAGGAGCCAAACTCCTTCTGGTCCTCTTCTTCAATCAGTTTCCTACAGGAGCCAAACTCCTTACAGACCTCTCCTTCAGTCAGATTCCTCCAGGAGCTGAACTCCTTCCGAACCTCTCCTTCAGTCAGATTTCTCTAGGAGCCAAACTCCTTTCAGACTTCTCCTTCAGTCAAATTTCTCTAGGAGCCAAACTCCTTCCAGACTTCTCCTTCAATCAAATTTCTATAGGAGCCAAACTCCTTCCAGACCTCTCCTTCAGTCAGATTTCTTCAGGAGCTGAACTTCTTTTGAATCTCTCCTTCAGTCGAATTCCTCTAGGAGCCGAACTCCTTTCAGACTTCTCCTTCAATCAGATTCCTCTAGGAGCCAAACTTCTTCTAGACCTCTTCTTCAGTCAAATTTTTTTAGAAGCCAAACTTCTTTCGAACTTCTCCTTCAGTCAAATTTCTCCACCATTCGGACTCCTTCTGGACTTCTCCATCAGTTGAACTCCAACCGAATTTCTTCAGTGGATTACTTCTAGATTTTAAGTAGTATTCCTTTCGGATGATCTCCTCTAGTCGTATTCTCTTTAGGAGTCCGAACTCCTCTGCAATTATTATATATCAAAGCTCTTCACCAACCAATGTCTGCTTTCTCCGAACTTCGACTATTAAATCTCAACAAACAAACGACCCCACTACTGAATGGTTATGACTGTCATTTATCAGTCTGCTATAGGCGACCCCACTACTAGATGATTATGACTATCATTTATCAGTCTGCTATAGGCAACCCCATTATCGGATGATTACGACTGTCATTTATCAGTCTGCTATAGGCAATTTCACTATCGGATGGTTATGACTATCATTATCAATTTATTATGAGTGACACCACTCTCCGTAATAAATTTCACGTGGCCCTAAATGGCCCATGACTAGATGGTTACAATTGTTACTATCAATCTACTTCAAACTCCATTTATAAAAGGGACCCTCTAGATACGTTTTCTCTAAGCTCTCTTCTTCTTTCCAAAATTTTACTGAATTCTTATCTGAGTACTCCATTTCTGTTGACTAGAAGAGTTGACTTGATCATCGAAGGATCCTATCGGAGCCACCACCACTGACTTCGAATAGGACTTTCTTTTGCAGGTCACCAACGGCGACCTCTTATTCCCCAACTTTAGCTCGATCAGACATCAACCAGAATCTGCACCAACAGGATTGGTGCTAGAGGAAGGGCTTGAACCTTCATTCCTAAGGTTCTCTTATTCTTAAAGGAGTTCTCAGCAGCGATCTCTCTTCTTCCTCTCTAGAGTTCTTTGCAAAAAAAATACCTCCCAGAAAAGTTTCGACCCGATGATCAACAACCTCTGCAGTCAGATTTCATCCAGATTTATCCATTCTCGCTTTAGCTTCGGTAACTCAAGCACCACTTGTAGCCATGGTACATGAGGGATAATTCAATCTGCTGGTCCAGTAGTTTTGCGATCTCATAAAGGTGGTGCAGGCCATACATCATCAGGCTCCAATGCCAATTTGACTGGAGCAAGCTTCTTCGGAGCCCCATGATCTGATCAGGAGATGGCCAACTTAGGCTAGCCGATTGGTGACCTTCAAAAAGGGGAAGCAGAGGGTGGAGAGCTCTTGCTCGGACCATGGCTCAACCCAGGGGGAGCTTTGCCTTTGTCCCATCAAAATACTCTAGAGATCAACGATCGTGAAGATCTCCTAAATCAAAGGCTCTAGGAAATGAGCCGATGAATCGAAGAGCTCCATCATACTTTCTCCTCACATGATAATAATATTTGCACTGACCCTTCTTTTTCTCAGAGGATTATGTAAGAGTCCATTCTGTCAAACTTCAAGCTTCCCTAATTTAAAAGCTACAACAGAACCTCTGATCCGATTGATCATCTAGAGGCCTTTCGAACCATGATGTTGCTCCATGGCGCACCAGATGCCATCTTATATCGAGCTTTTTCATCTATCTTAAAGGGAGCAGTAAAAAATTGGTACTCAACATTGAAGTCAGGTACGATCTTCTTCTTTGACTAGATGAGCCATCAGTTTGTGGCTTATTTCATCAGCAACTGACGTCCATGCGAGGTTTGGATTCCTTGATGAATATCAAGTAGAAGGTGGGGGAATCTATTCAGACTTATGTCATCCAGTTTAATGCTGCTGCATTGGAGGTCCGAAACCTAGACCAGTCTATTGCAATGGTCACACTCAAAGATGGCCTTCAGAAGAATGATTTGCTGTTCTTCCTAGAGAAGAAGTATCCTAGAAACTTTGCCGATCTGCTAGCTTAGGCTGAAGGATATGCTCGAGTGGAAGAAACCTTCAAATTAAAGGATGAGGAAGCCACAGAAGAGTGGTAGATGGATGAGTCTAATAAACCCACAGCTGATGGAGGGCCGAATGAAGTTTGACCACGCTCATGGACTCCCCCTAAATGCAAGCGAGCCTGAACTCCTTCTCGAGCTCGTCATCAAAGAAGCCTCGATAGAAGGGCACGAAGAAGTTATCCTCATAGAAGATTTCATAACTATGCCCCCCTCAATGCTCCAAAAATGCAAGTATTGATGGAGATCAAGGAGCAACAATCGAGGCCTGAAAGGATGCGCTATCACCCTGGCAAGCATAATCCTAGCAAATATTATCTCTACCATCATGACCATGGCCACGATACTGAAGATGCATTCAGCTCCATGATGAGATTGAGGAGCTCATTAGGAGAGGTCCACCGAGTCAATTCCTCTCGTCGATATGAAGCAAGAAAAGATCGATCGAGGGCACTGTCGCAGCTAGAACCACCAAGGAGGAAGGAATAATAAGAAGATCGACCACCTCTCAACATCATCAACACTATCTCTAGGGGACTTCGATAAGAAGCGGCTAGCGGATCTAGGGAATCAGTGAAAAGATGGAAGGCTGAAGAAACCATAACCTTCATTGAGGTAGATACATGGGGAGTATAGTTTTTGCACAATGATGCAATTGTAATCTCTTTAAATATAGTGGATCATGATGTTCGTTACATCCTAGTTGATAATGGAAGTTCAGCTGACGTCTTATTTTATGACGCTTTTTCCAAAAGGTCAATATCTAATAGTCAGCTCGGACCAATAAACTTCCCCCTAGTAGGCTTTGCTGGTGCTGCAGTACCAATTGAAGGTGTAATAACTCTAGCTGTGGCTGCCGAGCAATATCCAAATTAATCCAGAGTGTAGGTGGATTTTCTGGTAGTAAAGGCTTCCTCCACATACAACGTAATTCTCGGCCGACCTAGTTTAAATGCACTTTGGGCGGTGGTGTCCACTTATTATTTGAAGATGAAGTTCTCGACAAGTTACGGGATTGGAGAGATTAGGAGAGATCAAGCTCTGGCAAGGCATTGCTATTCAATTATCCTGCAAAAGAAAGAACAGTCCGACCCTTATTCTGTTGATGGGCTAGATGCCCGGGATGACCTCATGGAAGATAGGGGAGAACCGATAGAAGATCTTATGATTGTCCCCTTGAATGATGAAAATCTAGAGCATGTGGTGCAAATTGGCTCCAATCTAGAAGATGAAGTTTGGGAGCAGCTCATCATCTTTTTATGGAGGAATGCCGACGTCTTTGCCTGGATTTCGACGGATATGCCTAGGATTGACACCGAGGTTATGGAACATCAGCTGGCCATTGATCCCAAGCATCGGCCAGTGAAAGAAAGAGTTCGAGACCATGCACCAGAAAGGCAGAAGGTAATAGCAGAAGAAGTTGATAAGCTTTTCAATTCCTGATTTATCCGAGAAGTCAGCTATCCAACTTGGGTCTCTAACATGGTTTTGGTCAAGAAAGCCAATGGCAAGTAGAGGATGTGCATCGACTTTAAGAAGCTTAATAAGGCCTGTCTAAAAGACAACTATCCTTTGCCCAGAATCGACCAACTAATGGATGCGACTTTAGGCTATGATCTCCTCACCTTCATGGACACTTTCTCTGGCTACAACCAAATTTGGATGGCACTGGAGGATGAGGAGAAGACTGCTTTTATTACTAACCATGGTCTTTACTATTACAGGGTCATGCCCTTCGAGCTTAAAAATGCAGGCGTGACTTATCAATGCTTGATCAATAAAATCTTCAAGAAGCAGATCGACCGTAATATGGAGGTTTACGTTGATGAGATGTTGGTCAAAAGTCGAAAGACTATCAATCATGTCACCGATCGTGAAGAGACTTTCGAAGCGCTCAAAAAATACAAGATGAAGCTGAGCCCAATCAAGTGTGCCTTTGGGATAGCCTCAAAAAGATTTTTGGAATTCATGGTCTCGAGATGAGGGATTGAGGCTAACCTAGAGAAAATTCAAGCTATCCAGGAGATGATCGCTATGAAGTCCATCAAGAAAGTTCAGTGCCCAATCGAGAAGATGGCATCTTTGAATCATTTTATCTCGCAATCGACCGAATGCTACATGCCCTTCTTCCAAATTCTCAAAAAATTGAAAGATTTTCACTGGACTCAGGAATGCCAAAAAGCATTCAACGAGCTCAAGAACTACCTCGACTCGCCCCCTACTGGCCAAATCCAAATCTGGAGAGGAACTATTTCTCTACCTCGTGGTCTCCCCTATGGTGCTAGCGGTAATCTTGGTCAAAGAAGAGGTAAAAGTACAACGATCGGTCCATTACATAAGTCGGATCCTAAGGGATACTGAGATCAGATATACAAAGTTGGAAAAATTAACTTATGCTCTTCTGATTGCAGCAAGAAGACTTTGACCTTACTTCCAGGGATATGCTATAATGCTCCTCACTGACCAGCCAATCAAAGCAATCCTTCATCAAATGGATGCTTCTAGAAGAATTGCAAAATGGGCCATTGAATT
Source organism: Cocos nucifera (assembly GCA_006176705.1). Taxonomy (NCBI): domain Eukaryota; kingdom Viridiplantae; phylum Streptophyta; class Magnoliopsida; order Arecales; family Arecaceae; genus Cocos; species Cocos nucifera. The sequence continues at coordinate 146,675 of QRFJ01001137.1, forward strand.
AACAAAATTCGACATTAACTATCGACCTCGGCCAGTAATCAAGGCTCAAGCACTGACCGACTTCATAGTTGAATGTACCATTTCAGATGAAGCAAAGCTTGAGCAAAATGAGATCGACATCCTGTGATTGTAGTCGAGCCTTTCCAAAGAAAGTGCCAATCTTTCTGAAGGTTTTTGGTCCCTGTATATGGATGGTTCGTCCAACTCCGCTGGAGCAGATGCGGGGTTAGTCTTAGTCAACCCCGAGGGAGTCATCGCCGAGTACGCGCTATGCTTTGAATTTTTTACAACTAATAATGGGGCCGAATATGAAGTGCTGATCGTCGGATTAAAAATAACAAGAGAGTTAAAAGTAGATCGACTTCAAGTCTACAGTAATTTCCAATTAGTGGTCAGCCAAGTTAGCGGCAACTATGAAGCATGGGAGGCAAGTATGATGAAATACCTTGAGAAAGTAAAGGATTTGACTCTGGCCATCGACAATTTTGGCATTCGATAAGTTCTGAGGGTAGAAAATACAAGAGCCAACCTTATTTCCAAATTAACCACTTTAGCCTCAGCCTAACTATCCAAAGAAGTATTTTTTGAAACTCTAAAATGTCCAAGCTCAGAGGAATCATAGCTCGTTATGCAGACGGGGCTCGAGCCAAGTTGGATTGATCCGTTAGTTGCCTCTCAAAGAGAGAGTTCTTCCTCATGATCCGAAAGAAGCTCGAAAACTCATGAATCAAGCCTGTCAGTACATTTTGTATGGGGGCAAGTTGTATAAAAGGTCGTATTCGCTACCGCTGTTAAGATGTCTCTGACCTTCAGAGGCCGACTTTGCATTATGGAAAGTGCACGAAAAAATTTGTGGAAGTCATGTAGGAGCCAAATTTCTTTCACAAAAACTATTTTGGCAAGGGTACTATTGGCCAATCTTGTACCATGATTCTATGGAGTATGTCAAAAAATGTGACCACTGTCAGAGAAATGCAAACATACAAAGAAAACCGACCTCCAAGCTTACTCCACTAAGCACATCTTGGCCATTTGCGCAGTGAGAAATGGATATACTTGGCCCTTTCCTAGTGGCATCCGGACAATGGAAGTTCCTCCTGGTTGCGATCGACTACTTCACCAAATGGGTCGAAGCCGAACCACTAGCAAAAATTACTGAGACCAAGGTACAGAACTTTATCTGAAAGTCAATCGTCTGTTGGTTTGATCTACCCCAAACTCTCATAATAGATAATGGGCGATAGTTCGCTAGGATGAGGTTCGTTGAGTTCTGCGAAGATCTAAACATCTTCCATCACTTCACATCAGTAGCTCGTCCACAAGCAAATGGGAAAGCTAAAGTAACCAATCGGATCCTGTTGCAAGGCATCAAGATAAGGCTCGATAGAGCAAAGAAAGCCTAAGCGGACGAACTCTACCACATCCTCTGGGCGTATCAAACTACTCAAAGGCTACCGACTGGGGAAACACCATTCGCCTTGGTCTTTGGAATGGAGGCAGTCATCCCAATCAAGCTTAAACTCCCATTAGCATGGGTCATGGCCTTCAATATGTAGCCTAACTCATAGGACCTCAGAGTCAATCTCGATCTACTGGAAGAAAAAAGAGAAGAAGCCCAAGTTTGGATGGTGGCCTACAGGTGAAGGATGGCCCGATATTATAACTCCAGAGTCAGAGGTAAAATATTCAAAGTGGGGGACTTAGTACATCGATGAGCCGCTATCTTTCAGCCTCAAGCCAGAAAAAGCTTGCCCTAAATTGGGAAGGACCCTACGAGGTTATGAAAGTTGTCCGATCTGGGATGTACTACTTGAAGGAGCTCGAGAGGGCAGACCTACCTCTACCATGAAATTCAAAAAATCTACGAATGTATTACCTGGTGCATCGGTGATAAAGGAGGACTACCCCACGAACTTAATTTCATGATAAATACAGCCCATTAGGAATAAGAGGAGAACCTCATCCTAATGTGAGCAAAGTCGAAGACCTCATTCATTTTAGATGAGATGAGGGGAGAGGCCCGGACAATGGCCCTAATGTACCCCTACAGCCCATTAGAAATAGGAGAAGAATCTCATCCTAATGAGAGCAAAGTTGAAGGCATCGTTCAATTTAGATGAGATGAGGAGAGAGGCCCTGACAACGGCCCTAATATGCCCCTACAGCTCGTTAGGAACAGGAGGAGAACCTCATCCTAATGAGAGCAAAGTCGAAGGCCTCATTCATTTTAGACGAGATGAGGGGAGAGACCTTGACAACGGCCCTAAGGTGTCCCTAGAGTCCATTAAAAATAGGAGGAGAATCTCGTCCTAACAAAAGCAAAGTCGAAGGCCTCATTCATTTTAAATGAGATGAGGGGAGAGGCCCTGACAACGGCCCTAAGGTGTTCCTACAGTCCGTTAGGAATAGGAGGAGAACCTCATCCTAATGAGAGCAAAGTTGAAGGCGTCGTTCATTTTACATGGGATGAGAGGAGAAGCCCTAACAATAGCCCTAATGTGCCCCTATAGCCCATTAGGAATAGGAGGAGAACCTCATCCTAACGTGAGCAAAGTCGAAGATCTCATTCATTTTAGATGAGATGAGGGTAGAGACCCTGACAACGGCCCTAATGTGCCCCTACAGTCCATTGAATAGGAGGAGAACCTCATCCTAATGTGAGCAAAGTCAAAGATCTCATTCATTTTAGACGAGATGAGGGGAGAGGCTCTGACAACGGCTCTAATGTGCCCCTATAGCTCGTTAGGAATAGGAGGAGAACCTCGTCCTAACGTGAGCAAAGTTGAAGACCTCATTTATTTTAGACGAGGAGAGAAGAGAAGCCCCGACTCAGCCAAAGATAAGATCTCCCCCGAGCTTCAACTTCAATAAGAGATAGGATGTCCTTCAACCTCGGCTGGAGATAAGATCTCTTTCGATCCTCAATCTCAATAGGAGATAAGATCTCCTTCAACCTAGGCTGAAGATAAGATCTCCTCCGAGCTTCAACTTTAAAAGAAAATAAGATCTCTTTCAACCTCGGCTGGAGATAAGATCTCTCTCGAACTTCAACTTCAAAAGAAGATAAGATCTCTCTCAAACTCCATGGGAGATAAGATCTCTTTCGAACTTCAACTTCAATAGAGGATAAGATCTCACCCAAGCTTCAACCTTAATGGGTGCAGAGTCCAAGAAAGAACTTCGATAGTTATCTTTTTTGTACTCTCTTTCTTCGAATTTCGAACTCGAAAGTGGGGGGACTATTATTGAAGATAAATCCTGCTCCCACTGAAGTCCAGTCTAATGCTTAGCTTGATGTAACTGATAATCATAGAAGAGCTTCAATCAGGAATCCTCCAATAATTGAACTCCTTCCAAATATCTCCTTCAGTCGGATTTCTACAGGAGCCGAACTCCTTCTGGACCTCTCCTTCAGTCGGATTTCTATAGGAGCCGAACTCCTTCCGGACCTCTCCTTCAGTCGGATTCCTTTAGGAGCCAAACTTCTTTCGAACTTCTCCTTCAGTCGAATTTCTTCAGTAGCCAAACTTCTTCTGAACTTCTCCTTCAGTCGGATTCCTCCAGGAGCCGAATTTTTTTTGGACATCTTCTTCAGTCGGATTCCTATAGAAGGCGAACTCCTTTCGGACCTCTCCTTCAGTCGGATTCCTACAGGAGCCGAATTCCTTTCAGACCTCTCCTTTAGTCAGATTCCTCTAGGAACTGAACTTCTTTTGAATTTCTTCTTCAGTCGAATTTTTGTAGGAGACGAACTTCTTTCGAATTTCTCCTTCAGTCGGATTCCTTCAGGAGCCGAACTCCTTTCGAACTTCTTCTTCAGTCAGATTCCTTCAGGAGCCGAACTCCTTCCAGACCTCCCCTTCAGTCGAATTTCTATAGGAGCCAAACTCCTTTCGGACCTCTCTTTCAGTCAGAGTCCTGTAGGAGTCGAACTCCTTTCGAATTTTTTCTTCACTCAGATTTCTATAGGAGCTGAACTTCTTCTAGACCTCTCCTTCAGTCGGATTTCTTCAAGAGCCGAATTTCTTCTAGATTTTTTATTCAGTCAGATTCCTCCAAGAGTCGAACTTCTTTAGGAGTTCTCCTTCAATTGGATTCCTGTAGGAGCCAAACTCCTTTCGAAATTCTCCTTCAATCGGATTTCTTTAGGAGCCAAACTTCTTTCAAACCTCTCCTTCGATTGGATTCCTCCAAGAGCCAAACTTCTTTCTGACATCTTCTTTAGTCAGATTTTTACAGGAGCCAAATTTCTTTCAAACTTCTCCTTCAATCAAATTTCTTCAGGAGCCGAACTCCTTTCGAACCTCTTCTTTAGTCAAATTTCTCTAGGAGCCGAAGTCATTTTGAACTTCTCTTTTAGTCAGATTTCTCCACTAGTCGGACTCCTTCTGGACTTCTCCATCAGTTGAACTCCATCTAAATTTCTTCAATGAATTACTTTCAGATTTTAAGTAGTATTCCTCTCAGATGATCTTCTCTAGCCGTATTTTCTTTAAGAGTTCAAACTCCTCTAGAATTGATATATGTCAAAGCTCTTCACCAACCAATGCCTACTTCCTTCGAACTTCGACTATTAAATCTCAACGATCAGGAGACCCCACTACTGGATGGTTACGACTGTCATTTATCAGTCTGCTATAGGAGACCCCACTATCGGACGATTATGATTATCATTATCAGTCTATTACAAGTGACATCTCTTTCCATAATAAATTTTATGTGATCCCAAGCGGCTCATGACTGGACGGTTATGATTGTCACTATCAATATGCTTCACACTCCATCTATAAAAAGGATCCTCTAGATATATTTTCTCTAAGCTCTCTTCTCCTTCCCAAAATCTTACTGAATTCTTATCTGAGCACTCCATTTCTATTGGCCAGAAGAGCTGACTTGATCGTCGAAGGGTCCTGTTGGAGCCACCACCATCGACTTTGGATAGGATTTTTTTTTGTAGATCACTGGCGACGACCTTTTCTTCCTCAACTCTAGCTCGATCCAGCATCAACCAGATTCTGCACCAATAGTTATGGATGTCAAACAAATTAATTATTGCACCACACGATCGAGCTCCACATCAAAAAGAATTTTGAAATTTGAGGTCATCCTGGGTTATCTTGTAATAAAGAAGCTTCTACATTGATTCGAATAATCTAGAAAATATCATATCCTAAAGATGAAAAAGTGGAATGTGAAGGAAAACCTAATTTTCCATCGTAGGATTGATATGATCTATAGTAAAAATTTTTAAAATTTTTCTATAACTTCTTATCAGATTCGAGAGTTCTCAAATCTAATCCTTATGATTTGATATTAAAAACAAAAATAAAATTAAATCTAGAATATCAAATGTTACCTGTTTAGTGTAGATAATTATCCTGATGATGATCTGTCATTGCCCAGGGTTCTGAATCTAGCCACGCAAGCACCTAGCCTCTACTAGAGTCCACTCAGGCTGGTTCTGGATGTCTTCTCCTCCTAAATTTGATATCCAAAGATCAAATCTAGATCTAATCTATAGAGCCTTCAAAACTAAGATTGAAGGTAGCATGCTCGTCTCATAAACATGTCATCTCTTGCTTGATCTTTATGCCAATACTTTGGATCTCCTTGCTGGAATTTTGACCAACCTTTAGGTGTGGAGAAGAGGGAGAGCAAAAGGATGAAGGGGTGTGGAAGAGAATAGAGGGCAGCAGCACTTTGGCATGGTGGAAGTGGGTGCATGAAAACCCTAGGCGCAATAAGGGTTTAAATAAAATCTGCTGTGCAACGCAGTGCCACACAATATCAACCAATCATATTGGTTGATTTATTCTAATTTTAATCTGATTGGCCACATGATGTCATCTGATCCAATTAGATTAGAGATCCCTAAAACCCTCCATAAATGGCATCAACAATAGATAGGCACAAAGCTTTTGGCGCCTAGGTCTTTGATCCCATCAAGAAACCCTAGAGTCCCATCCTCATGGGACTCTCTCCTTTTATTCCCCATGTGCGCACGCGAACATGGGGTGTGCGCACGCGAACATGGGGTGTGCGCACATTTTTGTGCATGGAAACCTAAGAGGGGGCACGCCCTTAGAAAGTCTCCAGGGGGTGCATACCCATACCCTTTCTTTCCTGCATATGGGTCAACCCTTGACCCCATGTCCTGACGGTGATAGGAATTGGCAGGTCTTGTCCTATTTCCATCCAATAGATTAAGAAAAGCTTAGGTCAGATTAGGATAATCCTATTTTAACCTAGACAAGCTCCAGTTAGATTAGGACAAAGTCATATAGGGTTCCTAGGTGAGCCCAAATTAATTTGGCACAGTCGAGATGAACTAAAAAGACTACAGAAGAATAATGTTAGGCTCAATCAAGTGCTAGCATGATTTTCTTGAACCTAATTAGATCTAATCCAAATCAATCGAACTGAGTTAACCCAATTGATGATATCTAGATCCAAACCCTTATTTGTGTGATTTAATTAGATTCAATTTTATATGGTAATGAGATATATCATGATTTCTATCATCGATATCATCAAAATACCTTTCGATGGATCAAAAATCTTCCAATTCATCCAATTAGAATGATCGATCATCAAGATTATTCTAATTGCTCCCAAAATCCACCAGTGACACCTAGCAGTATATAGTGGCAACCCATCAGAACTAAATATGAATCTCTTGCTGCAGCTACCTATGTGATTCGGTTTTTCTATCATGAGCTCCAATAGGATTAGGGTTAAGGTGAACTCGTTAAACCCAATACCCTATCATATGATTGAATCATTCGATTCGAGTTCGATGTAAAACCTTAATAAAAAACTCTTTTCTATTATATTACACTACCATGACTATGGGCTTAAGAACTCGATCTCATGATCATCATAGGACTACTCTTCCTCTACCAAGGTTGATAGATCCCATCTTGGTGCGAACCAGTCCCTACAATGAATATGCAATAGCCAACATACACCTCAGGATTTCGAATGGCTAGGAGATCGAGTTATGGTGTAGTCAAACTATAACACACTCAAGATGAATTATCGATGCACCTTAGGTCTAAGAACTAGACACACAACTGTAGTATCAAGCTCAGTCATTGACGAGAAGGTTGACTTCCTTATGACTGCTCAAGGTGGTCACACTTAGTATCCTCATTCTCTAACGAGTACCTGTACTCTCACTTCGGTGTCTCCACACCATAGACTCAAGACTCATTTATCCTAAGAAAGTGATCGTTCACCAATCTTTCAGATTGATCACCATCTTCGTGATGATCCTACGGTCGGGAGCAGTTTATGAGTTAATTATGAAAATACATGTCTTAAAATTTTCAACTCTTGAAAATATGTATTAGCATTCCATTAACTCAAAGAATGTATCACAGACACTATATACACATTGTAATAGAATAATAATCCTTTATTAATTTTTAAGTCAAATTACAAAAAGGCCCTTGGTGTGGACACCAGAGCCACTAGAAGTCGGCAACATAATTTAGATTCAATTTAGATTGAAGAAGCCATATCAGAATAACTCTTCTTCAGTTATTTTATTCTAATCCTTTTGATATAATCAATTAGTTCTTTTAATAGATTTAGTTTTGGGTCCATAGGACCATACTTGGGTTTATTTTAGATTGAGCCTTATTTGAAAAGAGACCATCATAAAGAAGTAAGCTTGGTCCATGTCATCTTTGGAGCCACGACCCACCACACGTCCTGGGAGGAAATACGCACGCCAGCATGTGCCATGCCCAAGGATCCTCATGCCAAGTTGTTTCAAGCATCAAGCACCCACATGGAGTTTCTTTTCTTTCCTAAGATTCTTTAAGAATTCTTGATTTCTTACTTATTTTGTTAAAAGGCTGATTTTTTTCCTATAGTTCTATAAAAGATAGATATGATATATTATTGTATTTGAAAATCATACATAATATTTTACTTTTTTATTAGGAGGGTTGATTTTTTCCTTGTAAAGAGAATCAGATTCCTAAAGAAATAGGATCCCTAGGGTCCTATATAAATCCATGTATCTTTCATGAATGAGATAATGAATGAATAAATTACTTTACAATTTTCACAAACACTTATGTTGGTCGCTCCAAGAGGGAGAGGGTGTGAGACCCAAAATTATCCCACGAGGGAAGGATGTGAGGCCCACCTTTTTCTATCTCTTTAATCTTTATTTTCTTAAGATTCAGTATTCCTACAACCCCAATTTGTCTTTACCATCTACCTACATAAGCCTATTCTACCAAAAAAAGATTTGTCTCCTCCAAGATTTTCATCTATCATGCAGAGAAAGAAAGAGTGATCTATTATTCTACAGATCAAACATTGACAAGAACTTTCGTTTCTTCTCAACTGATCTTTGATTTTTACTTATTTTTTTTAGATCCGATGTTGGTAAAGACCCAATTCTTTATCGATAGATCTACTTGGTTAAAAGATTAAGAGTCCTAATCAGGGTAGTTTCTTAACTACCACGATCCGGATTCTTCTTATCTTTTTTTTTGGATTTTCTTATGGGCTCAATTTTTTGCTATCCTTCATTCTATTTATATTTTTCTTTTTATAATTATTCATGAGCATATTTAATTTTTGCTATCTATCTATTTACTTTATTATTGCTAGTTATTTACTGATCTCTAAAATGGCATTCATTAGCATCATTTAGATTGATCGTGCTTTGATCCCGTGTCAATCAGTCACGTCTTCTGAGTAGAGTATAGGCAACTATACTGTCTGTCCTGAAAATAATGTGCCATGGCTGGACGTGATTTGTTGTTCATGAATGGAAGGAAGTTTGATCTTTTCTTTTTTTTTTAGGCTATTTCGCATCAATTTGGTATCAGAGTCGGATTGGTTAGGGCTATAGTTTAAATTCTATAATTTAAAATTCCTGCAAGTTAAATTTTCATAATTTAAATTTTGTAATTTACTTTTTAGTATTTTTTTTATTGCATCTTATTCCTGCATCCTGGACTTGCATGACCACTAGATCAGATACCCAGTACCAACATCCTACTTTCTCACCCAGTACCAATATGGATCTCAATACAGCAGCCATTATTAATACCCTGACTGAGAAGTTTGATGATATGAAAGATTTTATAAAAACCATGAGTGAAAGAATAACAGTACTAGAAGAAGCTAGGCAAAGACAATCTGAACCTGAGTCTCCTCAATTATCTATAGGATAAAGAAGAAGGAACCTCGACCTAGATCAACCTATACCAGCACGCCCCCATCATAACTAGTTCGACCAGGATGAGCATGTCCTTAGAAATGTGAAGGTTGAAGCCCTAAGTTTTGATGGTTGTCTAGATCTAAGAGAGTACCAAGATTGAAAATCAAGCATGGACTACTATTTTGAATGGTACGAAATGTCTGAAGTAAGGAGAGTTAGATTTTCTAGGATGAAGTTGGTTAGGCAAGCTCGACTTTATTGGAAAAATATTGAACATCTTCTCAACTAGAGAAGACAAGATCCGATAGAAACTTGGGATAAAATGAAGGAGAAACTTAAAGAAAAATACCTCCCCACCTCCTACCAACAAAGACTTTTAGATTAGTGGAAGAGACTTACTCAAGAAAATAGATCAGTCATAGAGTACATCACGAGATTTGATGAGTTCCTTATGAGATCATGAGATTTGATGAGTTCCTCATGAGATGTCGAGTAACTAAAGATAGGATTGTTACCTTATCTAGATTTAGAGCTAGATTATGAGAAGATATCTAGCATGAGCTCTTTTTGTGAGAGGTAACCACGTTAGAATAAGCTTATCAACTTGCCCTAGACTTTGAGAGATTTTTTAGGTATTCGACCATCCGTCGTCTTGAACCTAGCTAAGTAACCCCTTCTAGATCGAGACCCAATACTACCTAGACTCTTAGTAATGGACCTTCACCTACAAATCCTATTATGAAAAAAGAAGATAAAGAAAAAAAAGTTGCATGAGAGTTATCTAAGAAAAGTAGTTCTCGATCCTACTGCTTCAAGTGCCATGGTTACGATTATTTTGCTGCACAATGTCCCAACAGATCATTATTTATGAAAGAATTAGAAGATAAAACTCTAGAAAATATTGAGGAAGAAGTTTATGAAGCTGATCCAGACTTAGCCGAGCAGTTTGAGAGTATTGAGAAAATTCTAAGTTTTGTTGTACCGGAGTCAGACCTTAGGCTTGGAGTCATTAGGTATGTTCTAGTACAGACTAAGAAGAGTGAAGACTGGTGTAGGACCTTTATTTTCTATACCTTCATAAAATTTAGTGATAAAATTTATAAGGTGATCATTAATAGTGGTAGCTGTATCAATGCCATCTCCACCGACATGGTTAAGCGATTAGGATTAACTCCTATAGATCATCCCAGCCCATACCATGTGTCTTGGATAAATTTCTCCTCTATTCCCATCAAACTTAGATACCATATTCCCATCCAGCTCCATTCTTATCAGGATCATGTTTGGTGCGATGTCTTATCCATGAAAGTCGAAAGTATCATATTAGGTAGGCCTTGGCTGTTTGACAATGATGTTACGATTTATGGCCAAACCAACTCCTATAGTTTCACTCATAAGGGTAAGAAGATCACGATCAATCCTTCCCCACCTAAGGCTACCAATAGAAAAATAGGCGATGGACCAAAAGAAAACATCAAAAAGAAAAGCCTCCATCTGATAGGTGCTAAGAAATTAGAGATGATCGTGAGTAAAGGATCACTAGTTTGGATAATTACTGCAAGAGAAGTTTGTGAGGACCCTAAGATAGATCATCCTAAGAAAGTAGTTCATGGATATCAACCTAGAAAATCAATAGACCTTATCCCACTGCCCATGCATGCAAGAATTTCTAAATTTGCAGAGGCATTTGCACAGCATGTCAAGAGTTTACATAAAGAGATCAGTAAAAAAATTAGTATTAGTAATAAAGTTTATAAATAGAATGCAGATTCTCATCGATGTGTCCAAGAGTTTGTAAAAGGAGACTATGTGATGGTTCGAATGAGCCTGAACGATTTCCACCAGGAACCATCAAGAAGTTACATGCTCGAGGAGCAGGTCCATTTAAGATTTTAAAGAAGATCGGACTAAATGCGTATGTTGTGGACTTATTTCTGATTTTAGGATTAGCTTTTCTTTTAACGTTGCAGATCTCGTCACCTATAAAGAGCCAACTTGGATACCTAGTGAGCCATTTGAGTCTGAACCAACCTTTGAGAAAGAGCCTATTCCTGAATGTCCACCAGCCAAAATGTCAAAGCATGATCAGATTGAGAAAATTTTGGATGAGCAGATCATCTCCATCTGAAGTTGAGGCTATCAACGGTACTTAGTTAGATGGCGAGGTCGACCAAAGTCCGAGGATACCTGGATCACTCGAGAAGAGCTGCAACGTATTGATTCCGATTTACTTGAGCATCACCAAAGCAAAATCGACCCCCACTTGATAGGGTCCAGTTCTTCCCACCTCGAGAGAATTGGTGCGGACACCAGAGCCACCAGAAGTCGGCAACATAATTTAGATTCAATTTGGATTGAAGAAGCCATATCAGAATAACTCTACTTCAGTTATTTTGTTCTAGTCCTTTTGATTTAATCAATTAGTTCTTTTGATGGATTTAGTTTTGGGTCCATAGGACCATAATTGGGTTTATTTTGGATTGAGCCTTATTTGGAAAGAAACCATCATAAAGAAGCAAGCTTGGTCCACGTCATCTTTGGAGCCACCACCCTCCACACGCCCAGGGAGAAAATACACACACTAGCATATGCCATGCCCAAGGATCCTCATGTCAAGTTGTGCCAACATCAAGCGCCCACACGGAGTTCCTTTTCTTTCCTAGGATTTCTTAAGAGTTCTTGATTTCTTACTTATTTTGTTAAAAGACTGATTTCTTTCCTATGGTTCCATAAAAGATAGATATGATATATTATTGTATTTGGAAACCATACATAATGTTTTACTTTTTTGTTAAGAGGGTTGAATTTTTTCTTGTAAGGGGAATAGGATTCTTAAAGAAATAGGACCCCTAGGATCCTATATAAACCCATGTATCTTTCATGAATGAGATAATGAATGAATAAATTATTTTATAATTTCCATAAATACTTATGTTGGTTGCTCCGAGAGGGAGAGGATGTGAGACCCAAAATTGCCCCACGAGGGAAGGGTATGAGGCCCACCTTTTTCTATCTCTTTAACCTTCATTTTCTTGAGATTCAGTATTCCTACGACCTTGATTCGTCTTCACCATCTACCTACATAAGCCTATTCTACCAAAAGAAGATCTATCTCCTCTAAGATTTTCATCTATCATGCAGAGAAAGAAAGAGTGATCTATTATTCTATAGATCAAACGTTGACAAGGACCTTCGTTCCTTCTTAACTGATCTTTGATTTTTACTTATTTTTTTTAGATCCGATGTTGATAAAGATTCAGTTCTTTATCAATAGATTTGCTTGGTTAAAAGATTAAGAGTCCTAATCAGGGTAGTTTCTTAACTATCACGATCCAAATTCTTCTTATCTTTTTTTTTGAATTTTCTTAGGGCTTAATTTCTTGCTATCCTTCATTCCATTTATATTTTTTTTTTGCAATTATTCATGAGCATATTTAATTTCTGCTATCTATCTATTTACTTTATTATTGCTAGTTATTTACTGATCTCTAAAATGGCATTCATCAACATCATTTAGATTGATCGTGCTTTGGTCCCATGTTAATTAGTCATGCCTCCTAAGCAGAGTATAGGCAATTATACTGTCTATCCTAAAAATAATGTGCCACTGTTGGACGTGATTTATTATTGATGAATGAAAGAAAATTTGGTCTTTTCTTTTTTTTTTAGGTTGTCCCGCATCATCCCTACAAAGTGTATTACAAGTTTCAGCCAATCTAGCTTCTAGGATACTCATCTAACAAACTCTCACTTGACCTAAAGCTAATTAGCTACAAATCTAAGTCTCATCTTCTTATGGTGGACTTTGATCTTCTATTGGCTTAATGGCTTCATTAGTGGATCCACCGTAATATCTATGGTGTCAACTCTCTTAACCTCGACGTAACCCTTCTCGAGATAATCATAGATGAAGTGATATCGCCACTCGATATGCTTTGACTTTTGGTGAGACCTCAGCTGCTTAGCTAGGTCTATGGCACCACTATTATCGTAGTACAGAGGAACGATATTTGATGGCATCACTCTGAGCTCTGCGGTGAACTTTTTATACTAGAATGTTTCTTTCACAGCATCCAATGCAGCAATATACTCAGCTTCTATTATGGAGTCTATGATCACTATTTGCTTGAAACTCTTTCAGTTAATAGTACCACCATTGCATACAAATAGACTTTTCGATATTGACTTTCGATCATCTATATCAAACATAAAATCTGAGTCTGTATACCCTTGGATCTGGAGTTCTCCATTACTATAAATCAAAAACATATCCTTAGTCCTTCTCAAGTACTTAAGGATACATTTCATAGAAGTCCAGTGCTCTTCATCCAGATTTGACTAATATTTGCTCGTGACACTCATAGCTTACGTAATATCAGATCGTGTACAAAACATGGCATACATGAGGCTTCCTATTGCTGAAGCATAAGGGATCTTGCACGTGCATTTAATCTCCTCAGGTGTGTTGGGACACATCTTTTTAGAAAGATGAATGCCATGTCTGAAGGGCACCAATCTTCTCTTGGAGTTTTTCATGCTGAACCTCTTCCGCACCTTCTCTATGTACATCTTTTGTGATAGACCCAGCATCCTATTCGGTCCATCCCTATAGACCTTTATTCCTAATATAAAAGATACTTCTCCTAGGTCTTTCATAGAGAACTCTTTTAACAACCATATTTTGATGGATGTCAATATGAAAATATCATTTCTAATTAGGAGGATGTCATCCATGTACAATACGAGGAAGATAATAGTGCTTCCACTGATCTTTTTGAATACACATGGCTCCTTATTTTTGATGAAACCAAATAATTTGATCACATCGTTAAAATGAGCATTCCAGCTTCGAGATGCTAGTTTGTAGATGGTGGAAGACCTCAGACTTAATCTTTTCTTAGGAAGGATTGATTCAGGTCTCATTAAACTAGACTTGGCTTAGTCATAACAATTATGACTAACCTAGTGGCATGGGTTAGCTCGGATTATTGACCACCTCAGATCAGAACTGTGTCAACAAATATGGCCAGGTAAGTGAGACCGATGGAAGGAATATGCCATTAACTCATACAAGAATGCATTCAGGTCGAGTAGCTTCCAATTAAAAACCAGTCGGTCGTCTATGCCAAACTTACCTTAGACACTAAATTATTGAGCCAGAACTAATTGGGTTAGCCTACAATCCAGACTCTAACCTCTGAGCCTAATTAGGTCTTGCTTGATCGTGACTCGATCTTGACCCAGACTTAATCCTATTAGGCTGGTCAATTTTAAGCATTGTTGATCCCATCTAACCAACTCTTGATTCGGTTTGATCAACCGCTTAGACCTAGTTGAGCTACCCAAGCCCGAACCCAGTATTATGAATATGTCTTAGATCTGAAATTCTTAATTTTAGATCTAATTAATATTTCATAAACTTAATTCTTAATTAAGTAGGGTTCATAAATAAAATATGCACAATAAATCCTAGGGTTTTAGGATCTAGGGTTTTGCAGAAAGTAAGTTTTGGGTTTCTGATTAAGGATGAACACGCAGCACCTCTACACATCATAAGAACACCCCATCGAATGGAAAGAGAGGGCCTTCAAACCTTTCTTCGTTCTTATGATCGGACGGCCAAGAGGAATGCCTCAATCAGGAACATTCAATACTACAAAATAATATCAGATCTATATCATATATCTCATATATAAAGTAGATCTAATCATGGCATATTTTGCATACATCTCATGTATCATAATCATGCATGTTTTTAGATCTAAATTATCTGATAATAATCTAAAAAATTAGATTTAAATTGATCTAATCAAAATAAATTCTAATCTAGACAATTATGTAGAACTATTCTACAACTAGTCTAGACATGCATCAATCATATCTCATATGATATTCAAAAATAAAATAATTTTTATTTGCTATTTATTAGATGTTATTATAACACTTATAATATCAAAAAATAGTAAATAAAAAAATCTAAAACATGATTTAATCGGATTAAATCAAAAATATGCAAGAATATTCTATAGAACTATTCTATTCTAGAACTAGTCATGCATATCTTCTAATCTTAGATCCAAATTATTTAATTTTAATTTTTTCTGATTTCAGATCTGATCAGGAAGAAGAGATGAGCAAAGGAGTTGTGTGCTCAACAAGCGCCTTCAGGGTATGGTCTGACAGGAGGTTGTCAAGTCAGAAAAGGTTGTCTTATTTGTAAGACACTTACCTGCCATTTTTGGTTCACTGTCATTTAATTGTTCTTTGACTTTGGTCCAATAAAGTCTACCTTGACTGGTCCAAAAACGGTTGACCATTGACAACTTTGACTTTTGACCACAATGTCATCACCTATGTGGAGAGCTGGTGGGGCCTATCCTCCTGCCAGAAGCCTGGCAAGAGAAGGGCATCACGCCACCTAGGCGTGTGCCTAAGTTGGAGGCGCCTAGGAGTCCTTGTTGGACAAGACTCGCATCTCTTTTGAATTTCAATTAGAGTTTTCTAAGAACCAACTTTGACTGGTCTTAGGCACCTCTAAGGAGGACTAGGGGACTCTATTCCCACAATCAAATTTTGATCTGATTTCACAAAGGGTTGTGATTATTGGGAAGAAGAGGATGTTGATCCAGTAGTCTATAAATAAACCCTGTACCCAACTCAGATTGTATGAGATAAGAGATATGTAGATCATAGTTTCTCCATGCCCAAGCTACCTCTCCCTCCCTCTCCATTGCCAAACCACCTTCTCCCTTGCTCTCACGTCCAAAAGGAGTTTTGGACTTGGTTGGTGCGATTCAATCAAAGAAAGGCGATCAAAAGTAGAAGATTGCGCTGCTGCAAGGACGAACTGCTCATCTTCAAAAAGATTTTGAAGATCCACCATATCAGATCCAGATCTAATTTGGAGGCGTGATAGAGAAGAGAGGATCTCCAGATTCACCTGAGTGGACTACCGTAGAGGCCAAGCGCTTGCGTGGTTAGATCCAGAACTTTCGCTGCAAAACGGATCATCAACAGGGTAATAGGATTACCAGATTAGGTAAATTAATTTGATTTAATTTATCTTTTAATTTTATTTTATTAAAATAATAAGAATCAGATTTTGAACATATCAAGGATCTGATGGATTAAGAGAAATTTTTTTGAAATATATCTCTTGATCTGGATCAGAACTGAACGAACCTGGACCGGGAAATCAGGATTCCCTTCAACCGTATGAGAGCCATGGTTCTAAATTATTAGATCTGATTTTTAAATTTATTTTAATTAAAAAAATTATTGATTTTAGATGTTCATAGAATG
>QRFJ01001137.1:163188-191786 GCA_006176705.1 Cocos nucifera
GATGGCCAAGTCGTCCAATCGCATCGTCTGTGGCAGACTGATGGCGATAATTTATCCAGATTTAATAGCCGTGCCTCTGAAAAAGTAGGCATTGATTGGTGGACCTTGGCATGTATCAATTTCAGAGAGGTTCGAACTTCTGGAGGAGTTCGATCGAAGAAAAAGCTCGAAAGGAGTTCAGTTCCTGTAGGAGTTCGACCGAACGAGTGCGGAGAAAGTTCGGCTCTCGTAGGCATCTAGCTGGAGGAGTATGGCTAAGGCTCGATCGCTGCAAAGTTCGAAAGGAGCTCGGCCGCTGAGGAGTCCGATCAGTTGAAGGAGTTTGGCTAAGACTCGATCGCTGGAGAGCTCGACCGCTGAGAAGCTCGACTGGCTGAAGGAGTTCGGCTAAGACTCAGGCGCTGAAGCTCTTCCGTAGCTACCGATTGCATTAGACTGAGCATCGAACTGGACTTCAACAGGAGTGGGGTTTATCTCTAATAATTATCATTTATCAAGATAACACAATCAGCATTTATCAAGATAATACGATCGACATTTATCAATACAATCACGATCGACATTTATCAAGACAATCACAATCAGCATTTATTAGGATGGTTACGACAAGCTACGTCTATAAAAAGAGACCCTCCAGATACGTTTTCTCTATGCTTTTTTCTCCTTTCCAAAACTCTATCAAACTCCTCTCTGAGCACTTCATTTCTATTGGTCAAAATAGCTAACTTGACCGTTGGAAGATCCTACCGGAGCTACCACCACCGACTCTAGATAGGACTTTATTTTATAGGTCACCGACGGTGACCTTATCTTCCTCAACTCTAGTTCGATCCGGCATCAACCAAATTTTGCACCAACATCAATCGTAATTGTCTTGATAAATATCGATCGTGTTGTCTTGATAAATGTCGATCATGTTGTCTTGATAAATGATAATTATAATTATCATGATAATTATAACCATTTAGTAGTATGATCACCTGTAGGAATCCGTCTGAAGGAACAATCTATAAGAAGTTTGGCTTCCATAAAAGTCCAACTGAAGGAGGAGTCCAGAAGAAGTTCGGCTCCCGTAGAAGCCTGACTGAAGGAGTCTGAAAGAGATTCGACTTTCGTAGAAGCCCGACTGCTGGAGAAGTTCGAAAGAAGTTTGGCTCCCGTAGAAGTCCAACTGGAGGAGTTCAGAAGGAGTTCATCTTTCGTAGTAGCCCGACTGCTGGAGGAGTCCGAAAGAAGTTCGGCTTTCATAGAAGTCCGACTGCTGGAGGAGTCTGGAAGGAGTTCGACTCTCATAGAAGTTCGATTGTTGGAGGAGTTCGGCTCCCATAGAAATCTGATTGGAGGAGTCTAGAAGGAGTTTGACTCCCGTAGAAGCCTGACTGGAGGAGTCTGGAAGGAGTTAAGCTCCCATACAAGCCCGACTGGAGTCTGGAAGGAGTTCAACTGCTGAAAAAGTTCGAAAGGAATTCGGCTTTCATAGAAGCTCAGTTGTTGGAGGAGTTTGAAAGAAGTTCGACTGTTGAGAAGTTCGGCCGGCTGAAGAGGTTCGGTTGGGGCTCGGTCATTAAGAAGTTCGGCTAGGTTTGGCCACTGGGTGAATCTGACTGCTAGGAAGAAAATTTTTGATTGAAACTCTTCCATGATTACCAGCTGCATTATGCTAAGCTTCAGACTGGACTTCAACATGAGTAAAATTTATCCCCAATAATAGTTCCCCCACTTCCGACTTCGAAACTCAAAGAAAGGGAGTACAAAAAGGACGACTGTCGAAGTCCTCTTCAGAGCTCTGCACCTTATCTTCAGTCGAGGTTGAAGATATAGTTGAAGCTCGGGGGAGATCTTATCTCCAGCCGAGGTTAAAGTTGTAGTTAAAGCTTGGGGGAGATCTTGTCTCCAGCCGAGGTTGAAGTTATAGTTGAAGCTTGGGGGAGATCTTGTCTCCTATTGCTATCGAGCACAATGGGGCCGTCTTCGAGGCCTTTGCTCTCATCCATCTAACATGATCGAGGTCTTCGACTTTGCTCACATTAGGATGAGGTTCTCCTCCTATTTCTAACGGATTGTGTGGGCATATAAGGACTGTTGTAAGGGCCTCTCTCCCCATCTCGTCTAAAATGAATGAGAACTTCGACTTTGCTTACATTAGGATGAGATTCTCCTCCTATTCCTAACGGACTATGGGGGCACATAAGGGCCATTGTCAGGGCCTCTCCCACCATCTCATCTAAAATGAACGAGATCTTCGATTTTGCTTACGTTAGGACGAGATTCTCCTCTTGTTCCTAACGAACTATGGGAGCATATAATAGCCATTGTTAGGGCCTCTCCTCCCATCTCGTCTAAAATGAACGAAGCCTTCGACTTTGCTCGCGTTAGGATGAGGTTCTCCTCATATTTCTAATGAGCTGTGGGAGCACATAAGGGTCATTATCAGGGCCTCTTCCTCCATCTTGTCTAAAATGAATGAGATCTTCGACTTTGCTCGCGTTAGGACGAGGTTCTCCTCTTATTTCTAACGGGTTGTGGGGGCATATAAGGGCCATTGTCAGGACCTCTCCCTCCATCTCGTCTAAAATGAATGAGGCCTTTGACTTGCTTATGTTAGGATGAGGTTCTTCTCCTATTTCTAACATGGTCAGAAGAGATCTTATCTCTAGCCGAGGTTGACTTGGTTGCTTAGAAGAGATCTTATCTCTAGCTGAGGTTGGCACGGTCGCTCAGGAGAGATCTTATCTCTAGTCAAGGTTGACTCAAACACTCGAGAGAGATCTTATCTCTAGCCAAGGTTGACTTAGATGCTCGGAGAAGATCTTGTCTCCAGCCGAGGTTGACTCTGATGCTCGAAAGAAATCCTATCTCTAGCCGAGGTTGACTCCGACGCTCGAAAGAGATTCTATCTCTAGTCGAGATTGACTCGGACGCTCGAAAGAGATCTTATCTCTAGTCGAGGTTGAAGAACTTCGACCTGCTCATGTTAGGATGAGGTTCTCCTTCTGTTCCTAATATGGCCACTATTGATTGCTTCTTCTCTAACATCACATAGCTTTTGCACCAAAAAATAATAATATTGAAAAGGAAGAATTTTATTGAAGAAAAATTACTGGCAGCATGTTTTGGAATTCTTTACATTTCAGGATCGTAGGAGCGTTGTTCCTTCAAGTTCCTCCAAGTAATAAGTTTCGGACCGAACGACCTCCTCTATTTCATGCTGGCCTTCTAAATTTGGAGCAAACTTTTCTTGACTTTAAGGCTGAGAGATGACAGCTCACCGAGGTACCGAGCCCCCTAGGGATAACGTTGATGACATCGGAAGGCGGCCGACCTTCTTGTTGTTCCTGGCTATGATAGCACCCTTGGCCGATCTTCTTCTGCTTTAGACTAGCGTTAGAGGAATTGACCCAATCGGTCCTTTCTGATGAGCTCCTTAATTTCATCTCGGAGCTGAATGCATTCCTCAGTATCGTGATCGTGGTCATGATGGTAGAGACAGTATTTGCTTCGATTGCGCTTGCTCGAGAAAGATCATAATTTCTCTGATCTTGGTAGCTGACTCTTGATTTCTATTAGAACTTGAGTTTAAGGAGCGTTAAGGGGGGCGTAGTTGTAGAACCTTCCGGGAGGAGGACTTTTTCACATCCTTTTGTCGGGGCTTCCTTGATGACGAGCTCGAGGAGTTCAGGCTCGCTTGCGCCCGGAGGGAGTCCATGAGCGCGATTGAACTTCACTCGACCCTCCATTGATAGAGAGTCTATTAGACTCATCCGCCCACCGCTCTCATGCGACTTTTTCGTTCTTCAATTTGAAGGCTTCTTCCGTACGGACATATCTCTCGGCCTGAGCTAGCAGATCGATGAAGTCTCTGGGGTACTTCTTTTTTAGAAAAAATAGCAAGTCATTCTTCTAAAGACCATCCTTGAGCCGACCATTGCAACAGACTGGCCCAGATTCTGAACCTCCAATTTTGCAGCATTAAATCGGATGACATAAGCTCGGATGAATTTTTTCTTCTTCTGCTTGACGTTTATCAGAAAATCCAAACCTCGGTATGGACGTCGACTGCTGACGAAGTGAGCCACGAACTAATGGATCATCTGATCAAAAGAGAAGATCATACCTGACTTCAACGTCAAGTACCAATTTCTTACAGCTTCCTTTAAGGTAGATGAAAAAGCTCAGCATAAGATGGCATCTGATGCGTCATGAAGCAGCATCATAATTTAGAAGACTTTCAGATGATCAATTGGATCAGAGGTTCCATCGTAGCTTTCAAGTTGAAGGAGCTTAAAGTTCAACGGAATGGGCTCTTGCATAATTCGGGGAGAGAAAGAAAGATCGGTGCGGACATCATCTTAGTGAGCTAGGGTGATGTGGCTGAGCTTCTCAATCTGTCGGTCCATCTCCCATAGTTTATGATTGAGGATGTTATCTCGATCGCAGACCTTGGAGGGCTTCTAGCTACAGATGGAGAAGGTCTCCTCTAGAGGAGAATCATGATTCGAACTTGGATCCTCTGCTCTCTATTTTTTTCTTTCAGCGACGACGGACATGCTAGCCCAAATACTCTTTCTTGGGATCGACTCCCGACATCCTGATGGTGGGTTTCTTGGCGGAGTCGCTATCGGAGGTTGTCGTATGACCTGCACCATCTCGATGAGGCCCTGAATCTGCTGCATCAGTAGGTTAAACTGCTCCGGATCCACTATGGCTGCAGGTGGAGCTTGAGTTACCGAAGTTAGAGTGGGAACTGATATATCTGGATGGAATCTGGCTGCAAAAGTCGTTGATCGTCGGATCAAAGCTTTCTTGAGAGGCATTTTTTTTTTGGAAAAAACTTTAGATCACTGCTGAGCACTCCTTTAAGATCAAGGAAACCTCAAGAATAGAGGGTCCTCCTCTACTTACCGTTGACTTTCTTGATCAGTACCATGTTAGAGACCTAAGTCAAGTAGCTGACTTCTTGGATAAATCCGACGTTGAGAAGCTTGTCGACTTCTTCTGCTATTACCTTCTACCTTTCTGGCGCATGGCCTCAAACTCTTTCTTTCACTGGTCGATGCTTGGGATCAACGGCCAGTCGATGTTTCATAACCTCGGCGTTAATCCTAGGCATATTCATCAAAAGCCAGACGAAGACGTCGGCATTCCTCCGTAAGAAGGCGATGAGCTGTTTTCGAACTTCATCTTCCAGATTGGAGCCAATTTGCACCGTATGCTCCATGTTTCCTTAATTTAGAAGGACGACCATAAGATCTTTTATGGGCTCACTCCATTCTTTAACAAGATCATCACGGACATCTAGTCCATCAATGGGATAAGGATCGGACCGTTCTTCCTTTTGCAGGGAAATTGAGTAGTAGTGCCTTACTAGAGCTTGATCTCTCCTGACCTCTCTAATCTCGTAACTTGTTAGAAACTTCATCTTCAAATAATAAGTTGACACCACCGCCTGAAGTGCATTTAGACCGGATCGGCCGAGAATTGCATTGTAAGTGGAGGAAGCCTTTACTACCAAAAAATCCACCTACGCTCTGAATTATTTTGGATATTGTCCTGCAACCACAGCTAGAATCATTAGACCTTCAACTGGTACTGCAGCACCAACGAAGCCTACTAGTGGAGAGTTTATTGGTCCTAGCTGACTATTGGATATCGATATTTTAGAGAAAGCATCATAAAACAAGACGTCACCCAAACTTTCATTATCAACTAGGATGCGACGTACATCATAGTTTGCTATATTTAAAGAGATTATAACCACATCATTGTGCAGAAACTATACTCTCCATGCATCTACCTCAGTAAAGGTTATGGATTCTTCAGTCCTTTGTCTCTTCACTAATCCCTCAGATCTGCTAGCCTCTTCTCGCTGAAGTCCCCTAGAGATAGTGTTGATGATGTCAAGAGGTGACTAATCTCCTAGTTGTTCCTCCCTTCTTCATAGTTCTGACTATGGTAGTGCCTTCGACTGATCTTCCCTTGCATTAGATCGGCATCTAAGAAATCGACCCAACCGATCTCTCCTGATGAGCTCCTCGATCTTATCTTGGAGCTGAATGCATTCTTTAGTATCATGACCGTGGTCACGATAGTAGAGACAGTATTTGCTAAGATTATGCTTGCCAGGATGGGTGCGCATCCTTTCAGGCCTCGATAGTTACTCCTTGATTTTCATTAATACTTGCATTTTTAGGGTATTTTAGGAGGCATAGTTGTGAAACCTTCTGGGAGGAGAACTTCTTCACGCCCTTCCATCGGGCTTCTTTGACGACAAGCTTGAGGAGGAGTTCGAGCTCGCTTGCGCTCGGAGGGAGTCCGTGAGCGTGGTCGAACTTCATTCGACCCTCCATCAGCCATGGATTTACTAGACTCGTCTGCTTGCCGCTCTTCTGTGGCTTTCTCATTCCTTAATTTGAAGGCTTCTTCTGCTCGGGTGTATCCTTCAACTCAAGCTAGCAGATCGGTAAAGTCGTTTGTTGTCTCTCCTAGAAAAATAGCAAATCATAACAATCATAGGCCGCTCTATGAGTGTGGCCATTGCATAGACTGGTCCAAGTTTTGGACCTCCAATGCAGTAGCATTAAATAGTGATATAAGTTCGGATAGATTCTTCCTCCTTCTGTAGACTTGATATTCATCAAAAAATTCAAACTTCGGCATGGACATCTGAAGCTGATGAGGTGAGCCATAAATTGATGGCTATATCTGAGAGTCGAAGAAAAAGATGATACCCGCTTTAAGTGCATAAGCAAGTCAATTTTTGATGACTCCCTGAGGAGGAGTCCGAAAGGAGTTCGGCTTCCGAACGTCCGGCATTGACTAGAGAAGTGGCATCTGAAGGGGTTCGGCTTCCGTAGAAGTTCGATCTGTTGGAGGAGTCTGGAAGGAGTTCCTCGACTTCCGTGAGAGGCCCGACTGAAGAAGTTCGGAAGGAGTTCGTCTCCCATAGAAGTAACCGACTGCTGGAGGAGTTCAGGAGCTTGAAGTTCGAGCTCCCATAGAAGTCCGACTAGCTGGAGAAGTTCTGAAAGAAGTTCAACTCTCATAGACTGTCCGACTGGAGGAAAGTCTGAAAGTAGTTCAGTGCAAATATCATTACCATGTGAGGAAGTCCGACTGGAGTGGTTGGAAGGAGTTCTTCAATTCATCGACCGCTGAAAAAGTTTCGGAAGGAGTTCGACTTCCACAGAAATCTCGATATGATCAGCTAAAGGAGTTCAGAAGAAATTTCTAGTGGAACGAATGCTGCTGGCTCCAGAAGTTTGGCCGGCGAGTGAAGAGGTTCGACTGGAAGCTTGGTCGCTGAGAAGTTCTGGCTAGGTTTAACCACTGGGTGAATCCGATTGTTAGGGAGAGAGATTTTTGATTGAAGCTCTTTCGTGATTACCAGCTGCATTAGGCTAAGCTTCAGACTGGACTTCGACGAAAGTGAAATTTATTCCCAACATTACTCAAAATTTATATCTGACTTAACCATCTGAGAATTCCTTAACGAACAAAATCTAGCAACCTTCGGTGTCTATCTTTTGAATTCAACGTCTTTCCTACCGATTAAGATCAAACTCTGAGCAGGCCTCTTCATCCGAGTAGAACTACAACCAACCATTTATGATTTACGGATCTGCAGCTCATCAACACGAACGTCGTTCGATCAAATGATACTGGTGCTTCCCCTCGTAATTATATTTGTCTAGTCCAATAATCTTAAGTCGCAGATCAAATGAAATGCCAACGTAGTAGTTTAGCGAGAGCAGAAGAAACCAGATCAGCTCTTTGGCTTGCTTTGGTCAAAATCTGACCCAAGCTCAAAGGTTTAGCAAAACTTTCTTGAAGACCATACAAATTTTTTTTTTAAAAAAAACTCTAGAGAGAAAGAAGAGAGATCGTTGCTAAGCACTCCTTTAAGAATAAGAAAATCTCAGAAATGGAGGCCCTTCCTCTAGCACCAATCCTATTGGTGCAGAATCTGATCGACATCGAACCGAGCTAGAGTTGAGAAAGAAAAGGTTGCTGTCGGTGATCTACAAAATAAAGTTCTATTCAGAGTCGATGTGTGCTCATCTCTGTTGAGAGCCTTGGCAGACTACCGAACTTGCTTACATATAGTCCTGAGCCATGGAAGATTCCTTTGTTCGGTGCTTCGGCAACCACTCGGTTTTCTCCAAGTTTATATTTTCTCGACGTCTACCTGTCTTGTAAACCTTCTCTTTTCCCTTTTTTTTTTTTTTTTTGTTTGATGAAAATGAGCCGAAAAAAGCCTAACTTAAATTATATTAGCATTATTATATTAAAATAATACAGCGTATAGGTGATAGAATTGAACTGGACAAATGAATGGTAATTTACAAGATATGCTGTTTCTCGCATGTGATATATAAACAGATTTTCAGCGGACTTGCCGAGAGTTTTGTTGAGCAATATTCAAGTTTGTCAAAGATTTTAGTAATAGATTATGTCACTGGTAAGATGTATTTACTGACTGATGCTCGGTCCACGACAAGAATGTTTTGCAAACTTCTTTGGTCATAAAATTTGGTAGGAAAGCATGAAATTTGAAATAACGCTTATTTCATTCTTTCCATAGAGAGCAGCTATCTATTCCTTTCCAACCTCGTTTAACAAGTTTGCTCTTAGTTAGGATTTTATCATGACAAGTCGTCTTGTAAACCTCCTTGCTCTATCTTTTTCAAGTCTCGTAAACTTTCTTACCGACTCCTAATTAACCGGAGTCTGAAACTATGTGCAGCATCTTCTGTTAATAAATCAAGGTGGCTATTTCCTAACCTCCTCTTCAATCAAAAACAAGGAAAAGAAAAAGTTCTTTGCTTGCTGCCACCTTAGGGTTGAGAACAACTTCACACAGCTTGCACTGAGTAGAGAGGTGCCATCCAATGGACCCAAGTACAAGTTGATCTCCTTTTTGCCACTGTGGGGTGCCCTGGACGCGCGATGATAGCGATCATGATGGTTGAGATCATAATTCCGGCTCAATGGCTTCCACTTGGCAGGCTAACGATTAAAAATAGGGTCTGCAGTCACCTACTCCGCGTGAAGCCAATTAATAGGTGCATCCAAGATTTTGATGAAGCGATGACATGCCTACGGTTGGTTAGGTTCTGCACGGCTGATTTACTCGTTAAAGGAAGGAAGAATAAAAGGATTGACATGGATGGAGGAGTAAGCTATGCTTGTGTTCGATAAGCAAAGTTTATTAGCATGGGCATGTGCATTAGCCAGCCAAATCGCACCTGTTTGCAGCCGTGCTCTTTTTTCTATCATTAGCAGGTTGGTCCCAAACGTCACCGCCGATGACCTCACCCACCACAACAGAATTTGATGTCAATTGCACCACGAGGGTAAATTTTTAAAGTATTCAATAAATCAACAAATAATGTACTAAGTTATCAAAAGAAATATTGTGGCTAAATAAAAAGAGACCACTTATGAGAGTGAAAATAATATACTCTAAAACGAGTCAGTGAGGACCACTTATTTAGTAAGTAATGGAATGCACTAGATATAAAGAAACATGAAGTGACTAAACCAATAGCCATCCACAGTAATGCATGAGGCTCACATTATGAGGTGAGAGCCAGAATATGAATTTTATTACATATATCAGTAGAGGTAGGACGTATCATATACATAAAGACAAACTAGGAATAAAGAGGTGGAGAGAACGTCTGTCAAAAGTCCATCAACCATGTCTGCACCCTAGCTTGATCCGCGCATGTACCAACGAATCCCACGAGTCTTGTTCCTTCCACCACAGTCGTTGTTCTGCAGCTATTTCTTTAATTGTACTATCCACGACGCTACCTGCCCGATGGAACATATCCCGACGACCCAACTGGACACTCGACTAGTAGACACGCACCCATATCTACGCGCCATTCCAGTATAAATATCTCCGAGTGAACCGTGAGGAGCGCCTCTCACTAGCGACGGCCCAACCAGCACCACATAATTTCTCACTGAGAGGAGAGGGTAACCCATGCCACATTTGAGAGATGGAAATGGAATCAGAGTTATTAGACCAAGTACCAAGGAGTTTGAAGAGGCGTCCTAGCTCCACAGAAGAGGAGTAGGCGCATAGAGGGGGAGAAGGTAAGCTGCGGAATTGAAGGATCAAGCGCTAACACTTCACACGTACTGCATATCGAGCAGCGTACAGGTGCCCCGCACTTGCCCCACTCGGGACGAAAATACTTAGATCAATAACGACGGAGGCTTCGAGGAGGCACGGCCGACACCAGAGACAGCATTTACGTCACGAGGAAAGCACGTGCGAGTACACATATAGAGGCGAGAGCACGATTCTCCGAACCCCGCGTAGTATTGAGAGATAACATTCCATTACGTGCGGAAGACAGTCTTAGAGACCACGGTTCGTCCACGAAAGCTGGGGCGGGGCCAGGGAGAATGAAGAGTCAGACCAAGTGATCGAGTTCGCAGTTAACTTGGAGAAACAAGTCCAGTTGAAGGGAGAGTACCATCGCTGAGGGCTTGACTAGCACGGGGGGAGAAAGGAAGGTGGCACATTATAATAATGAATATGGAAAAGTCCTAGCACGATTGTATTCGAGAGAAGTTTCTACCACCTGAGAGATCATGAACGTTCGAAAACGAAAGTGATATTGAGCACTCTGGATGTGAGATTTGATATTGAAGAAGTACAGGTCGACACTTATGCACCGTTTCTGGCTATCTATGGTAGAGAACTATGTCTGACCCCTTTAACCTAAAATAAGAACTGCTTGTCCAAGGCATTTGGTGCATTCAAAATAACACATGATAGCGTAGATGTTGAGAATGAACTTCCCGAAACGAAAAGTAGGGCTTTCCGTGAAGTATATATTCACGAAACGTAATAAGAAAAGATGTAATAAGTCATGAGAGAAATAGAATATCGGTTTTTTTTTCTTGGTAAAGAGATCTTCTGACTTAGAGAAAAGAAAAAGATTGGTGTCGAGTAAATTCGAGTTGGCGACTTCAGATAGAAAGAATAATCTGACTGGTGAAGGAGGAAATGTCTTGAAAGATGTAAGATTATCTTCTTACATAGGTCAACTACAACTCGACTCTTGCGTCAAACATACAAATGCTCTTCTGATACGAAACAGTCTTGCTCTCGTCCTCCTATAAGGAATTACCACGACTGAAGGATGAAAGTCCAAGAATAATTATCGACTCTTAAGGAGAATCCGATATCATATATATATAAAAGGAGAAGTTTCGAGATAGTAAATAATTGAGCTCACTAGAAGGTAATAATCCGTACTAGAATGATAAAATATATACCTAGTAAGTAAGATTATTTGGACACTTGAGAGAGGAGGAGTAAATAGAGAAGTAGAATACGATTCTTTTGATTCGGATGAGTGAGATTGGTGAGGTGAGATTCGGGAGAAGTAAGTTAAAGAGCTACTTCTGGGAATCACGTTATTTTAATCGGAAGGGTAGTATTGGAGCTCACTATGAGGTGAATGTATGAGCTAGTAGTATAGGATGGTAAAATAGAAAATAAATTGTCAAGAGGAGAGTTTTGGACTACTATGAGAAATGAGAAAGTATAGAGTATCGAGCGTAGAGAGAGAGAGAGTTTCCTTATGCGAAGTAGAGTGAGAGGACGAAAGTGAGGATATATGGGTGTAGTACGCTCTAGTAAGTAAGTACTGCGCACACTTGTATAATGTGATATGGAAGTATCGGTAACGTGACGATCGGATTATCTACTCTCTAAAAAAGGAATATCCCTGAATTGAAGGAGAAGTACATACGAAAAGAATAAGTTGGACTCCTGGGAGATACACCGACCATGAATATGATATAGAAGGAGAAGGTCATGATAAGATAAGTATCGGTATATATATACTCTTTAGGAGGATCCGATTGATAGTGAAGAGTCTCGATAAGGAGTTTGGTAGTATAATATATATATAGTATACTCCTAGATGGAATCTTGAACTGTAAAAGATAGAACTTACAGAAAAAGTTGGGACTCATACCGGAGAGAAACCTGATCGTGTGAAAGAGGTAGATAATCTCGATAATGGAGATGATGTATATTTTGAGCTCTCTATGAGTAAATCCATAGTTGGTATATGGTATGTGTATAGGTTCAGGTATAAGAAGTTGAGTAGCACTCACTTGCTGTGTGAGTGAATATTCGTATATGAGAACAGAAATAAGTTGTCGGTATTGAGTAGAAAATGTTCAGGTCTCACTAAGGAGAATTACGAACTAGATAAGAAAAGTCTGGATAAGGATTGTGTGTGTGTGATCATTATCATCACTGAAGGATCCCGATTGAGAGATAGAGAATGTGGTCTCGATAAGAGTATAAGTTAGGGATATACTCCTAGATAGATAATTCAGTACTTGACATAGGAGAAAAGTATATCATTAAGGTAAAGTTTGGCCTCATGTAAAGGAAATTATATCACGAATTACAAATATATATATATATAATGAGGTAAGTCTTGAGAGGTGAGTATGAGGTACATATATGTGAGAATCTGACTAGATAGGAGAAGTTTAGATAGGAAGTTTAGCATGCCTAGTAGGAAATCTCAATCCGAAGGAGAGAAGTCCAGAGGGAGTTTTGGGTACTTATACTGGAGATCTTGATTGTAAAGAGAAGTCTGAGAAAAAGGAGTATTTTGGACTCTACTGGAGAGAATACCAACTGATATGAGAGATAATCACGAAAGTAGGAGATTTTGGCTTCCTAAGGTAGTAGAAATCCGATTCGAAGGTGTATATATATAGATAAGTCTAGTAAGAGGAGATTAGGGCTTCTGCTGGTAAGGTAAATTTCTACGATCTAGAAGATGAAGTGTACGAATAGAGATGGGTTTACGACTCACCTGTAATGAGGATAATCCTAATCTTAACATGAAGGAGTAGAGTGTATAAAGTATGAAGGAGTTTTTGGTTTGGCATTCCTGAGTAAATTCGAATTTGAAGGAGTAAAGTCCAGTAAGGTAGTTGGGCTCCTCTAGGGAATTTGACTGAAGGAAGAATATTCCAGATATGAGAGTGGTTATAGGTTGCTCTCTTAGGAAGGAATCCATCAAATAGGAGGAAGTATCCGTAAGGAGATTGGTAGTCTCATTGGAGATATAAGTATATAATATGTATAGCTATGAATCCGACTGAAGGAGAAATCCGAAGAAAGTTCAGCTCCTGGAGGAATCTGAACAAGGAGAAGTCCGGAGGAAGTTGGCTTTTGGAGGATCTGATTTAAGAAGAAGTCTGGAAGGAGTTTGCTCCTGGAGTAATAACTGAAGGAGAAATTCAAAAGGAGTTCGAACTGCTGTGAGAGAATAGTTACAACGTCTGAATGAGGAGTTCGATACTGGGATTCGAACCATTTGGAGTGAGATTCTAAACTATTATGGCATATCGGCTATAGCTATGAGGAGGAGTTAGCCGTTGAAAGGATGTTATTCGAATTAGGAGATTATACCGGTATATCCAGCATAGAGGAGTTTTAGGATTAGGAGGATTCACGGCTATCACGCTTGAGAAATATAGTGAGAGTTCTAGGTATACATAAGGGTTCGGTATAAACCATGGTGGATATATAATTATAGTATTGGTCTGTGAGTTTCAGGCCGCTGGATAGGAGAATTTTTCAATTTATGGAGCTTATTTTATTCCAATGAATTATTATAATTTTTGAGCAATTAAGGCTATAACATTACTAAGTACCTAGATCTGAGAATGTGATACGTAGTTTAGTCCCAATAGGTTTTATATTATATATTAATATTATTTATCTGGCATATAATATCTTAATATACGTCACCTATATCTAAAGATAATTGAATCTTTTATGGTGATTGGCACATAAGCACATTCGATAGTTTCCTCTCACACATGTTACTTTTATATTTACAAATACCTAATAATGTTGTTAGCAGGTACATAATAAGCTTAAATTCTTAATGTATACAGCCATAAAGTTAAATTTGTTAAGTAAGATATTATAAATAAATAGAATACTATATAATAATAAATAATATAAGCAGACAACAACTTAGTACTATAATAGTAATACAATAAGTTTTAGCAAATTTATCTTAAATAAATTAATATATGATAATAATATATATATAGTAAATACTTGTAAATCAATAACCTATAACAATTGAATTTATGTAGAGTCGAATCAATCTCTCATTAAATACAAAGTCATAAATCAATTATATTTAAAATCTCACATATTTACATATTATGCCCCATATAATCCTAGGAATTAGATGAGAATCTCGTTAATTAATTTCACTTAACCAGTTCTCCAAATCGTCCTCTGACGCGAGATGCGAATATGGAGTATCTAGCGGATGTATTGCGAAGATGATGAGGTTTCTTGTGGATCGACAAATAGAATCTAGGAGAGAAATGGGGGGTGACTAAGAGGTGTGCTCTGTCTAAACACGACATTTCATATCTGATGCTTTAGGCACTTCGTGAAGACACTCCATATCAACTATTAGAAGCCACATGATGAACAATTACAAAAGTAATAATAATGAATAGTGATCTATTGTTACCTAAATCATTGTGAGTATAATACCGTTCTGCATTATTGCACAACGAATAACTCAACTGAATGTCAAGTATTTCTAAATAAGATCTCTCATTGGGTCTATTTGAGTAAGAGTATGCCGCACAACTAATTAACACGCAATCTTGGCGTGTGGCATATAATTATTCTAAATAATCAAAATATATCATGCCTCGATATTCTATAGATATAAACATGCTATATAATGCAAAGGCATATTTTTTATAATTTCTTTGAAAGATGAAACATATCTAATTCAAGTAAATATCATATGATGTATTATATAAGAATGTTATTATTCTCTCATATTTTTGTAAAATTAGAAAAAAAATTTAAAAAGAATCATCTTAATTAGAGTTCAAATGAACTTTCTGGAATTTTGTAAGGAAAATTCAAGGAACAATAAATGATGACAACTTGGATGCCAGGTTAGCACTACCACCTCTAACCATACTGTGCCACCTCATCACTATGTTGCAACCACATCGGCAATGATGGAGAAACACATAGGGGCACATCATAGCTACATCAACGCAAGTGATTGACATGCCATCACCAAGTGGTAGTTACATCATAGCCACATGTTAGTGTGATGCTAGTATGTCATTGACACTTCAATACTACATCAGCAACTTGTTAATGATAAATTAGCTCTATTTAAGCGGCATGTCGAGCATGCCAATATCGTGTCAATAGTACACCAACTCTATTTAAAGGACATTTCAATAACATTTTAGCATTCCCATGAATATCTCATCGCCATGTCAGCGGCATGTTAGTCCTACATCAGGGGCACATTGATGCCACTTAAGAGACACGTCAGCAATATATCAATGCTGGCCCATTGATATGTCAGTGCTATATCATGGACACATCATTGTTTACCGTTGGTGTAGAAAATGGATCACCATCAAAGATTGCTGGAGGTGAAGTTTAGTAGAACTTGCAAGATAAAATTTCGGTCAAAGGTGGCTCCGACGTGGATCCTCTGATGGTCAAATTAGTAGTCTAGCCAACAAGAATAGAATATATAAAAAAATTTTAATGGAGAGAATGCTAAGAGAAGAAAGTATACCTGAAGGATCTTATTTATAGATGGAGCCTATAATAAATTGATGGCAACCACTATAATCGAATGTCAGTAGGCCATTCGGATCATTTAGAATTTATTACAGAGAATAAACTATCATTTATCGTTACTTGCTAGTGGTTAGATATCATTTATTGAAGTTCGGATCGAAGATCAGATACTTCTGAGCTTAATTATTGGCTACTTGACTCGATACTATGTCGCTGGAGATTAAGATCGAATGAATTGAGTTTGAGGATCATTATTTGAATCAATGGCATTTGAACATATAGATTTGATTTCTGATTCGAGCTATAGTTGTTCTAAGGAGTTCGACTGTGATTAAAGTCGGCTAGTGATGTAGGTTGGTTTTTTAGTTTAAAATTGCATCATAAAAGTTGAGGTTGGAAAGAACTAATGAAAAGGCCAACTCCATAACTAAGATATCAAGGTCAGCCAAAATTGGGAACCAAAAGAATATCAGGTTCCTTAATTAAAACTATGATGAAGTTGCCTTAGTTATTTTGATAAGGTTCGGCCAGTACCTAAGATTGGTCAATAGTTGAGGTCAGACATTATTGAAATATTTGAGATTGTGGAGCGGCTGTCGCCTATCTTGAATTAAAGGTCAGAGCCAGACAAATATTGTCTCCTTGCTAAAACATACCCAGCATAATTTCAAGATCAGATTTTAGTGAAATCTGCTGATATGATGACACTGTTATTAGGCCTGAGCTAAAGGTCAGGATAAAGATGTTTGGTTGTCATACAAGTTCGGATATCAACTAAAAATTATAGTTATTTTTGGGATGAGCTATCCTCGATTGAAGTTCGAAAATAGTCAAACTTAGGAGCCGACCTTTTGGCGTGCAACTAGACCAGGAGACTGACTTAATTGAACCTCGGATCAGATTGCATGTTGACTTAGTATTTTCAAAAGATCAGCAAGGTTGGACCTTACCAGACTTCGGTGGAAGCTATTTTATTCCCAACACTTATTTTTCTACTCCTAAGTTCAAATTTTGGACGAAGGGAGTATTATCATTGGCGATCGCTGAAGTCCCATTCTATTAGATGAGTGCCTTAGAAGCCAGATTGACTGACACTTGTAATACACTTTCTAAAGATATTTTTATAATTTGACTTAAAAATTAATAAAAAATTATAATTCTATCACATTGTGTATAAAGTATTTGTGATACATTCTTTGAGTTAATGGAATGCTAATACATATTTTTAAGAATTAAAAATTTTAAAATATATATTTTCATAATTAACTCATAAACTGCTTTCGATCGTAGGATCATCATAAGGATGGTAATCAATCTAGAAGGTTGGTGTACGATCACTTTTTTAGGATAGATGAGTGTTAAATCTATGGTGTGGAGACATCGAAGCGAGAGTACAGATACTCATTAAAAAATGAGAGCACTGAGCATGACCACCTCGAGCAGTCATAAGAAAGTCTATCTTCTCGTCAATGACTGAGCTCGATGTTATAGTTGTGTGTCTGGTTCTTAGACTTGAGGTACATCGATAGTTCATCTTGATTATGTCATAGTTTGACTACACCATAACTTGGTCTCCTAGCCATTCAGAATCCTGTGGTGTATATTGGCTATATCATATTCATTGTAGGGACTGGTTTGCACTAAGATGGGATCTATCAACCTCCATAGAGGAGGAGTAGTCCTATGATGATCATGACATCAAGTCTTTAAGCCCATGGCCATGGTAGTGTGATATAATAGAAAAGAGTTTTTTATTAGGATTTCACATCGGACTCGGATTGAATGATTCAATCATATGATAGGATGTTAGGTTTGACGAGTTTACCTTAACCCTAATCCTATTGGGGCTCATGATAGAAAATCCAATCACATAGGTAGCCACACCGAGAGGTTCGTATTCAGTTCTAATGGGTTACCACCATATACTACTAGGTGTCACTAGTGGATTTTGGAAGCAATTAGAATGATCTTGATGATCGATCATCCTAATTAGGTGAATTGGAAGAGTTCTAATCCATCAAAAGATATTTCGATGATATCGATGATAGAGATCGCAATATATCTCATTACCATATGGAACTGAACCTAACTAGATCACACAAATAAGGATTTGGGTCTAAATGTCATCAATTAGGCTAACTCAGTTTGATTGATTTGGATTAGATCCAATTAAGTTCAAGAAAATCGTATTAGCACACGATTGAATCTAACATTCTCCTTCTATAGTCTTTCTATTTCGTCTCGACTGAGCCAAATTAGTTTGGACTCACTTAAAAACCCCATATGACTTTGTCCTAATTTGACTGGAGCTTGTCTAGTTCAAAATAGGATTGTCCTTGTAAGGAATCCGGTATCACTCTAATACCAATTGTTGGCGCATCATCTTCGCATCACCTAGCTCTGATGCCATATTATGGAAGCTCCTAATCTTTAGCATGGACCATAGGAGACCTTTGACATTCTCTAAGGCAGTGTATCATAGATCCATCACCTAGATCGATGCTGGGGCACCTCTCTCCTTGAGCTTAAGGGAGGCGCCCCCTCTCTCTAGGGCTTCTTTAGGAACCTAGGGCAACTACTCTAGAGAGAAGAGAGAAGAGAGGTTGAAGGGAGAAAAGATATATATTGCTTTCTTCTCTTTTTGAAACCCTAATATAACCTATGTATTTATACATAGCCATTAGGTCTAACCAAAAACTTTCCTGGCTAACCTAATACATGAAAACACTCATCGAGCCCATATACACCCATGTCTTCCATGCTCTCATCCTCTGGATCTAAGCTCAACCCATACATGAGTTAGCCCCCTTAAGACCTCTCAAACCAGACCTTAAGATCCCTAAGATAAGTTTCTATCCTAGCCCCAAATAGACTCTCACGTAGCTCTACTCGTAGATTAAGCCAGCTCAGTCTCAGCACTGAGCCAGCTAACCTGAGACTGGGTTGGCTCAGTTTTAGACTAAGTCGACCCAGTTGCGTGCCATGTTGCACTCCTGAACGCGCTCCTCTCTGTTTGGCCTGTCCTCGGAGACTTAGCCGACTCAGTTTCAGACTGAGTTGGCTAACCTATAGAAATGATCATTTTATGTAGTCTTGATTTTTGAACTTTGGTTCTTTACTCTATCTTGAATCCCAGATATCCGAAGCACCAACTAAGCCCCTGAAATTTCTAGAGCCAACACCCTGGCTCCTTCCGTGGCCTCCCAAGGCTTGGAAGCACCATCAATTCTCATAGTCGTAACCTGATCTAAGCTTGTCCTAATCTATCGGATGGAAACAAGACAAGACTTGCCAATTCCTGTCACTGTCAGGACATGGGGTCAAGGGTTGACCCATATGCAGGAAACAAAGGATATGGGCATGCACCCCCTAGATTTTCTAGGGACACATGCCTCCTTTGGTTTTCATGCACAAAAATGTGCGCACACCCCATGTTGGCATGCACACATGGGAAATAAGAGGAGAGAGTCCTATGAGGATGGGACTCTAGGGTTTCTTGATGGGATCAAAGACCTAGGTGCCAAAAGCTTTGTGCTTATCTATTGTTGGCGCCATCTATGCAGGATTTTAGAGGTCTCTAATCTGATTGTATCATGTGACATCCCATGGCCAATTAGATTAACATCAGAATAAATCAACTAATATGATTGGTTGATATTGTGTGGCACTGCATGGCATAGCAGAGTTTATTTAAACCCCTGTTGTGCCTAGGGTTTTCATGCGCCCACTTCCACCACGCTAAAGTGCTGTCGCCCCCTCTTCTCTTCCATGCCCCTTCATCCTTTTCCTCTCCTTGTTCTCTACGCCTAAAGGTTGGACAAAATTCCAGCAAGGAGATCCAAAGCATTGACGCAAAGATCAAGCAAGAGACGACATGTTAGTGAGACAAGCATGCTGCCTTCAATCTTAGTTTTGAAGGCTCTATAGATCAGATCTAGATCTACTCTTTGGAGATTAGATTTAGAAGAAGAAGACATCCAGAACCAGTCCGAGTGAACTCTAGTAGAGGCCAGGTGCTTACACGGCTAGATTCAAAATCTTGGGCAATGGTAGATCATCGTCAGGATAATTATCTACCCTAAACAAGTAACATTTGATGTTCCAGATTTAATTTTATTTTTGTTTTTAATATCAGATCATAAGGATCAGAGCTGAGAACTCTCAGATCTGATCGATTTTAGGATGAAAAACTAGATTTTTCTTCAACTGGTATCAAAGCTGCGTTTGCAATTTTTTAGATCAACTTTAGATCTAATTTTAATTTATTTTATGATATGATATTAGTGATTTTAGATGTCACATCAGATGTGATCATATCTAAAATCAAAAAATTAATAATTTTAATTCATATATGTGATATATGAGATGCATGTCTAGATTAGGTTTGTAGATTTGATGTATGATATGTCTAGAATAATTTTTTTTTTGATATGATCAATTTAAAATTTATTTTTAGATATTATATTATATATAATCATATCTGAATCATGCATGTAAATATTTATTTTTGATACATGAGATGTATGCAAAGCATGTATAGGTTAGATCATCAATTGTATATGTGATATATGATTTAGATCTAACAAGTTTTGTAGTATAGATTAATTTTTGATTAAGGCAATCTCCTTGGCCATCTGATCATAAGAGTAAGAAGGATTTAAAGATCCTCTCTTCCTATTCAATGGGATGTTCTTATGGCATGTAGGGATACTATATGTCTGTCCTTAATCAAAAATCTGAACTTACTTTTCTGCAAAATTCTAGATCCTAAAATCCTAAAATTTTTTATATATATTTTATTTATGAATCCAAACATAATTAAAAATTAA
This sequence comes from Cocos nucifera, assembly GCA_006176705.1. Taxonomy (NCBI): domain Eukaryota; kingdom Viridiplantae; phylum Streptophyta; class Magnoliopsida; order Arecales; family Arecaceae; genus Cocos; species Cocos nucifera. Next base: position 183,670 of record QRFJ01001137.1, read on the forward strand.
GATTATGAAACTAATTAAGTCTAAAAGTTAGAATTTTCATATTTAAGACACCTTCATAAAATTGGATTCAGGTATGGGTAGCTCAATTAGGTCTAGCGGTTGATCAAACTGAATCAAGAGTTGGTTAGGTGGGATCAAGAGTACTTAAAATTGATCAACCTAATAAGATTAAGTCGAGGTCAAGATCGACTCACAGTCATATATGGTCGATCAAGTCAAGACCTAATTTAGCTTCGTGGTTCGAGCCTGGATTGTAGGATAATCCGATTAGTTCTGGTTTGACAAATCGATGTCTAAGATAAGTTTGGCGGATATGACCAGTGGTCTTTAATTGAAAGCTACTTGATCTGAATACATTCACGATGAGTTAATGGCATATTCCTCCCACTGATCTCACTTACCTAGTTGATTGGATCGAGCCAGTTCTAATTTGAGGTGGCTAACAATTCGAGCTAACCTATACCACTAAATTAGTCATAATTATTATGACTAAGTCAAGTCAAGTTTAAGAAACCTAAATTAAATCTTTCTAAGAAACTGTTAAGTCATAGGTCTTCCACCATTGTAGATGTATGGGTGCATCTTCGGGTTGATTATTCTTGACTGATTATAGTGGTTCAGTTGCACCGAAAAGACAACCATATCTATTAGGCATTGGATGCTATGGATTGGAGGATGGGTTGAGCTCAATATTTCGAATATGGTGAGGGATCCAATCAGAAATCTAATTTGTACAAATTATGGATCTGACTTAACTAAGTGACTGCTTATCGTTAGAGCATCAAATAATAATTAAAACTGATCAACTAATTAATTAGAATAGTGGTGAGTTGGATGTCGATTTTTTTGAAGATTGAAGGCTAAGTTATGTTCAATTTAAATAAAATAAAATTTTAAATTTAATTTTAAAGTAAAGGTTTAAATAAATAAATTAAAGAGAGTAATTTGAGGATTTAGCAAATTAAAATAAAAATAAAAAAAGCAAACACTTAATTAATTAGAATTTTTGAATTTATTAAAAATATTCTAAAATTTTGAATCCATCTCAATAGGGTTGTGGTAATTCCTTTTAATGCAAGAGTTTAATATTTTTAAAAATTTAGTTATGATTATAATCTATTTTTTTTGGCATGAATCATATCTTTCGATCACGATCCATCTCAATAGAATCATAAATTATTCAATACTTTAATTCTTAAAAATTGGTAACATGATTTTTTACTGATTCTCTCTAATATAAACTATTAAATCGAGCATGGATTGTATCTCTTGATCATAATCCATCTCCATAAATATAGCCTATTTAAATATCAATTAATAAAAAATATGTTAAAATCTCATGCATGGAGGATAGAATTTAGGATTGGGCAGGAGAATAATTTATTCATTGCATAAAAAAATTACAAAAGATAAAGATAAGAAAATTACAATCCATACTAGAAGACTTCATGTACATCCCAAAATCTGATCTTTAGTTGCACATAGTTGATGATTTACTCCCCAACATCTTCTGATCTCCTAGAGTAAATAAATAAAAAAATGAAAAGAAAATAAAAAGAAAGAAGAAAGAGGAAGAGAGGAGAAAAGAAGGGAGAGAGAAAGAGGTTTTGAGGAGGGCTTGGAAGCTCTATTTTCTCCCAAGAGAGATTCTCTATTGGCTGGTGGCATGACAGGGAATTAAATAGAGGAGGAATCAGGAGTTTTTGGCTTCATGTTGGAATCAAATCAGAGTCTAGATCAAATTAAAACATCCTATTGAGTTCTAGCCATTAGATCTTGATCAAACAGCTCAAAATCCATCAAAAATCAGTCGCAAACTATGTAATCAGGCCTCAGATTGTTTCTCAATCATCGGATCATAGTCTGGGTGAATTTCTATCATTGGATCGCACTTAAGGAGGTCTAAATCAAGTTGGAATGATCGCCAACCATTGGATCTTCACCGACTGCCAGATCTGTCATCCATCAGTGCAAAAATCTAGACCGTTGGATCAAATCCCAAGAACAACAACCGTTGATCTCATCCTGATCCTGGGTAGATCGATTATGAACCTATTTTAGCATGGATTACCATGTATGTCATCCAATCAGAGCACGCCTGCCCTGATGAAATATCAAAATTACCCCTATGAGCCACGATGAAAATGCGGTAGACCATGCTCGCCACATGTCGTGCGCCAACTGGCCATGCCTGCTGAGTTGGCCGATCTATGCCTATTCCATGGACCGGCCGATCGGTCCACCATGCACCAGCCTTATTTTCTTTTTATTTTTCTTTTATTTTAACTTCTAGGCTTCATAGCTTTTGCATTTTAGCTCCAATTTGAGTAAAATTTATTACGTTGGAATCCATAAATCGAGCTCTTCGTATTGGTGGACTTCTTTCCTATAAAATATAAATAAAAATATTATTTTTTTAAATAAATATTAAATATGATATTATTTTAATACTTTTATTTAGTATTTTATAATAATTATCACACCCTCCAACTTGAGTTTTGCTCGTCCTTGAGTAAAGAAAAGAAAATTAAAAATATGTACCGACTTAATAAGATATGAAAGTTTCTTCAGATCATCCTAAAGTCAATTGATACCTGATCAAAGATTTAAGAAATATATCATCAGATTATTAATTTTATCCCAATATAGTGGTTAAGTAAAGAATATAAAATTTTAGAGCTTTTTTTTTACCAATTCTCCATCTTTATTCTTTAAATTCTCTTTCTTTAGTATGGACTAGATATTTTTTTTAATTTATTTTTTATTTTTTTTACAACTAGTATAATATTTTAACCCCTTAAGCTTTCTATCTGACTTTTATAGCGAGCTTTAGACCAATGACTTCCAAACCAGTTGGCTTTAGGACATTAGGTATAGAACATCCCTCGGACTTACTGACTCGAGTCAAATAGGCTATAGGTTAAAACTAACTGTATCGCAAACTTCTTCACATTGCCTACATTTTGATGTGAATAACATTGCTTACTTATGCAACGGAACCCGATTACTCAGTGGGAGATTAATGTTTTAGACCTTGCTCTTTATTTTTTTCTTTTTTTTTTCAAAAAAAATTTTTTTCACACATTTTTTTTCATAATATTTTTTCACTTGTACCCATATAAAGTAGATTCTTTATTGAATATAAGCTGGAAGAAGGTTTTAGAATCACTCAAAAATTTATCTGTTCTAGACCTGACCATTTATTGGGTTTCATTAATAATTTGGTCCTTAGTATTTAAAAAATTCCCTAGATCATTAATCAATCATCAATTAAAATGCCTGAAAGATTTTAAATTGGCACGAAATTAGGTATATAAGACTAATTATTACTATACTTGAGGACTTTAAAAATTTTAATTTATCCTTCCTTCCAACTTAATTTTCATTATCCTCAACGGAGAAAAGAAAAAGTATGTAATAAATGACAAAAAATTAATAAGAAAAGAATTCACCTGGCTTAATTTGGTTCTTGTCTTGGTCTGGATTTATTTATTTTTCATTTAGTATGGATTTGTAGTTCCCTCCCCAACTTAGTCCTGAAAGAAAAGTAAACTAAAAACAAAAAAAAATTCAAATGCAAAATCTAAAGCTGGGTTGCCTCCCAGTAAGCGCTAAGTTTAACGTCTTCAGTCAGACCCTATGAAGGAGTTTTATGTATAATTATTTTTAATGCATCTTTCAAGATTTCAAAAAAATAAGGCCAATCAAGAGGCCTTATCATCATGGCAGAAATCATTCATGGAATGCTTTTCGATAATTAAGCATAGCCCTGATCAGTAAGGTGCATGGAGCAAGCATGTTAAACCAGAGTCTAACCTTATCATAATTTTTATAATTATCAGGAAGGGATTGTATTTATAGGATCAAAATTAGGGATGGTGGTTTAAAAATTTGTTCAACAATAACCTAATTTACCCCACTCATTTTCTCGGGTATGATATATCTTGACATATTCTCTCCCTGATCAAAATCATGGCACTTGTTCCAAATTAATTTTAAATCCGCCTTTATACATCATTTTAACATTGTAGATAAATTTTAGAGGCCATCTTCAAAAGTAGAACCAAATATTGAAAAATCATTCATAAAATCCATATCCCTCATATCAGCAATATCCCATCCAATAGCTTCTTTATGTACTTTTAGAACATCCATAAGTTGGTCTTTCTAGGTAGGTGTCACTAGTGGAGTGTCAATAGATTCATCAGGAAGTAGTTTCAATTCTTGATCAATTGGTGGTTCTAACAAGGAGGCTATTAGTGGGCTAGGTGGTGGCTCAAAATTTTCTATCCATAGTGCGATGATTTTGGAGTTGGATTTATCTATTTGGTTATTACCTTCTATATTGTACCCATCATCATCAAAATTGTCCACCTCATAATGGGCCAAATAGGGATTTAACGGATCTTGGTAAAGACCTATGGGTGAAGCTTCCTTTGGTATGTTGTACACTTGTGGTTCATGGGAAGTCTCTATTGATTCAATCATCTCATCAGTTTGTCTATCCCCATCAAAAGGATTAGGTGATTTTAGGATACTTAGGGATGGATCCATATATAAGTAAGATGATGGATTTGGTATATCCCTTGGTTCTTGATGTTTCTTATATTTTTCTTCAATTATATGATCTAAGATGGTCTTTTTGGTTTTAGAGGGTTGTTCTATAACTATTTCTTTTTTAAGAGTTAAATGTGATTGTTCAAGAAAAGTTTTAGGGGCATTAAAATTTTTAGTTAGATATGGTCCCTCAAGATCACTCTCGAGCCGATTGGGCAACTCACTTTTACTAATAGCCATGGCTAATTGATCTAACTATATTTCCGTGAGTAGCAGAGGTTGATTATAGTTGGTTGTAGATTGTTCCATTTCATGCTCCAGTTTTTTATGGCAGCTTGATCATTATTGTCATGTTATGGTATCTACTCATCGCTTGCTGATTCTCTCTCAAATTACTCATTTTACTTAGAATTGTAGTAATAGCATAAGGACAACCTGTTAGATATATGTGCCCTAGAAGCCAGAATTGGCTGACACTTGTAATACACTTCTAGGGGCAAAATTATAATTTTGACTAAAATCAATAAATGGGTTATTTTCTATCACATATGTGTATTTAGTGTCTGTGATACATCCTTTGAGTTAATGGTAATGATAATTCATATTTTCAAGAGTTGAAAATTTAAGACATGAATAATCATTATTAACTCATAAATTGCTCCTGACCATAGGATCATCACGAGGATGGTGATTGATCCGGAAGGTTGGTGTACAATCGCTTCTCTTTAGTAGATGAGTCTTGAGTCTACGGTGTGGAGACACCGGAGCGAGAGTACAGGTACTCGTTAGAGAACGAGGGCACTGAGCGTGACCACCTCGAGTAGTCATTAGGGAGTCTACCTTCTCGTCAATGACTGACTCGATGCTGCAGTAGTGTGTCTGGTTCTTTGACCTGAGATGCATCGGCAGTTCACCTTGAGGGTGTTATAGTTTGACTACACCATTACTCGGTCTCCTAGCCATATGGAACCCTGAGGTGTATGTTGGCTATGACATGTTCATTGTAGGAACTGGATTGCATCAAGATGGAATCTATCTACCTCGGTGGTAGAGGAGTAGCCCTATGATGATCATGAGAATCAAGTCCAGAAATCCATGGCCATGGTAGAGTGAAATAATAGAAAGAGTTTCTATTTAGATTTTCACATTGGACTCGAATCGAATGATTACATCATATGACAGAGACTAGGGTTTGACGAGTTCACCTTAACCCTAATCTGATCGGGGCTCAAGATAGAAGAACTGAATCACACAGGTAGCTGCACCAAGAGGTTCGCATTCAGCTCTGATGGGTTGCCACCATATACTGCTAGGTGTCACTGGTGGATTTTGGGAGCAATTAGAATGATTTAGATGATCGATCATTCTAGCTGTTCGAATCAGAAGAGTTCTGATCCATCGAAAGGAGTTTCGATGATGTCGATGATAGAGATCATGACATATCCCATTACCATACAGAACTGAACCTAACTGGGTCACACAAACAAGGGTTTGAATCTGGTGATCATCAATTGAACTGATCTAGTTCAATTGATCTGAATGAGATTCAATTAGGTTCAAGGAAATCGTGCTAGCACTCGATTGAACCTAACGTTCTTCTTTTGCTATCATAAATAAGTTGTCCTGTCTGAGCCAAAGGAGTTTGTGCTCAAACAGAGGCCTTCATATGGTCTGACAGGAGGTTGTCCAAGTCAGAAAAGGTTGTCTTATTTGTAAGACACTACCTGCCATTTTTGGTCACCTGCCATTTCTTGTTCTTTGACTTTGGTCAAAAGTCTACCTTTGACTGGTCAAACGTTGACCATTGACACTTTGACTTTTGACCACATGTCATGCACCTATTGGAGAGCTGGTGGGGGCCTGTCCCCCTGCCAGAACCTGGCAAGGAGAAGGGCGCACGCCACCCTAGGCGTGTGCCCAAGTTGGAGGCGCCTAGGAGTCCTTGTTGGACAAGGACTCCATCTCCTTTTTGGATTCCAATTAGAGTTCTTCTAAGAACCAACTTTGACTGGTCTTAGGCACCCTCTAAGGAGGAATCCAGGGGACTCTATTCCCACCAATCAGATTTAGATCTGATTTCACAAAGGGTTGTGATTGGTTGGGAAGAAGAGGAGTTGGATCACAGCTAGTCTATAAATAAGACCCTGTATCCAACTCAGATTGTATGAGATAAGAGATATGATGAGATCATAGTTTCTCCATGCCCCAAGGCTGCCTCTCCCCTCCTTCTCCATGCCATAGTCTCTTCTCCCCTTGCTCTCCACGTCCAAAAGGAGTTTTGGACCTTGGTTGGTGCGATTCAGATCAAAGAAAGGCGATCAAAAATAAGAAGGCTGCGCTGCTGCAAAGGACGACTGCTCATCTTCAAAAGAGTTTTGAAGATCCTCCAGATCAGATCCAGATCTGATTTTTGGAGGTGTGATAGAGAAGAAGAGGATCTCCAGATCCAACCCGAGTGGATACCGGTAGAGGCCAGGCGCTTGCGTGGCTAAGATCCAGAACCTTCCGCTGCAAACAGGATCATCAACAGGGTAATAGGATTACCCAGATCAGGTAAATTAAATTTGATTTAATTTATCTTTTAATTTTATTTTATTAAAATAATAAGAATCAGATCTGAAAACATATCAAGATCTGATTGGGATCAAGAGAAAAATTTTTGAAATATATCTCTTGATCTGATCAGATCTGAACGAACCTGGGGTTCCCTAATGCGTCCTCACCGTACCGAATATTGAGCCCAACTCATCCTCCAGTCCCATAGCATCCAATTGGCCTAATAGAACATGGTTGCGGTCTATCCCGGTGCAACTGAGCCACTGTATCCAACCGAGAAACAATCAACCCCAGAAGGGCCCGCACATCTACCAAATGGGTGGAAGACCTCAGACTTAATCTTTTCTTAGGAAGGGATTGATTTCAGGTCTCCAATTAAACTAGACCTTGGGCTTAGTCAAACAATTATGAACTAAACCCTAGTGGCATGGGTTAGCTCGGATATTGACCACCTCAGATCAGAACTGTGTCAAACAAATATGGCAGGTAAGTGAGGACCGATTGGAAGGGAAATATGCCATTAAACTCATACAAGATGCATTCAGTCGAGTAAGCTTCCCAATTAAAAAAACCATCGGTCGTCTATGCACAACTTACCTTAGACACTAAATTATTGAGCCAGAACCAAATGGGTTAGCCTACAAATCCAGACTCTAACTCTGAGCCTAATAGGTCTTGCTTGATCGTGACTCGATCTTGACCCAGACTTAATCCTATTAGGCCTGGTCAATTTTAAGCATTGTTGATCCCATCTAACCAACTCTTGATTCGGTTTGATCAACCGCTTAACCTAGTTGAGCTACCCAAGCCCGAACCCAGTATTATGAAATATGTCCTTAGATCTGAAATTCTTAATTTTAGATCTAATTAATATTTCATAAACTTAATTCTTAATTAGTAGGGTTCATAAATAAAATATGCACAATAAATCCTAGGGTTTAGGATCTAGGTTTGGCAGAAAGTAAATTTTGGGTTTCTGATTAAGGATGAACACGCAGCACTCT
>QRFJ01001137.1:191927-223504 GCA_006176705.1 Cocos nucifera
CTCTACACATCATAAGAACACCCCATCGAATGGAAAGAGAGGGCCTTCAAACCTTTCTTCGTTCTTATGATCGGACGGCCAAGAGGAATGCCTCAATCAGGAACATTCAATACTACAAAATAATATCAGATCTATATCATATATCTCATATATAAAGTAGATCTAATCATGGCATATTTTGCATACATCTCATGTATCATAATCATGCATGTTTTTAGATCTAAATTATCTCATAATAATCTAAAAAATTAGATTTAAATTGATCTAATCAAAATAAATTCTAATCTAGACAATTATGTAGAACTATTCTACAACTAGTCTAGACATGCATCAATCATATCTCATATGATATTCAAAAAAAAATAATTTTTATTTGCTATTTATTAGATGTTATTATAACACTTATAATATCAAAAAATAGAAAATAAAAATATCTAAAACATGATTTAATCGGATTAAATCAAAAATATGCAAGAATATTCTATAGAACTATTCTATTCTAGAACTAGTCATGCATATCTTCTAATCTTAGATCTAAATTATTTAATTTTAATTTTTTCTGATTTCAGATCTGATCACATCTCATGTAACATCTAAAATCAATTATTTTTTAATTAAAATAAATTTAAAATTAGATCTAAATAATTTAGAACCATGGCTCTGATACCGGTTGAAGGGAAATCCTGATTTCCCGGTCCAGGTTCTTCAGTTCTGATCAGATCAAGAGATATATTTCAAAAAATTTTCTCTTAATCCCAATCAGATCTTGATATGTTTCAAATCTGATTCTTATTATTTTAATAAAATAAAATTAAAATATAAATTAAATCAAATTTAATTTACCTGATCTGGGTAATCCTATTACCCTGTTGATGATCCTGTTTGCAGCGGAAGGTTCTGGATCTTAGCCACGCAAGCGCCTGGCCTCTACCGGTATCCACTCAGGTTGGATCTGGAGATCCTCTTCTTCTCTATCACGCCTCCAAAAATTAGATCTGGATCTGATATGGAGGATCTTCAAAACTCTTTTTGAAGATGAGCAGTCGTCCTTTGCAGCAGCGCAATCTTCTTACTTTTGATCGCCTTTCTTTGATCTGAATCGCACCAACCAAGGTCCAAAACTCCTTTTGGACGTGGAGAGCAAGGGGAGAAGGTGGTTTGGCATGGAGAGGGAGGGGAGAGGCAGCCTTGGGGCATGGAGAAACTATGATCTCATCATATCTCTTATCTCATACAATCTGAGTTGGGTACAGGGTCTTATTTATAGACTAGCTGTGATCCAACTCCTCTTCTTCCCAATCCAATCACAACCCTTTGTGAAATCAGATCTAAATCTGATTGGTGGGAATAGAGTCCCCTAGGATTCCTCCTTAGAGGGTGCCTAAGACCAGTCAAAGTTGGTTCTTAGAAGAACTCTAATTGGAATCCAAAAAGGAGATGGAGTCCTTGTCCAACAAGGACTCCTAGGCGCCTCCAACTTGGGCACACGCCTAGGGTGGCGTGCGCCCTTCTCCTTGCCAGGTTCTGGCAGGGGGACAGGCCCCCACCAGCTCTCCAATAGGTGCATGACATGTGGTCAAAAGTCAAAGTGTCAATGGTCAACGTTTGACCAGTCAAAGGTAGACTTTTGACCAAAGTCAAAGAACAAGAAATGACAGGTGACCAAAAATGGCAGGTAGTGTCTTACAAATAAGACAACCTTTTCTGACTTGGACAACCTCCTGTCAGACCATATGAAGGCCTCTGTTTGAGCACAAACTCCTTTGGCTCAGTCAGGACAACTTATTTATGATAGCAAAAGAAGAACGTTAGGTTCAATCGAGTGCTAGCACGATTTCCTTGAACCTAATTGAATCTCATTCAGATCAATTGAACTAGATCAGTTCAATTGATGATCACCAGATTCAAACCCTTGTTTGTGTGACCCAGTTAGGTTCAGTTCTATATGGTAATGGGATATGTCATGATCTCTATCATCGACATCATCGAAACTCCTTTCGATGGATCAGAACTCTTCTGATTCGAACAGCTAGAATGATCGATCATCTAAATCATTCTAATTGCTCCCAAAATCCACCAGTGACACCTAGCAGTATATGGTGGCAACCCATCAGAGCTGAATGCGAATCCTCTTGGTGCAGCTACCTGTGTGATTCAAGTTCTTCTATCTTGAGCCCCGATCAGATTAGGGTTAAGGTGAACTCGTCAAACCCTAGTCTCTGTCATATGATGTAATCATTCGATTCGAGTCCAATGTGAAAATCTAAATAGAAACTCTTTCTATTATTTCACTCTGCCATGGCCATGGACTTCTGGACTTGATTCTCATGATTATCATAGGGCTGCTCCTCTACCACCGAGGTAGATAGATTCCATCTTGATGCCAATCCAGTTCCTACAATGAACATGCTCATAGCCAACATACACCTCAGGGTTCCATATGGCTAGGAGACCGAGTAATGGTGTAGTCAAACTATAACACCCTCAAGGTGAACTGTCGATGCACCTCAGGTCAAAGAACCAGACACACTACTGCAGCATCGAGTCAGTCATTGACGAGAAGGTAGACTCCCTAATGACTACTCGAGGTGGTCACGCTCAGTGCCCTCGTTCTCTAACGAGTATCTGTACTCTCGCTCCGGTGTCTCCACACCGTAGACTCAAGACTCATCTACTAAAGAGAAGCGATTGTACACCAACCTTTCGGATCAATCACCATCCTCGTGATGATCCTATGGTCGGGTGCAATTTATGAGTTAACAATGATTATTTATGTCTTAAATTTTCAACTCTTGAAAATATGAATTATCATTACCATTAACTCAAAGGATGTGTCACAGATACTAAATACATATATATGATAGAAAATAACACATTTATTGCTTTTAGTCAAAATTACAATTTTGCCCCTAGAAGTGTATTACAAGTGTCAGCCAATTCTGGCTTCTAGGGCACATATATCTAACACCCACATTCATGGATGCACCTTATTATGATATGCCCTACTTACAATATCAATTTTCTTCAAGTAACAATGAGTCAATTTTTGAGGAGAGAATTCAGCAAGCAGTAGATGAGTTAGAATTCACCAATCAACCATTGAACAATTCAACTGATCAAAGGCTTAGCTCAATAGAAAAAACCTTGGAAGCCATGATGAAATCGTGAAACAATCTTACTAACCAACTTATAAATTCACACTCTCATGCCATTACTCATCTGGAAATATAGTTAGATCAATTAGCCATGGCTATTAGTAAAAGTGAGTTGCCCAATCGGCTCGAGAGTGATCTTGAGGGACCATATCTAACTAAAAATTTTAATGCCCCTAAAACTTTTCTTGAACAATCACATTTAACTCTTAAAAAAGAAATAGTTATAGAACAACCCTCTAAAACCAAAAAGACCATCTTAGATCATATAATTGAAGAAAAATATAAGAAACATCAAGAACCAAGGGATATACCAAATCCATCATCTTACTTATATATGGATCCATCCCTAAGTATCCTAAAATCACCTAATCCTTTTGATGGGGATAGACAAACTGATGAGATGATTGAATCAATAGAGACTTCCCATGAACCACAAGTGTACAACATACCAAAGGAAGCTTCACCCATAGGTCTTTACCAAGATCCGTTAAATCCCTATTTGGCCCATTATGAGGTGGACAATTTTGATGATGATGGGTACAATATAGAAGGTAATAACCAAATAGATAAATCCAACTCCAAAATCATCGCACTATGGATAGAAAATTTTGAGCCACCACCTAGCCCACTAATAGCCTCCTTGTTAGAACCACCAATTGATCAAGAATTGAAACTACTTCCTGATGAATCTATTGACACTCCACTAGTGACACCTACCTAGAAAGACCAACTTATGGATGTTCTAAAAGTACATAAAGAAGCTATTGGATGGGATATTGCTGATATGAGGGATATGGATTTTATGAATGATTTTTCAATATTTGGTTCTACTTTTGAAGATGGCCTCTAAAATTTATCTACAATGTTAAAATGATGTATAAAGGCGGATTTAAAATTAATTTGGAACAAGTGCCATGATTTTGATCAGGGAGAGAATATGTCAAGATATATCATACCCGAGAAAATGAGTGGGGTAAATTAGGTTATTGTTGAACAAATTTTTAAACCACCATCCCTAATTTTGATCCTATAAATACAATCCCTTCCTGATAATTATAAAAATTATGATAAGGTTAGACTCTGGTTTAACATGCTTGCTCCATGCACCTTACTGATCAGGGCTATGCTTAATTATCGAAAAGCATTCCATGAATGATTTCTGCCATGATGATAAGGCCTCTTGATTGGCCTTATTTTTTTGAAATCTTGAAAGATGCATTAAAAATAATTATACATAAAACTCCTTCATAGGGTCTGACTGAAGACGTTAAACTTAGCGCTTACTGGGAGGCAACCCAGCTTTAGATTTTGCATTTGAATTTTTTTTTGTTTTTAGTTTACTTTTCTTTCAGGACTAAGTTGGGGAGGGAACTACAAATCCATACTAAATGAAAAATAAATAAATCCAGACCAAGACAAGAACCAAATTAAGCCAGGTGAATTCTTTTCTTATTAATTTTTTGTCATTTATTACATACTTTTTCTTTTCTCCGTTGAGGATAATGAAAATTAAGTTGGAAGGAAGGATAAATTAAAATTTTTAAAGTCCTCAAGTATAGTAATAATTAGTCTTATATACCTAATTTCGTGCCAATTTAAAATCTTTCAGGCATTTTAATTGATGATTGATTAATGATCTAGGGAATTTTTTAAATACTAAGGACCAAATTATTAATGAAACCCAATAAATGGTCAGGTCTAGAACAGATAAATTTTTGAGTGATTCTAAAACCTTCTTCCAGCTTATATTCAATAAAGAATCTACTTTATATGGGTACAAGTGAAAAAATATTATGAAAAAAAATGTGTGAAAAAAATTTTTTTTGAAAAAAAAAAGAAAAAAATAAAGAGCAAGGTCTAAAACATTAATCTCCCACTGAGTAATCGGGTTCCGTTGCATAAGTAAGCAATGTTATTCACATCAAAATGTAGGCAATGTGAAGAAGTTTGCGATACAGTTAGTTTTAACCTATAGCCTATTTGACTCGAGTCAGTAAGTCCGAGGGATGTTCTATACCTAATGTCCTAAAGCCAACTGGTTTGGAAGTCATTGGTCTAAAGCTCGCTATAAAAGTCAGATAGAAAGCTTAAGGGGTTAAAATATTATACTAGTTGTAAAAAAAATAAAAAATAAATTAAAAAAAATATCTAGTCCATACTAAAGAAAGAGAATTTAAAGAATAAAGATGGAGAATTGGTAAAAAAAAAGCTCTAAAATTTTATATTCTTTACTTAACCACTATATTGGGATAAAATTAATAATCTGATGATATATTTCTTAAATCTTTGATCAGGTATCAATTGACTTTAGGATGATCTGAAGAAACTTTCATATCTTATTAAGTCGGTACATATTTTTAATTTTCTTTTCTTTACTCAAGGACGAGCAAAACTCAAGTTGGAGGGTGTGATAATTATTATAAAATACTAAATAAAAGTATTAAAATAATATCATATTTAATATTTATTTAAAAAAATAATATTTTTATTTATATTTTATAGGAAAGAAGTCCACCAATACGAAGAGCTCGATTTATGGATTCCAACGTAATAAATTTTACTCAAATTGGAGCTAAAATGCAAAAGCTATGAAGCCTAGAAGTTAAAATAAAAGAAAAATAAAAAGAAAATAAGGCTGGTGCATGGTGGACCGATCGGCCGGTCCATGGAATAGGCATAGATCGGCCAACTCAGCAGGCATGGCCAGTTGGCGCACGACATGTGGCGAGCATGGTCTACCGCATTTTCATCGTGGCTCATAGGGGTAATTTTGATATTTCATCAGGGCAGGCGTGCTCTGATTGGATGACATACATGGTAATCCATGCTAAAATAGGTTCATAATCGATCTACCCAGGATCAGGATGAGATCAACGGTTGTTGTTCTTGGGATTTGATCCAACGGTCTAGATTTTTGCACTGATGGATGACAGATCTGGCAGTCGGTGAAGATCCAATGGTTGGCGATCATTCCAACTTGATTTAGACCTCCTTAAGTGCGATCCAATGATAGAAATTCACCCAGACTATGATCCGATGATTGAGAAACAATCTGAGGCCTGATTACATAGTTTGCGACTGATTTTTGATGGATTTTGAGCTGTTTGATCAAGATCTAATGGCTAGAACTCAATAGGATGTTTTAATTTGATCTAGACTCTGATTTGATTCCAACATGAAGCCAAAAACTCCTGATTCCTCCTCTATTTAATTCCCTGTCATGCCACCAGCCAATAGAGAATCTCTCTTGGGAGAAAATAGAGCTTCCAAGCCCTCCTCAAAACCTCTTTCTCTCTCCCTTCTTTTCTCCTCTCTTCCTCTTTCTTCTTTCTTTTTATTTTCTTTTCATTTTTTTATTTATTTACTCTAGGAGATCAGAAGATGTTGGGGAGTAAATCATCAACTATGTGCAACTAAAGATCAGATTTTGGGATGTACATGAAGTCTTCTAGTATGGATTGTAATTTTCTTATCTTTATCTTTTGTAATTTTTTTATGCAATGAATAAATTATTCTCCTGCCCAATCCTAAATTCTATCCTCCATGCATGAGATTTTAACATATTTTTTATTAATTGATATTTAAATAGGCTATATTTATGGAGATGGATTATGATCAAGAGATACAATCCATGCTCGATTTAATAGTTTATATTAGAGAGAATCAGTAAAAAATCATGTTACCAATTTTTAAGAATTAAAGTATTGAATAATTTATGATTCTATTGAGATGGATCGTGATCGAAAGATATGATTCATGCCAAAAAAAATAGATTATAATCATAACTAAATTTTTAAAAATATTAAACTCTTGCATTAAAAGGAATTACCACAACCCTATTGAGATGGATTCAAAATTTTAGAATATTTTTAATAAATTCAAAAATTCTAATTAATTAAGTGTTTGCTTTTTTTATTTTTATTTTAATTTGCTAAATCCTCAAATTACTCTCTTTAATTTATTTATTTAAACCTTTACTTTAAAATTAAATTTAAAATTTTATTTTATTTAAATTGAACATAACTTAGCCTTCAATCTTCAAAAAAATCGACATCCAACTCACCACTATTCTAATTAATTAGTTGATCAGTTTTAATATTATTGATGCTCTAACGATAACAGTCACGAGTTACTCAGATCCATAATAGTACAAAAGACTGATTGGATCCCTCACATATTCGAAATATTGGTCAACCCATCCTCAATCCGACAATGCTAATAGATACATTCCTTTAGCACTAACACTAATCATCAAGAATAATCAACTGGTGCACCATACACTACAAATGAAGCTATGACTTAACAGTTTCTTAGAAAGATTAATTTAGGTTTCTTAACTTGACTGACTTAGTCATAATAATTATGACTAATTTAGTGGTATAGGTTAGCTCGAATTGTTAGCCACCTCAATTAGAACTGCTCGATCCAATCAACTAGGTAAGTGAGATCAGGGGAGGAATATGCCATTAACTCATCGTGAATGTATTAGATCAAGTAGCTTTCAATTAAAGACCACTGGTCATATCCGCCTTCTTATCTTAGACATCGATTTGTCAAACCAGAACTAATCGGATTATCCTACAATCCAGGCTCGAACCACGAAGCTAATTAGGTCTTGACGATCGACCATATATGACTGTGAGTCGATCTTGACCTCGACTTAATCTTATTAGGTTGATCAATTTTAAGTACTCTTGATCCCACCTAACCAACTCTTGATTCATTGATCAACGTAGACCTAATTGACTACCCATACCTGAACCAATTTATGAAGGTGTCTTAAAATAAAATCTAACTTTAGACTTAATGTTCATAATCTTAATTTTTATTATGTTGGATCATAAATAACTATATATAAAAAATTTTAGGATTTTAGGAGAAGAATTTTGCAGAAAAGAAGTTCAGATTTTTGATTAAGGACAGACATATAGTATCCCTACATGCCATAAGAACATCCATTGAATAGAAGAGAGGATCTTTAAATCCTTCTTACTCTTATGATCAGATGGCAAGGAGATTGCCTTAATCAAAAATTAATCTATACTACAAAACAGTTAATCTAAATCAATATCACATATACAATTGATGATCTAACCTATACACTGGCATAATCTCATGTATCAAAAATAAATATTTACATGCATGATTCAGATATGATTATATATAAATAATATCTAAAAATAAATTTTAAATTGATCATATCAAAAAAAAAATTATTCTAGACATATCATACATCAAATCTACACCTAATCTAGACATGCATCTCATATATCACATATATGAATTAAAATTATTAATTTTTTGATTTTAGATATGATCACATCGATGTGACATCTAAAATCACTAATATCATATCATAAAATAAATTAAAATTAGATCTAAAGTTGATCTAAAAAATTGCAAACGCAGCTTTGATACCAGTTGAAGAAAAATCTAGTTTTTCTCCTAAAATCGATCAATCTGGAGTCTCAGCTCTGATCCTTATGATCTGATATTAAAAACAAAAATAAAATTAAATCTGGAACATCAAATGTTACTTGTTTAGGGTAGTAAAATCCTGACGATGATTACCATGCCCAAGATTTTGAATCTAGCCTGTAAGCACCTGCCTCTACTAGAGTTCACTCGGACGGTTCTGGATGTCTTCTTCTTCTAAATCTAATCTCCAAAGAGTAGATCTAGATCTGATCTATAGAGCCTTCAAAACTAAGTAAGCAGCATGCTTGTCTCACTAACATGTCGTCTCTTGCTTATCTTTGCGTCAATGCTTTGGATCTCCTTGGGAACGCCAACCTTTAGGTAGAGAACAAGAGAGGAAAAGGATGAAGGGGCATAAAGAGAAGAGGGGGCGACAGCACTTTAGCGTGGTGGAAGTGGGCGCATGAAAACCCTAGGCACAACAGGGGTTTAAATAAACTCTGCTATGCCATGCATCCACACAAACAACAATCATATTAGTTGATTATTCTGATGTTAATCTAATGGCATGTATGTCACATGATACAATCAGATTAGAGACTCTAAAACCTGCATGAGGCGCCAACAATAGAGCACAAAGCTTTTGGCACTAGGTTTTGATCCCATCAGAAACCTAGATCCCATCCTCATAGGACTCTCTCCTCTTTTTCCCATGTGGCATGCCAACATGGGTGTGCGCACATTTTTGTGCATGAAAACCAAAGGAGGCATGTGTCCCTAGAAAATCTAGGGGGTGCATGCCCATATCCTTTGTTTCCTGCATATGGGCAACCCTGACCCCATGCCTGACAGTGACAAATTGGCAAGTCTTTCTTGTTTCCATCCGATAGATTAGGACAATTAGATCAGGTTACGACTATGAGAATTGATGGTGCTTCCAAGCCTTGGGAGGCCACGGAAGAGCCAGGGTGTTGCTCTAGAAATTTCAGGGGCTTAGTTGTGCTTCGGATTCTGTATTCAAGAAGAGTAAAGAACAAAGTTCAAAAATAAGACTACATAAAATGATATTCATAGGTAGCAACTCATCTGAAACTGAGTCGGCTAAGTCTCCGAGGACAGCCAAACAAAGGAGCGCGTCAGGAGTGCAACATGCAGCAACTATCGACTTAGTCTAAAACTGAGCCAACCCAGTCTCAGGTTAGCTGGCTCAGTGCTGAGACTGAGCTGGCTTAATCTACGAGTAGAGCTAGTGAGAGCTATTTGGGGCTAGGATAGAAACTTATCTAGTACTTAGGTTGTTGAGAGGTCTTAGGGGCTAACCATGTATGGGTAAGCTTAGATCCAGAGATGATGCAGGAAGACAGGGTGATTGGGCTCGATGAGTGTTTAATGTATTAGGTTAGCCAGGAAAGTTTTTGGTTAGACCTAATGGCTATGTATAATACATAGGTTATATTAGGGTTTCAAAAAGAAAGAAAGCAATATATATCTTTCTCCCTTCAACCTCTCTTCTCTCTTCTCTCTAGAGTATTGCCTAGGTTCCTAAAGGCCTAGAGAGAGGGGCGCCTCCTTAAGCTAAGGAGAGAGGTGCCCCAGCATCGATCTAGGTGATGATCATGATACACTGCCTTAGAGAATGTCAAAGGTCTCCTATGTCCAGCTAAGATTAGGAGCTTCCATAATAGGCACAGAGCTAGGTGATGCGAAGAGATGCGCCAACAATTGGTATTAGAGTGAACCGGATTCCTTACAAGGACAATCCTATTTGACTAGACAAGCTCCAGTCAAATAGGACAAAGTCATATGGGGTTTTTAAGTGAGTCCAAACTAATTTGGCTCAGTCGAGACAAATAGAAAGATATAGAAGGAGAATTTAGATTCAATCGTGTCTAATACGATTTTCTTGAACTTAATGGATCTAATCAAACAATCAAACTGAGTTAGCCTAATGATGACATAGACCAAATCTTATTTGTGTATCTAGGAGGTTCAGTTCCATATGGTAATGAGATATATTGCGATCTCTATCATCGATATCATCGAAATATCTTTTGATGGATTAGAACTCTTCCAATTCACCTAATTAGGATGATCGATCATCAAGATATTCTAATTGCTTCCAAAATCCACTAGTGACACCTAGTAGTATATGGTGGTAACCCATTAGAACTGAATCGAACCTTCGGTGTGCTACTATGTGATTGGATTTTCTATCATGAGCCCCAATAGGACAGGGTTAAGGTAAACTCGTCAAACCAACATCCTATCATATGATTGAATCATTCAATCAAGTCCGATGTGAAATCCTAATAAAAAACTCTTTTGATTATATCACACTACCATGGCCATGGGCTTAAAGACAGATGTCATGATCATCATAGGACTACTCCTCCTCTATGGAGGTTGATAGATCATCTAGTGCAAACCAGTCCCTACAATGAATATGATATAGCCAATATACACCACAGGATTCTGAATGGCTAGGAGACCAAGTTAGGTGTAGTCAAACTATGAATAATCAAGATGAACTATCGATGTACCTCAATCTAAGAACCAACACACAACTATAACATCGAGCTCAGTCATTGACGAGAAATAGACTTTCTTATGACGCTCGAGGTGGTCATGCTCAGTGCTCTCATTTTTTAATGAGTATCTGTACTCTCGCTTCGATGTCTCCACACCATAGATTAACACTCACTATCCTAAAAAATGATCGTACACCAACTTCTAGATTGATTACCATCCTTATGAGATCCACGATCGAAAGCAGTTTATGAGTTAATTATGAAAATATATATTTTAAAATTTTTAATTCTTAAAAATATGTATAGCATTCCATTAACTCAAAGAATGTACACAAATACTTTATACACAATGTATAGAATTATTTTTTTTATTAATTTTAAGTCAAATTATAAAAATATCTTTAGAAAGTGTATACAAGTGTCAGTCAATCTGGCTTCTAAGGCATCATCTAATAGAATGGACTTCAGCGATCGCCAAGATAATACTCCTTCTGAAAATTTGAACTTAGGAGTAGAAAAAAAGTGTTGGGAATAAAATAGCTTCCACCGAAGTCTGGTAAGCCAACCTTGCTGATCTTTTGAAAATACTAAGTAAATGCAATCTGATCCGAGTTCTTCAATTAAGTCAGTCTCCTGGTGAGACACACGCCAAAAGGTGGCTCCTAAGTTTGTATTATTCGAACTTTTAATCGAAAATAGCTCATCCCAAAAATAACTATATTTTTAGTTGATATCAACTGTATGACAACCAAAATCTTTATCCTTATTTAAGGCTTTAATATACAAGTGTCATCATATAAGGAAGATTTCACAAAAATCCTGAATTGAAATTAGTGGGTAAGTTTTAGCAAGGAGACAAAAAGGTCCGGCTTGTGATTTAATTCAAGATCAGCGCAAGCCGCTCCACAATCTCAAACCTTTAATATGCTGACGTCAAGTTGACTATTTTCGAATGTCATCCGAACCAAAAATAAAATAAAGGCAACCACATCTTTATTAACCACTCTCATATTCTTTTGGTTCCACTAGGCTGACCTTGATATCTAGTTAGGGATTTTGGCTGGGCATTAGACCTTTCAACCTAACTTTTATGCAATTTTAAACTAAAAAAACTATCCACCATCTAGGTACTGGCCGACACCTCGAACAAATAAAACTAAGCTCGAATCAGGAACTGAAAATCTATATAGTTCAAATGGCCTTCATTGAAATAACCTAATCCTCAAACTCAATTACATTCGGATTTTAATCTAGAGCGTCATAGTATCGAATCAAGTAGCCAAATAATGAAGCTCAGAAGTATCTGATCTTCGATCCGAGCTTCAATAAATGATATCTAACCTACTTACATAAGGATACTTTATTACGTAATAAAATAAATATCCGAATGCCGATGACTTCGATTATAATGTTGCCATCATTATTATAGGCTCCATCTATAAATAAGATCCTTCAGGTATACTTTCTTCTCTTAGCATTCTCTCCATTAAAATTTTTTTATATATTCTATTCTTGTTGGCTAGACTACTAATTTGACCATCAGAGGATCCACGTCGGAGCCACCTTTGACCGAAATTTTATCTTGCAAGTTCTACTAAACTTCACCTCCAGCAATCTTTGATGGTGATCCATTTTCTACACCAACGGTAAACAATGATGTGTCCATGATATAGCACTGACATATCAATGGGCCAGCATTGATATATTGCTGACGTGTCTCTTAAGTGGCATCAATGTGCCCCTGATGTAGGACTAACATGCCGCTGACATGGCGATGAGATATTCATGGGAATGCTAAAATGTTATTGAAATGTCCTTTAAATAGAGTTGGTGTACTATTGACACGATATTGGCATGCTCGACATGCCGCTTAAATAGAGCTAATTTATCATTAACAAGTTGCTGATGTAGTATTGAAGTGTCAATGACATACTAGCATCACACTAACATGTGGCTATGATGTAACTACCACTTGGTGATGGCATGTCAATCACTTGCGTTGATGTAGCTATGATGTGCCCCTATGTGTTTCTCCATCATTGCCGATGTGGTTGCAACATAGTGATGAGGTGGCACAGTATGGTTAGAGGTGGTAGTGCTAACCTGGCATCCAAGTTGTCATCATTTATTGTTCCTTGAATTTTCCTTACAAAATTCCAGAAAGTTCATTTGAACTCTAATTAAGATGATTCTTTTTAAATTTTTTTTCTAATTTTACAAAAATATGAGAGAATAATAACATTCTTATATAATACATCATATGATATTTACTTGAATTAGATATGTTTCATCTTTCAAAGAAATTATAAAAAATATGCCTTTGCATTATATAGCATGTTTATATCTATAGAATATCGAGGCATGATATATTTTGATTATTTAGAATAATTGTCAAGCAATTTGTATAATTTTGAGGCATGCTTAATAAAAATGGATTTTTGGTATGCTTATTATGTGAATAATTGTATCTCATGACATATGCATGCATATTAGCATGCCTTGAAATGCTATGTTGAGTGGGAGGATTTAGGCTAGTAGAATTGTTGAGGAATTCTTGCCTAATTCCTAGATTTTGTGCATACTTGAAATGCTATATTGAGTGGGACGATTTGGACTGGTAGAATTATTAACGAATTCTCATCTAATTCCTAGATTTTGGGCATAATTGAATGGATTAATAATGATTTGACTTTGTTTATGAGAGATGATTGACTCTACAATCATGTGGTATTGTCAGATTATTACTATTTAATTTAAGAAATTGCTATAAAATTATGTTGGTAGTATGTTGTGCTAGTTATTAATTTTATTCTTATTTTTTATCTCTTAAAATTAACTTTGGCTGTAACTAAGAATACAGTTATTGACTGCAATTAGGTTGAAAAAGTAAATGAGAGAAACTACGATGCTTGGCATCACAAGATTCAATAAATCTAGGAGGCGTAGAATATGCCAGAAATAATAATACAACCTATTAGGGACAAACCCCGCTTCCATCGAAGTCTAGCCTGATGCTTAGCCTAATGCAACTGATAATCATGGAAAAGCTTCAATTGAAAATTCTCCTTCCAGCGGCCGAACCCCAGCCAAACTCCACCAGTGGCCGAACCTTAGCCGAACTCCTTCAGCGGCCGAATCCCATCCAAACTCCTCTAGTGGCCGAATCCCAATCGAACTCCTTCAACGGCTGAACTCCTCCAGCGGCCGAACCATAGTTGAACTCCTCCAATGGTCGAACTCCAGTCGAACTCCTTCAGCGGTTGAACTTCTCCAGCAGTCGAACTCCTTTTGAATTTCTCCTTCAGTCAAATTACTCCAGGAGCCAAACTCCTTCCAGACTTCTTCTTAAATCAGATTCCTCCAAAAGCCCAACTTCCTCCGGACTTCTCCTTGGTTCAGATTCCTCCAGGAGCTGAACTTTCTTCGGATTTCTCCTTCAGTCGGATTCCTCCAAGAGCCCAACTCCCTTCGGACTTCCCCTTTGATTGGATTCCTCCAGGAGCCAAACTCCCTTCGAACTTCTCCTTCAGTCAGATTCCTCTAGGAGCCCAACTCCTTCTGGACTTCTCCTTCAATCGAATTTCTTCAGAAGCCAAAACTCCTTCCAGACTTCTCCTTCAGTTGGATTCCTCCAGGAGCCGAACTCCCTTCGAACTTCTCCTTCAGTCGGATTCCTCCAGGAGCCCAACTCCTTCCAGACTTCTCCTTCAATCGGATTCCTCCAGGAGCCAAACTCCCTTCGAATTTCTCCTTCAGTCGGATTCCTCCAGGAGCCCAACTCCTTCCAGACTTCTCCTTCAATCAGATTCCTCCAGAAGCCCAACTCCCTCTGGACTTCTCCTTCGATTGGATTCCTCTAGGAGCTGAACTTCCTTCGAACTTCTCCTTCAGTCAGATTCCTCCAAGAGCCCAACTCCCTCCAGACTTCTCCTTTGATCGGATTCCTTCAGGAGCCAAACTTCCTATGAACTTCTCCTTTCAGTCAGATTCCTCTAGGAGCCCAACTTCTTTCGGACTTCTCCTTCAATCGGATTCCTTCAGGAGCCAAACTCCTTCCAGACTTCTTCTTCAGTCGGATTCCTCTAGGAGCCGAACTTCGAACTTCGACTTTTCTTTTCCTTCAATCGAATTCCTCCAGGAGCCCAACTCTTTCTGAACTTCTCCTTCAATTGGATTCCTCCAGGAGCCAAACTTCCTTCGGATTTCTCCTTCAGTCGGATTCCTCCGGGAGCCCAACTTTCTCTGAAGTTCTCCTTCAGTCAGATTCCTCTAGGAGCCCAACTCCTTCCGGACTCTCCTTCAATCGGATTCCTCCAAGAGCCGAACTTCTTCCAGACTTCTCCTTCATCCTTCAGTCGGATTCTCCCAGGAGTCCAACTTCTTTCGGACTTCTCCTTCAATCAGATTCCTTTAAGAGCCCAACTCCTTCCGAACTTCTCCTTCAGTTGGATTCCTCTAGGAGCCCAACTCCCTTCGAACTTCTTCTTCGATCAGATTTCTTCAAGAGCCAAACTCCCTTCGAACTTTTTCTTCAGTCAAATTCCTCTAGGAGCCCAACTCCCTCCGAACTTCTCATCCAGGAGTCTAACTTCTTTCGAACTTCTTCTTCGATCAATTTCCTTCAAGAGCCAAACTCTCTTCGGACTTTTCTTCAGTCGGATTCCTCTAGGAGCTCAACTTTCTTCGAACTTCTCCTTTGATCGGATTCCTCCAAGAGTCGAACTTTCTTTGGACTTCTCCTTCAGTCGGATTCCTTTAGGAGCCCAACTTTCTTCAGACTTCTTCTTCAATCGAATTCTTTCAGGAGCCAAACTTCCTTCAAACTTCTCCTTCAGTCGGATTTCTTTAGGAGCCAAACTCCTTCCAAACTTTTTCTTCAATCAGATTCCTCCAAGGGCCGAACATCCTTCGGACTTCTTCTTCAGTCGAATTTCTTCAGGAGCCAAACTTCTTTCAGACTTCTTCTTCAATCAGATTCCTTTAGGAGCCCAACTCCTTTCAAACTTCTTCTTTAATCAGATTCCTCCAGGAGCCAAACTTTCTTCGAACTTCTTCTTCAATCAAATTCCTCCAAGAGCCAAACTCTTTTCAGACTTCTTCTTCAGTCAAACTTCTCCACCAATCGAACTCCATCAATTAAGCTTCTCCATCAGTCAGACTCCTTATGGACTTCTCCATCAGTCGAACTTCTTCACCAGTCAAACTCCTTCTGTACTTCTTCATCAGTCAAACTTCTCTACCAGTCGAACTTCTTCTGAACTTCTCTGTCAGTCGAACTCTATCTAAATTTCTTCAGTGGATTACTTTCAGACTTCAAGTAGCTTTCCTTCCAAATGATCCCCTCTAGCTATATTTTCTTTAGGAGTCCAAACTCCTCTAAAATTGACATACATCAAAACTCTTCACCCCTCCACGTGGCCTCGAGTGGCTCAGTATCGAATGGCTATGGCTGTCACTATCAGTCTACCGCAGGCGACGCTCCTATCCATAATAAACCTCACACGACTTCGAGCGATCAGCTATCGGATGGCTACGACTATCACTATCAGTCTGCTATAGATGACGCCCCTCTCTGTAATAAATTCTATGCGGCCCCAAGTGGCCAGCTACTGGATGGCTATGGTTGTCACTATCAGTCTATTCTAGGCTCCATCTATAAAAGGAACCCTCTAGATATATTTTCTCTAAGCTCTCTTCTTCTTTCCAAAATTTTGCTGACTTCTTTTCTGAGCACTCCATTTTTATTGACCAAAAGAGCTGACTTGATTGTCAGAGAATTCTATCGAAGCCACCACCATCGACTCTGAATAGAACTTTATTTTGTAGATCACCGACAGCAACCTTTTCTTTCTCAACTCTAGCTCGGTTCGATGTCGATCAGATTCTGCACCAATAGGATTGGTGCTAGAGGAAGGGCCTCCATTTCTGAGATTTTCTTATTCTTAAAGGAGTGCTTAGCAACGATCTCTCTTCTTTCTCTCTAGAGTTTTTTTTAAAAAAAAAATGCCTCTCAAGAAAGTTTTGATCCGACAATCAACGACCTCTGCAGTCAGATTCCGACCAGACCTATCCGCTCTCGCTTCAACTCTAGCAACTCAAGCTCCACCTATAGCCATGGTGGATGAAGAGTAGTTCAACCTACTAGTCCAGCAGATCCGTGATCTCATAGAGGTGGTGCAGGCCATACATCGGTAGGCTCCGACGTTGATTCAGCTAGAGCAGACTTCTCTAGGGTCCCATGATCCGATCTAAGGATGGCCGACTTGGACCAGCCGATCGACGATCTTCGAAAAGGGGAAGCAGAGGGTGGAGAATCCTTGCTCGGACCATGACTCGTTCCAAGGGGGAGCCTTGCATTCGTTCCACTAGAAAATCTTAGAGATCAATGATCATAAAGATCTCTTGGATCAAAGACTTCTGAAAATGAGTCGATGAATTGAAGAACTCTACCATACTCCCTCCTCACATGGTAATGATATTTGCACTGATCCTCTTTTTGCTCAGAAGATTATGCAGAAACTAATTCCATCGAACTTCAAGCTCCTGTAGTTTGAGAGTTACGATGAGACCACCAATCCGATCGACCACTTGGAGGTCTTTCGGATAATGATGCTACTCCATGGTGCGTCAGATGCCATTTTATGCCGGACGTTCCCATCCACCCTCAAGGGAGCCATCAAAAATTGGTGCTCAGCACTTAAGTCGGGTATCATCTTTTTCTTCGATCAGATGAGCCATCAATTTATGGCTCACCTCATCAGCAACCGATGTCCATGCCGAAGTTTGAATTTTTTGATGAATATCAAGCAGAAGGAGGAAGAATCTATCCGAACTTATATCATCCAATTTAATGCTACTGCATTGGAGGTCCAAAACTTGGACCAGTCTATTGCAATGGCCACACTCAAGAGCGGCCTTTAGAAGAATGATTTGCTATTTTTCTAGGAGAAGTATCCCAAAAACTTTACCGATCTGCTAGCTTGAGTTGAAGGATACACCCGAGCAGAAGAAGCCTTCAAATTAAGGAATGAGAAAGCCACAGAAGAGCGGCAAGCAGACGAGTCTAGTAAATCCATGGCTGATGGAGGGTCGAATGAAGTTCGACCACGCTCACGGACTCCCTCCGAGCGCAAGCGAGCTCGAACTCCTCCTCAAGCTTGTCGTCAAAGAAGCCCGATGGAAGGGCGTGAAGAAGTTCTCCTCCCAGAAGGTTTCACAACTATGCCTCCTAAAATACCCTAAAAATGCAAGTATTAATGAAAATCAAGGAGTAACTATCGAGGCCTGAAAGGATGCGCACCCATCCTGGCAAGCATAATCTTAGCAAATACTGTCTCTACTATCGTGACCACGGTCATGATACTAAAGAATGCATTCAGCTCCAAGATAAGATCGAGGAGCTCATCAGGAGAGATCGGTTGGGTCGATTTCTTAGATGCCGATCTAATGCAAGGGAAGATCAGTCGAAGGCACTACCATAGTCAGAACTATGAAGAAGGGAGGAACAACTAGGAGATTAGTCACCTCTTGACATCATCAACACTATCTCTAGGGGACTTCAGCGAGAAGAGGCTAGCAGATCTGAGGGATTAGTGAAGAGACAAAGGACTGAAGAATCCATAACCTTTACTGAGGTAGATGCATGGAGAGTATAGTTTCTGCACAATGATGTGGTTATAATCTCTTTAAATATAGCAAACTATGATGTACGTCGCATCCTAGTTGATAATGAAAGTTTGGGTGACGTCTTGTTTTATGATGCTTTCTCTAAAATATCGATATCCAATAGTCAGCTAGGACCAATAAACTCTCCACTAGTAGGCTTCGTTGGTGCTGCAGTACCAGTTGAAGGTCTAATGATTCTAGCTGTGGTTGCAGGACAATATCCAAAATAATTCAGAGCGTAGGTGGATTTTTTGGTAGTAAAGGCTTCCTCCACTTACAATGCAATTCTCGGCCGATCCGGTCTAAATGCACTTCAGGCGGTGGTGTCAACTTATTATTTGAAGATGAAGTTTCTAACAAGTTACGAGATTAGAGAGGTCAGGAGAGATCAAGCTCTAGTAAGGCACTACTACTCAATTTCCCTGCAAAAGGAAGAACGGTCCGATCCTTATCCCATTGATGGACTAGATGTCCGTGATGATCTTGTTAAAGAATGGAGTGAGCCCATAAAAGATCTTATGGTCGTCCTTCTAAATTAAGGAAACATGGAGCATACGGTGCAAATTGGCTCCAATCTGGAAGATGAAGTTCGAAAACAGCTCATCGCCTTCTTACGGAGGAATGCCGACGTCTTCGTCTGGCTTTTGATGAATATGCCTAGGATTAACGCCGAGGTTATGAAACATCGACTGGCCGTTGATCCCAAGCATCGACCAGTGAAAGAAAGAGTTTGAGGCCATGCGCCAGAAAGGTAGAAGGTAATAGCAGAAGAAGTCGACAAGCTTCTCAACGTCGGATTTATCCAAGAAGTCAGCTACTTGACTTAGGTCTCTAACATGGTACTGATCAAGAAAGTCAACGGTAAGTAGAGGATGTGCATCGACTTTAAGAAGCTTAACAAGGTCTGCCCAAAAGACAGCTATCCTTTGTCCAAAATTAACCAATTGGTGGATGCGACTTCAGGCTACGAGCTCCTCACCTTCATGAATGCCTTCTCTGGCTATAACCAAATTTGGATGGCACTAGAGGATGAGAAGACTGCTTTTATTACTAACTGTGGTCTTTACTGTTATAGGATCATACCATTCGGGTTTAAAAATGCAGGCATGACTTATTAGCACTTGGTCAATAAAATCATTAAGGAGCAGATCGGTCGCAATATGGACGTTTACGTCGATGACATACTAGTCAAAAGTCGAAAGATTGTCAATCATATCACTGACCTTGAAGAGGCTTTCGATGTGCTCAAAAAATATAAAATGAAGTTGAACCCAACCAAGTACACCTTTGGAGTAGCCTCAGAAAAATTTTTGGGATTCATGATCTCGAGACGAGGGATCGAGGCCAACCCAAAGAAAATTCGAGCTATCCATGAGATGATCGCTCTGAAGTCCATCAAAAAAGTTCAGCACCTGATTGGGAAGGTGGCATCTTTGAGTCATTTTGTCTCAAGATCGGTCGAATGCTGCATGCCCTTCTTCTAAATCCTCAGAAAATTGAAAGATTTTCACTAAATTTAGAAATGCCAAAAGACATTCGACGAGCTCAAGAACTGCCTTGGCTCACCCCCCTACTAGCCAAATCTGAATTCGAAGAGGACCTATTTCTCTACCTCACGGTCTTCCCTACGGTGCTAGTAGTAGTTCTGATCAAAGAAGAGGCAAAAGTGCAGCGATCAGTCCATTATATAAGTCGGATCCTAAGGGATGCCAAGATCAGGTATACAAAGTTGAAAAAATTGACTTATGCTCTTCTGATTGCAGCAAGAAGACTTCAACCTTACTTCCAGGGACATGCTATAATGCTCCTCACTGACCAGCTGATCAAAGCAATCCTTCATCAAATGGATGCTTTTGAAAGAATTGCAAAATGGATCATTGAATTAATAGAGTTCGACATCAACTACCGACCTCGATCAACAATCAAGGCTCAGGCACTGGTCGACTTCATTGTTGAATGTACCATTTTAGATGAAGTCGAGCTTGAACAGAATGAGACCAGCATCCCATGGTTGCAACTGAGCCTCTTCGAAGAAAGTACCAACCTTTTCGAAGGTTTCTAGGTCCTATACGTGGATGGTTCATCCAACTCTACTGGAGCAGGAGCGGGATTGATCTTAGTCAACCCTAAGGGAGTCATCACCGAGTACGCACTATGCTTCGAATTTTCTACAACTAATAATGGGGCCGAATATGAAGCACTAATCATCAGGTTAAAAATAGCAAGAGAGTTAAAAGTAGATTGACTTCAAGTCTACCATGATTTTAAATTAGTGGTCGACCAAGTTAGTGACAACTATGAAGCACGAGAGGAAAGTATGATGAAATACCTTAAGAAAGTAAAGAATTTGACTCCAACCTTCGATAGTTTTGGCATTCGATAGATTCTGAGGGCAGAAAATACAAGAGCCAACCTCCTCTCTAAATTGACCACTTCAGCTCCAGTCAAACTATCCAAAGAAGTATTTTTTGAAATTCTAAAATGCCCAAGCTCAGAAAAATCATAGCTCGTTATGCAGACGGAGCTCGAGCCTAGCTAGATTGACCCATTGGTTGCCTATCTCAAAGAGGGAGTTCTTTTTCGTGATCGAAAAGAAGCTCGAAAACTTAGGAATCAAGCCTCCTGATACGTTTTATATGAGATCAAGTTGTATAAAAATCGTATTCGCTACCGCTGTTGAGATGTCTCCGACCTTCAGAGGTCGACTTTACATTATAGGAAGTGCACAAGAGAATTTGTGGAAGTCATGTAGGAGCTAGATCTCTGTCATAAAAACTACATCGACAAGGATACTATTGGCCGATCTTGTACCATGATTCTATGGAGTATGTTAAGAAATATGACCACTATCAGAGAAATGCAAACATATAAAGATAGC
Source organism: Cocos nucifera (assembly GCA_006176705.1). NCBI lineage: Eukaryota > Viridiplantae > Streptophyta > Magnoliopsida > Arecales > Arecaceae > Cocos > Cocos nucifera. Next base: position 213,572 of record QRFJ01001137.1, read on the forward strand.
CAACCTCCGAGCTTACTCCACTAAGCGCACCTTGGTCATTTGCACAGTGGGGAATGGATATACTTGGCCCTTTTTTAATGGCATCCGAATAATGGAAGTTTCTCATGGTTGCGATCGACTACTTCACCAAATGGGTTGAAGCCAAAGCACTAGCAAAAATTACTGAGGCCAAGGTACAGAACTTCATCTGAAAGTCAATCATCTATCAGTTTGGTCTATCCTGAACTTTTATAATAGATAACTGGCGACAATTCACTGGGATGAGATTCGCTGAGGTCTGTAAAAATCTAAATATCTCTCATCACTTCACGTCAGTAGCTCACCCACAGGCAAATGGAAAAGCTGAAGTGACCAACCGAACCCTGCTACAAGACATCAAGACAAGACTCGATAGAACAAAGGAGGTCTGGGTAGATGAACTCTACCACATTCTTTGGGCATACCAAACTGAAGGAAAATTCTAATTTTTTGGATCAGATTCATTCAAATCTGATTAGATCGAGAGGCATATTTTAAAAAATTTTTCTTAGATCCAAATTAGATCTGACACTTTTTAGATCTGATTTTATGATCTGATGAATAAGAAAATTAGATTAAATTAAATCTAAATTAATGTTATCTTGATTTGGATAATCCGATGATCCTTTGATGATCCTACTGATTGCCTGAGATTCTGGATCTAGCCACGCAAGTGCCTGGCCTCTACCAATTTCCATTCGAACTGGATCTAGAGATCTTCTCCTTCTTCATCATGTCTTCAAAAATCAGATCTGGAGCTGATTTGGAGGATCTTCGAAACTCCTTTCGAAGATCTACTGTTGTCTTTGCAACAGTGCTGCCTTCTTCCTTTCTTGTCAGCCTTTTCTTGCCTGGATCGCACTAAACTGAAGCCCAACTTCCCTTGGGCATGGAGAGGAGAGAGAGGATCAGAAGATGGCATGGAGAAGGGAGAGGGACAGCCTTGGGGCATGGGCTAAGAGGAACTCACAAAAAGTTGGGCGCAGATAGGGTTGATTTATAGACCCTACTACGCAATGCAGTGCTGCATCATCTCGATCAATCGCGTTGCTTCATGCAATCAGATCTAAATCTGATTGGTGGAATGACATCACCTGATTCAATCAGATGAGAGCCCCATAAATTCATCCCTAGATGGTACCTAAGATAGGTCAAAGTCTATAGGTAAGGGTCACCAAGGTTGAATCCAAGAAGCAACCTAGAGTCCCATCTGTATGGGACTCCAGGCATCCCTATCCATGGATGCACGCCATCCTAGGCATGTGCCCCCTTCTTTCCAAATTTTAGTGAGGAGACAAGCCCCTATCTACTCTCCAATAAGTGCAAGACACATGGGCAGATGTCCAAGGGCCAAAGGTCAACGTTTGACCAAAGTCAAAGGATAAGAATTAGCAGGTGATGAAAAATGGCAAGTGTTGTCTCAAATTTATCTCATAAATTAAGACAACCATTTTCTGACTTGGACAAGCTCTAGTCAAATCAGGTAAAGGTACCTGAGTGAGCACAAACATATTTGACTCAGTCGAGATAACTTTTAATGATAATAGAACGAGAATGTTAGGCTTAATCGTGTGCTAGCACGATTTTCTTGAACTTAATTGAATCTAATTCAAATCAACTGAACTGGATTAGTCCAATTGATGATATCTAGATCAACTGTTGTTAAAGAGTTCGCAAAGGTGATATCTCATCCGCATCACGAACTTTTGAGTCAAAGATTTAACACTGATATGACATCTAATTGCTTCCAAAATTCATGCACTAGAGATATGGGACTCAATTGAAAAATTGGTTAGCACTTATTGTTAGATATATGTGCCCTAGAAGCCAGAATTGGCTGACACTTGTAATACACTTCTAGGGGCAAAATTATAATTTTGACTATAATTAATGAAATGGGTTATTTTCTATCACATATGTGTATTTAGTGTCTGTGATACATCCTTTGAGTTAATGGTAATGATAATTCATATTTTCAAGAGTTGAAAATTTAAGACATGAATAATCATTATTAACTCATAAACAGCTCCCGACCATAGGATCATCACGAGGATGGTGATTGATCCGGAAGGTTGGTGTACGATCGCTTCTCTTTAGTAGATGAGTCTTGAGTCTACGGTGTGGAGACACCGGAGCGAGAGTACAGGTACTCGTTAGAGAACGAGGGCACTGAGCGTGACCACCTCGAGTAGTCATTAGGAAGTCTACCTTCTCGTCAATGACTGACTCGATGCTGCAGTAGTGTGTCTGGTTCTTTGACCTGAGATGCATCGGCAGTTCACCTTGAGGGTGTTATAGTTTGACTACACCATTACTCGGTCTCCTAGCCATATGGAACCCTGAGGTGTATGTTGGCTATAGCATGTTCATTGTAGGAACTGGATTGCATCAAGATGGGAATCTATCTACCTCGGTGGTAGAGGAGTAGCCCTATGATGATCATGAGAATCAAGTCCAGAAATCCATGGCCATGGTAGAGTGAAATAATAGAAAGAGTTTCTATTTAGATTTTCACATTGGACTCGAATCGAATGATTACATCATATGACAGAGACTAGGGTTTGACGAGTTCACCTTAACCCTAATCTGATCGGGGCTCAAGATAGAAGAACTTAATCACACAGGTAGCTGCACCAAGAGGTTCGCATTCAGCTCTGATGGGTTGCCACCATATACTGCTAGGTGTCACTGGTGGATTTTGGGAGCAATTAGAATGATTTAGATGATCGATCATTCTAGCTGTTCGAATCAGAAGAGTTCTGATCCATCGAAAGGAGTTTCGATGATGTCTATGATAGAGATCATGACATATCCCATTACCATACAGAACTGAACCTAACTGGGTCACACAAACAAGGGTTTGAATCTGGTGATCATCAATTGAACTGATCTAGTTCAATTGATCTGAATGAGATTCAATTAGGTTCAAGGAAATCGTGCTAGCACTCGATTGAACCTAACGTTCTTCTTTTACTATCATAAATAAGTTGTCCTGACTGAGCCAAAGGAGTTTGTGCTCAATCAGAGGCCTTCATATGGTCTGACTGGAGGTTGTCCAAGTCAGAATAGGTTGTCTTATTTGTAAGACATTACCTGCCATTTTTGGTCACCTGCCATTTCTTGTTCTTTGACTTTGGTCAAAAGTCTACCTTTGACTGGTCAAACGTTGACCATTGACCCTTTGACTTTTGACCACATGTCATGCACCTATTGGAGAGCTGGTGGGGGCCTTGTCCCCCTGCCAGAACCTGGCAAGGAGAAGGGCGCACGCCAAGGGTGGCGTGAGCCCAAGTAGGAGGCGCCTAGGAGTCCTTGTTGGACAAGGACTCCACCTCCCTTTTGGATTCCAATCAGAGTTCTACTAAGAATCCAGTTTGACTGGTCTTAGGCGCCCTCTAAGGAGGAATCCAGGGGTCTCTATTCCAACCAATCAGATTTAGATCTGATTTCACAAAGGGTTGTGATTGGTTGAGAGGAAGAGGAGTTGGATCACAAGAGGTCTATAAATAAGACCCTGCGCCCAACCCTAATTCTAAGTCAAAGTGAATTCAATAGAGATTTCCCACGCCCCAAGGCTGCCTCTCCCCTCCTTCTCCATGCCATAGTCTCTTCTCCCCTTGCTCTCCACGTCCAAAAGTGTTTTGGACTTAGTTTGGTGCGATTCAGATCAAGGAAAGGCGATCAAAAGCAAGAAGGCTGCGCTGCTGCAAAAGGACGACTGCAGATCTTCAAAAGAGTTTTGAAGATCCTCCAGATCAGATCCAGATCTGATTTTTGGAGGTGTGATAGAGAAGAAGAGGATCTCCAGATCCAACCCGAGTGGATACCGGTAGAGGCCAGGCGCTTGCGTGGCTAAGATCCAGAACCTTCCGCTGCAATCAGGATCATCTACAGGGTAATAGGATTACCCAAATCAGGTAAATTAAATTTGATTTAATTTATCTTATTTTATTTTATTTATTAAAATAATAAGAATCAGATCTGAAACATATCAAGATCTGATTGAGATCAAGAGAAAATTTTTGAAATATATCTCTTGATCTAATCAGATCTGGACGAACCTGGACCGGGAAATCAGGATTTCCCTTCAACTGGTATCAGAGCCATGGTTCTAAAATTGTTTAGATCTGATTTTAATTTTATTTTAATTAAAAATAAAGTGATTTCAGATGTCACATGAGATGTGATCAGATCTGAAATCAGAAAAATTAAAATTAAATGATTTGGATCTAAGAACATGAAGATATGCATGACTAGTTCTAGAATAGAATAGTTCTATAGAATAGTTTTGCATGTCTTTGATTTAATCTGATTAAATCATATTTTAGATCTTCTTATTTACTATTTTCTGATATTATAAGTGTTATAATAACATCTGATAAACAGCAAATAAAAATTATTTAATTTTAAATATCATATGAGATATGATAGATGCATGACTAGACTAGTTGTAGAATAGTTCTACATAATTGTCTAGATTAGAATTTATTTTGATTAGATCAATTTAAATCTAATTTTTTAGATTATTATGTGATAATTTAGATCTGAAAACATGCATGATTTGATACATGAGATGTATGCAAAATATGCCTTGATTAGATCTAAATTTGTATATGAGATATATGATATAGATCTATAACTGTTTTGTAGATTTACATGTTCCTGATTAAGGCGTTCCTCTTGGCCGTCCGGTCATAAGAACGAAGAAGGGTTTAAAGGCCCTCTCTTCCCATTCGATGGGGTGTTCTTATGACGTGTAGGGGTGCTGCGTGTTCGTCCTTAATCAGAAACCCAAAACTTACTTTCTGCAAAACCCTAGATCCTGAAACCCTAGGATTTATTGTGCATATTTTGTTTATGAACCCAACTTAATTAAGAATTAAGTTTATGGAATATTAATTAGGTCTAAAATTGAGAATTTCAGATCTAAGACATATTCATAATACTGGGTTCGGGCTTGGGTAGCTCAATTAGGTCTAAGCGGTTGATCAAACCGAATCAAGAGTTGGTTAGATGGGATCAACAATGCTTAAATTGACCAGCCTAATAGGATTAAGTCTGGGTCAAGATCGAGTCACGATCAAGCAAGACCTAATTAGGCTCAGAGGTTAGAGTCTGGATTGTAGGCTAACCCAATTGGTTCTGACTCAACAATTTGGTGTCTAAGGTAAGTTTGGCACAGACGACCGACTGGTTTTTAATTGGAAGCTACTCGACCTGAATGCGTTCTTGTGCGAGTTAACGGCATATTCCTTCCACCGGTCTCACTTACCTGGCCATATCTGTTGACACAGTTCTGATCTGAGGTGGTCAATAATCCGAGCTGACCCATGCCACTAGGTTAGTCATAATTGTTATGACTAAGCCAAGTCTAGTTTAATGAGACCTGAATCAATTCTCCCTAAGAAAAGATTAAGTCCGAGGTCTTCCACCATTGTAGACGTGCGGGCCCTTCCCGGGGTTGATTGTTCTCGGCTGGATACAGTGGCTCAGTTGCACCGGGAAGACGCAACCATGTCTATTAGGCATTGGATGCTATGGGCTGGAGGATGAGTTGGGCTCAATATTTTGGATACGGTGAGAGACCCAATTAGGAACCCAGTCTATGCAAATGGTGGGTCTGACTTAACTAAGGAGTGGATCAATATTCCGGATACGGTGAGATTCATGAATTAGAGACCAAGTTTGGGTGCACCATGATTAGAGAATCATTGAACAAGAGTTGTTCACTCATTGGCTAACCCATCACCAATAACTGTTAGGTGAGGTGATGAGTCAGTTGGTGAGACCGCACCACCCACTAGAAATCATCAATCGCGGAGATTTTCGCATCTCTACAGAGGGAGTGTAGGGATCCGAGAAAATAGTGGGAGCTAATTTGTTTAAAAATAAAATCCCTAAACAAATTGGTCAAGTCAAAATTACAGTATCTAACTAGAATCTTTGACTCTCTACAGGAAAATGTCTGCGTCCAACCCACTGGCACGTATCCTAGACACACATAGACTGACTGGACCCAATTATAAAGATTGGCTCAGGAACTACAAAATTGTTTTGGGTTCAGAGAAGTTAACACATGTTTTGGACCAGGACCCTCCCACCTTACCAGCTCGTCCATCCACTGAACAGAGAGCGTCTCTGGAAAAATGGATTGACGAAGACAATAAGGCCAGATACTACATGTTGGGCTCGATGTCTGATGAGCTCCAGCGCCAACATGAAGATATCGGGACTGCTCGCCAAATGTTGGCTCACCTGCAGGAGATGTTTGGTGAACAGAGTCGCGCAGCCAAATATCAAGTCACGAAATGACTTTTTAAGGCTAAGATGCGTGATGGGCAGTCAGTCCAAGATCACTGTCTGACAATGATCAAGGACATGGAAGAGCTTGAGAAGCTCGGTGTGAAGTTGGACTTGGATCTGCAGAACGATATTATTCTGCAATCCTTGACTGATGCATATGGGCAATTCATCATGAATTACCACATGCATAAACTTCAAAATTCCTTGGCCGAGTTGATGAATATGCTGGTTACCGCTGAGCTTTCTATGAAAGGTTCTAAAGGCTCAGTTCTTGCTATGGAACGGACTTCTTCCAAAAGAAAGTCTTATGGAAAGAAAAAGAAGTCTGTGAAAAAGCAAAAGGTAGAAGGATCAAAGAAGAAGAAGGCAGAACCGAAGAAGAAGGTCGATGGCAAAGGAAAGTGTTTCCATTGCAACAGCGACGGCCATTGGAAGCGGAACTGCCCTACTTACCTGGCCACCCTGAAGAACAAGAAGGAAGGTCCTTCTGGAGGTATGCTCGTTATTGAGTCTAACCTTACGGTTTCTTCTGCATCCAGTTGGGTGCTTGACTCTGGTTCTAGTGCTCATCTGTGCACTTCTATGCAGGGTCTTGAGGATAGCAGGAGGCTGAGGGATGGAGACATGATCCTACGCGTCGGTAATGGAGCAAGAGTTGCTGCAGTAGCCGTGGGAACATACCCTCTGCGATTACCATCTGGTTTAGACTTAGTTTTAAAAGACTGTTATTATGTGCCTGCAGCTAGCAGGAATTTGATTTCTGTTTCATGCTTAGCACAAGAAGGTTATGTGATCACCTTCTTTAAGGACCATTGTAACATTCTTTATGAAAGAAATAAAATTGCAAATGGTTTCCTTGTTAATGGTCTTTATCAGTTGCATATTGATGTACCTGTTTTAACTATCGAGCAAAACGTGAATGCCAAACGACCTAGGGATAGTCCAAACGACAGATATCTATGGCACCTGAGATTAGGTCATATAGCAGAAGATAGGATTAACAAATTGGAGAAAAATGGGCTATTGAGTCCATTGACTTTTGAGTCATATCCAACTTGTGAATCTTGTCTTCAAGGCAAAATGACTAAACTCCCTTTTGTTGGACATGGGGAGAGGGCCACAGATCTCCTTGCCCTAGTACATACTGATGTGTGCGGCCCATTCGATGTGCCGGCTAGAGGCAATTTTGTCTACTTCATTACCTTTACCGATGATCTGTCTAGGTATGGGTATGTGTATCTTATGAGACACAAGTCTGAAGCCTTTTGAAAAGTTCAAAGAATTCAGACATGAAGTAGAAAAACAAACTGGAAAACCCATTAAGGTTCTTCGATCAGATCGAGGAGGTGAATACCTTAGCCGGGAATTCCTAGACTATCTTAAGGAAAATGGCATAGTCTCTCAATGGACTCCACCAGGAACACCTCAACTCAACGGGGTTTCAGAACGGAGAAATCGGACTCTATTGGATATGGTTCGATCCATGATGAGCTTCACAGACCTCCCAGATTTTCTTTGGGGACATTCATTATTAACTTCAATCTATTTACTGAATAGGGTTCCCTCTAAAACCGTTCCTACCACACCGTATGAGATATGGCACGGTAAGAAACCAAGTCTGAGTCATCTCAGAATTTGGGGTTGTCCGGCTTATGTCAAAAGACAACAAGCGGACAAGTTAGAGTTTAGGTCCTTTAGAGCTCGATTCATAGGATATCCTAAAGAGTCATTAGGATACTATTTCTACATTCCAGAAGACCACAATGTGATTGTGAGTCGACATGCCATATTTCTTGAAAAATAGTTTATTCAAGATAGTGGCATTGGAAAGCAGATTAAGCTTGATGAGAAAGTCTCACAAGCAGAACGAGCTAAGGACCAAGTGGAACCAAATCAGGTTGAGCCAATAAGAACACTACCTCCTCCACCTCGTAGATCGGAAAGAGTTTCCCGTCCCCCTGAAAGATACTTAGGTATTATTTCAGAGGACGTAGAGGAAATGTTCCTCATAGGTAATGGTGCTCATGGTGATGATCCCAAAACCTACAACGAGGCGATATCAGATATCGACTCCGAGAAATGGCTTGAGGCAATGAAGTCAGAGAATCGACTCGATGCACTCAAACCAAGTCTGGACCTTGGTAGATCCACCAGAAGGTATAGTACCTATTGGGTGTAAATGGATCTTCAAGAGAAAGATTGGTGCAGATGGGAATGTGGAGACATTCAAGGCTAGACTGGTGGCAAAAGGTTATAGTCAACGTGAAGGCATTGACTATCAGGATACCTTTTCCCCGGTAGCTATGCTAAAATCCATCCGCACATTGCTTGCTGTTGCAGCCTATTTCGATTATGAAATATGGCAAATGGACGTGAAAACGGCATTCCTAAATGGATATCTTGAGGAAGATATCTATATGGAACAGCCGCTAGGTTTCACATCCAGTGATACTGATCACAAGGTTTGCAAGCTGCAAAGGTCCATATATGGACTTAAGCAAGCATCTCGGAGCTGGAACACTCGTTTCAATGATGTGATCAAAAAGTTTGGTTTCATCAAAAATGAAGAGGAACCATGTGTTTTCAAAAGGGTCAGTGGGAGCGCTGTTGTCTTCCTCGTATTGTACGTGGATGACATCCTCCTTATTGGGAATGATATTCCCATGTTGACATCAGTCAAGATGTGGTTGTCCAAGGAATTCTCCATGAAAGACCTAGGTGAAGCATCCTTTATTCTAGGAATTAAGGTCTATAGGGATAGACCGAATAGGATGCTAGGACTTTCACAGAAGATGTACATAGAGGAAGTACTAAAGAGGTTTAGTATGGAAAACTCTAAGAGGGGATTAATACCCTTCAGACATGGTATTCATCTTTCCAAGAAGATGTGCCCCAGCACACCTGAGGAAATAGAACGCATGAGCAAGATCCCTTATGCTTCTGCAATAGGGAGCCTCATGTATGCCATGCTATGTACACGACCTGATATAGCCCATGCTGTGAGTGTCACAAGCAGATATCAGTCAAATCCAGGTGAAGAACACTGGACTTCTGTGAAATGTATCCTTAAGTACTTGAGAAGAACTAAGGATATTATGTTGGTCTTTGGTAACGGAGAACTCCTGGTCCAGGGATACACAGACTCGGACTTCATGTCCGATATAGATGATCGAAAGTCGACATCTGGCAGACTGTTTGTGCTGGAAGAGTTCCAAGCAAACGGTGATACCATCTCATCCGCGATTACCTTGAGAAAGGTTACGTTGAGGTCAAGAGAGTCAACTCCACAGATAATGTGGCAGACCCACTTACAAAGCCGTTGGGCCAGCAGAAGATCGAAGCCCACCTTGAGAAGATGGGACTTAGACTTGTAGCCAATTGGCTTTAGGACAAGTGGGAGATTGTTAGATATATGTGCCCTAGAAGCCAGAATTGGCTGACACTTGTAATACACTTCTAGGGGCAAAATTATAATTTTGACTATAATTAATGAAATGGGTTATTTTCTATCACACATGTGTATTTAGTGTCTGTGATACATCCTTTGAGTTAATGGTAATGATAATTCATATTTTCAAGAGTTGAAAATTTAAGACATGAATAATCATTATT
>QRFJ01001137.1:224504-240952 GCA_006176705.1 Cocos nucifera
GTGAGCAAAGTCGAAGGCCCCGTTCACGAAGGACGGGATGGGGGGAGAAGCTCGGACGACGGTCCGGATGTGCCCCCACAGCCCGTTAGGAACAGGAGGAGAACCTCGTCCTAGCGTGAGCAAAGTCGAAGGCCCCGTTCACGAAGGACGGGATGGGGGGAGAAGCTCGGACGACGGTCCGGATGTGCCCCCACAGCCCGTTAGGAACAGGAGGAGAACCTCATCCTAGCGTGAGCAAAGTCGAAGGCCCCGTTCACGAAGGACGGGATGGGGGGAGAAGCTCGGACGACGGTCCGAATGTGCCCCCACAGCCCGTTAGGAACAGGAGGAGAACCTCGTCCTAACGTGAGCAAGGTCCAAGGCCGAGCCCCAGAGTCTACGGCAAGCTTCGCTGCAGAAGACGAGGTCTCCTTCGGACCTCAGCTTCAACTTCGGTGTCAGCATCAGCGGGAGACGAGATCTCCCCCAAGCGATCGTAACCTTGACTGCAAGAGAGGAGGTCTCCCCCGAATCGACTTCGGTTGATGAAGGCAATGTCAACTCCGACCCTGACCACGGGGGGCGACATTGACTCCGGCCTCAACATCAGCTTCACCAATTTTGGCTGGAAACGAGTCCCACTTCAACTCCAAACATCGACTAGAGACAAGGTCTCCCCCGGGCCCCGGTTTCAACTTCGACGTCAACATTGGCTGGCGACGAGACCTACACCCGAGCTTCAGCTGCAGCGAGCACGGGGCCTGGAAGAAGACTTCGGCAGTCGCTCTTCCTGCACTCCCTTCCTTCGAGCTTCGAACTTGGGAGTGGGGGGGCAAGTGTTGGGGATAAATCCCGCTCCCGCCGAAGTCTAGCCCGATGCTCGGCCCAATGCAACCAGTAGCCGCTGAAGAGCTTTAGCGCCAGGCGCCAGGCCGAGCCCCTACCACGGCCGAACTGCCTAGAGGCCGAACTCCCCTGCACCAAGGTCCGGGCCGAACTGCCTAGAGGCCGAACTCCCCTGCGCCAAGGTCCGGGCCGAACTACCTAGCTGCCGAACTCCCCAGCGCCAGGCTCCGGGCCGAACTCCCACCGCCAGCCGAACTTCCTGACGGCCGAGCTCCTTGGACTCCAAGCGGCAGGACTTCTTCGGGAGACGGACTCCTCCCAGACGCCCGTTCGGCCACCCGAGCTCCTCCCGGGTTTTCCTTTCGGACCGACTCCAGGCGAGCCCAGGCGGCCGAACCCCTTCGGACCGACTCCAGGCGGTCGAACTCCTCGGCAATCGTCCCTCGGCCGAACTCTACAGATGGCCGACCCTTCAGCCAGCCGAGCTCCTCCCGGGTTTCCCCTTCGGCCGAACTCTGTTACAAGTCCGAACTCCTCTGGACGAACTGTCGCCTGCAGCAAGACCGGACGGCGCCTTCCTCTCCGTACCGGACTCCATGCGGCCCACGACTCGCCAGTATGGCTCCCACGATCCACCGGACGACGCCTTCCTCTCCGTACCGGACTCCATGCGGCCCACGACTCGCCAGTATGGCTCCCACGATCCACCGGACGATGCCTTCCTCTCCGTACCGGACTCCATGCGGCCCACGACGTGCCAGTATGGCTCCCACGATCCACCGGACGATGCCGTCCTCTCCGTACCGAACTCCATGCTGCCCGACGACTCTCTGCCAGACGGCATGGCCGTCACCATCAACTAAGCTCCGCTATAAAGGGACCCCTCCAGATACGCCAAGGCTAAGCTCTCTGAACTCTCGACTCTCTAAGCTCTCCTCCTCATTCTCTAAGCTCCGGAACTCATTCCGAGCACTCCATTACTGTTGGCCAGAGCTGACTTGAGCGTCGGAGGGTCCTGCCGGAGCCACCCCCCACCGGCTCCGGACGGGACTTTGTTTTGCAGGTCCCCGGCGGCGACCTCGGCGGCCTCGACTCCAGCGACCTCCGGCGACGACCAGTTTCTGCACCAACAGTCTAGGTTCGAAAATCTATCATTAGTCTGAGAATAGTCCAGCATTTCTTTGTTTAATATGATTAAACATATTTTAGGACATTTGCCCATGTGTCATGCACTTATTGAAGAGTAGATAGGGGCTTGTTCTCTCACTAGAATTTAGAAAGAAGGGGGTAGACACCTAGGATGGCGTGCGCCCATGGATAGGGATGCTTGGAGTCCCATATAGATGGGACTCCAGGTTGCTTCTTAGATTCAACCTAGGTGACCCTTACCTATAGACTTTGACCAGTCTTAGGTGCCATCTAAGGATGAATCTATAGGGCTCTCATCCGATTGGATCAGGTGATGTTATTTCACTAATCAGATTTAGATCTAATTGCACGAAGCAACGCAATTGATCGGGATGATGCAGCACTGCATGGCATAGTAGGATCTATAAATAAATCCTATCTACGCCCAACTTTTTATGAGTTCCTCTTAGCCCATGCCCCAAGGCTGCCCCTCTCCCTCCTCCATGCCATCTTCTGATCCTTTCTCTCCTCTCCATGTCCAAGGAAAGTTCGACTTCAGTTTAGTGCAATCCAGACAAGAAAAGGCTGACGAGAAAGGAAGAAGGCAGCACTGCTATAGAGACAATAGCAGATCTTCGAAAAGAGTTTCGAAGATTGTCCAAATCAGATCTAGATCTAACTTTTGGAGACGTGATAAAGAAGGAGAAGATCTTCAGATCCAGCCCTAGTGGATATCGGTAGAGGCCAGGCACTTGCGTGGCTAGATTCAGATCCTCAGGCAATCAACAGGATCATCAAAGGATAATTGGATTACCCAAATCAAGATAACACTAATTTAGATTTAATTTAATCTAATTTTCTTATTCATTAGATCATAAAATTAGATCTAAAAAGTGTCAAATCTGATTTGGATCTAAGATAAAATTTTTGAAATATGCCTCTCGATCCAATCAGATTTGAACGAACCTGACCTAGGAAATCAGGATTTTCCTTCAACTGGTATCAGAGCCAGGTTGCATAAAATTTATTTAGATCTAATTTAATTTAATAAATTAATAATTTTAGATATCACATGAGATATGATTAGATCTAAAATTAGAAAATTAGAAAATTAAAATTAATTAATCTAGATCTAAAATATATGAGATACATAACTAGACTAGGAATAGAATTAGTTCTATGTGTAGTCTAGTATGATCATAATTTTTATTTAATTAATTATAATTTTAGATCTATTTATTTACTATTTTTTGATATTATAAATATTATAATAGATCTAAAAATAGAAAATAAATTAAAATTTAATTTTATTCATATGAGATATGATAGATGCATGTTTAGACTAGTTGTAGAATAGTTCTACAAATTATCTAGATTAGAATTTTATTTGATGTGATCAAATTTAAATTTAATTTTTTAGATTATTATGAGATAATTTAGATCTGAAAAATATGCATGATGATACATGAGATGTATGCAAAATATGTATTAATTAGATCAATTTTTATATATGAGATATATGATATAGATCTAATTAGTTTTGTAGTTATTGTATTTCCTGATTAAGGCGTTCCTCCCTTGGCCGTTCCGGTCATAAGAACAAAGTAGGATTTAAAGGCCCTCTCCTTTCCATTCGATGGGGTGTTCTTATGATGTGTAGGGGTGCTGCGTGTTCGTCCTTAATCAAAAATTAAAAACTTATTTTCTGCAAAATCCTAGATCCTGAAACCCTAGGATTTATTTGCATACATATTTTGTTTAAACCCTGAATTAAGATTATGAAATATCAATTAGGTCTAAAATTAAGAATTTTAGATCTAAGACATATTCATAAAATTGGGTTCGGGCTTGGGTAGCTCAATTAGGTCTAAGCGGTTGATCAAACCGAATCAAGAGTTGGTTAGATGGGATCAACAATGCTTAAATTGACCAGCCTAATAGGATTAAGTCTGGGTCAAGATCGAGTCACATGAGTGATCGATCAAGCTAAGACCTAATTAGGCTCAGTGGTTAGAGTCTAGGATTGTAGGCTAACCTGATTGGTTCTGGCTCAACAATTTGGTGTCTAAGGTAAGTTTGGCAGATACGACCGACTGGTTTTTAATTGGAGAGCTACTCGACTCGAATGCGTTCTTGTCGAGTTAATGGCATATCCCTTCCACCGGTCTCACTTACCTGGCCATATTTGTTGACTCAGTTCTAATCTTGAGGTGGTCAATAATCCGAGCTAACCCATGCCACTAGGTTAGTCATAATGGTTATGACTATGTCAAGTCTAGTTTAATGAGACCTGAAATCAAATCTTCCTAAGAAAAGATTAAGTCTAAGGTCTTCCACCATTGTAGATGTGCGGGCCCTTTTCCGAGGTTGATTGTTCTCGACTGGTTACAGTGGCTCAGTTGCACCGAAAAGATGCAACCATGTCTATTAGGCATTGGATGCTACAGGCTGGAGGATGGATTGGGCTCAATATTCTAGATACGGTGAGAGACCCAATTAGGAATCCAATCTATGCAAATGGTGGGTCTGACTTAACTAAGGAGTGGATCAATATTTTGGACATGGTGAGATTCATGAATTAGAGACCAAGTTTGGGTGCACCATGATTAGAGAATCATTGAACAAGAGTTGTTCACTCATTGGCTAACCCATCACCAATAACTGTTAGGTGAGGTGATGAGTCAGTTGGTGGGACTGCACCACCCACTAGAAATCAGTAATCGTGGAGATTTTTGCATCTCTACAGAGGGAGTGTAGGGATCCAAGAAAATAGTGGGAGATAATTTATTTAAAAATAAAAATTTCTAAATAAATTGGTTAAGTCTTAATTACAATATCTAACTAGAAACTTTGACTCTCTATAGGAAAATGTCTGATCAACCCACTAGCACGTATCTTGGATATCCATAGACTGACCAGACCAAATTACAAGGATTAGCTCCAAAACTTCAAAATCATTTTTGGTTCCAAGAAGTTAACTCATGTACTGGACTAGAACCCTCCCACCTTACCAGCTCGTCCATCCGCTGAGCAGAGAGCATCTCTGGATAAGTGGACAAATGAAGATAACAAGGCCAGATACTACATGTTGGGCTTGATGTCTAATGAACTTCAGCACCAACATGAAGATATTAGGACTGCTTGTCAAATGTTGGCTCACCTATAGGAGATGTTTGGTGAACAGAGTCGCACAGCCAAGTATCAAGTCACTAAATGACTATTCAAGGCTAAGATGCATGATGGGCAGTCAGTCCAAGATCATTGTCTGATGATGATCAAGGACTTGAAAGAGCTTGAGAAGCTTCGAGTGAGGTTGGACTTGGATCTGTGGAATGATATAATTCTACAATCCTTGACTGATGCGTATGGACAGTTCATCATGAACTACCATATGCATAAACTTTAAAATTTCTTGGCCGAACTTATGAACATGCTGGTTACCGCTGAGCTTTCCATGAAAGGTTCTAAAGGCTCAGTGCTTGCTATGGAATGGACTTCTTCCAAGAGAAAGTCTTTTGAAAAGAAGAAGAAGTCTGCAAAAAAGTAGAAGGTAGAAGAAGGAAAGAAGAAAAAGGCAGAGTTGAAGAAGAAGGCCGTTGACAAAGGAAAGTATTTCCATTGCAACAATAATGGCCACTAGAAGCAAAACTATCCTACTTATCTAGACACCCTAAAGAAGGAGGCAGGTCTTTCTAGAGGTATGCTCATTATTGAGTCTAACCTTATGATTTCTTCTGCATCCAGTTGGGTGCTTGACTCTGGTTCTAGTGCTCACTTGTGCACTTTTATGCAGGATCTTGAGGATAGCAGGAGGCTGAGGGATGGTGAGATGATCCTCCACATCGAAAATGGAGCAAGAGTTACTGCCATGGTCGTGGGAACATACCCTCTTCGACTACCATCTGGTTTAAACTTAGTGTTAAAAGACTATTATTATGTGCCTGCAGCAAGCAAAAATTTGATTTCTATTTCTTGCTTTGCATTAGAAGGCTATGTAATTAGTTTTCTTAAGGACCATTGTAATATTCTTTATGAAAGAAATAAAATTGCAAGTGGTTTTCTTATTAATGGTCTTTATCAATTACATGTTGATGTATCTATTTTTAATATCAAGTAAAATGTGAATACCATGAAATGACCTAGGAATAGTCCAAACGATAGGTATCTATGGTACCTAAGGCTAGGTCATATAGCTGATGATAGGATTAACAAATTAGAGAAAAATACGCTATTAAGTCCATTGACTTTTGAGTCATATCCAATTTATGAATCGTATCTTTATGGCAAAATGACTAAGCTTTCTTTTATAGGACATAGGAAAAGGGCCACGGATCTTCTTGCCTTAGTACATACTGATGTGTGCAGCCCATTTGATGTGCTGGCTAGAGGCAACTTTGTCTACTTCATAATCTTTATCGATGATTTATCTAGGTATGGGTATGTGTATTTTATGAGACACAAGTCTGAAGCTTTTGAAAAGTTCAAAGAATTCAGACATGAAGTAGAAAAGCAAACTGAAAAATTTATTTTTGATCAGATCGAGGAGGTGAATACCTTAGTCAGGAATTTTTGGACTATCTCAAGAAAAATAGCATAGTCTCTCAATGGACTCCACCTAGAATACCTTAACTCAGTGGGGTTTTAGAATAGAAAAATTGGATCCTATTAGATATGGTCTGATCCATGATGAGCTTCACAAATCTCTCTAACTTTCTTTAGGGATACTGTTTGTTAACTACAATATACTTACTAAATAAGGTTCTCTCTAAAATCATTCCTACTACACCGTATGAGATATAGCATGGTAAGAAACCAAGTCTGAGTCATCTCAGAATTTGGGGTTGTTCGGCTTATGTCAAAAGACAACAAGCGGATAAGTTAGACTTTAGATCCTTCAGAGCTTGATTTATAGGATATCCTAAAAAGTCATTAGGATATTATTTCTACATTTCAGAAGATCATAATATGATTGTGAGTCGACATGCCATCTTTCTTGAAAAATAGTTTATTCAAGATAGTGGCATTGGAAAGTAGATCAAGCTCGAGGAGAAAGTCTCACAAGAGCAATGAGCTAAGGACCAAATGGAACCAAATCAGGTTGAGCCAATCCATTCACTACCTCCTCCACCTCATAGATCGAAAAGAATTTTCCGTCCCCCTGAGAGGTACTTAGGTGCTATTTCAGAGGATGTAGAAAAAATATTCCTCATAGGTAATAGGGTTCATGGTGATGATCCCAAAACCTATAACTAGTCGATATCAAATATCGACTCCGAGAAATGGTTAGAGGCAATGAAGTCAGAAATTGACTCGATGTACTCAAACCAAGTCTGGACCAGATAGATCCATCAGAAGGTATAGTACCTATTCGATGTAAATGGATCTACAAGAGAAAGATTGGTGTAGATAAAAATGTGGAGACATTCAAGGCTAGATTAGTGGCAAAAGGTTATAGTCAGCGTGAGGGCATTGACTATCAGGATACCTTTTCATCAGTAGCTATGCTAAAATTCATTCGCACATTGCTTGCTGTTGCAGCTTGTTTCGATTATGAAATATGGCAAATGGATGTGAAAATGACATTCTTAAATGGATATCTTAAGAAATATATCTATATGGAGCAGCCACTAGGTTTCACATTCGGTAATGATGATCATAAGGTATGCAAGTTGCAAAGATCCTTATATGGACTTAAGCAAGCATCTCGGAGCTGAAATACTCATTTTAGTGATGTGATCAAATTATTTGGTTTCATCAAGAACGAGGAGGAGTCATGTATCTTCAAAAAGATCAGTGGGAGCACTGTTGTCTTCCTCGTATTTTATATGGATGACATCCACCTTATTGAGAATGATATTCCCATGTTGACCATAGTTAAAATGTGGTTATCTAAAGAATTCTCCATGAAAGACCTAGGAGAAGCATCATTTATTCTGGAAATTAAGGTCTATAGAGATAGACTAAATAGGATGCTAGGACTTTCACAGAAAATGTACATAGAGGAAGTGCTAAAGAGGTTTAGCATAGAAAACTCTAAGAGGGGTTTAGTACCCTTCAGATATGGTATTCATCTTTCCAAGAAGATGTGCCCTAGCACACCTAAGAAAATAAAATGCATGAGCAAGATCCCTTATGCTTTAGCAATAGGGAGCCTCATGTATGTCATGTTATGTACACGACCTGATATAGCCCATGCTATGAGTGTCACGAGCCGATATCAATCGAATCCAAATAAAGAACACTGGACTTCAGTGAAATGTATCCTTAAGTACTTGAGAAGAACTAAGGATATCTTATTGGTCTTTGGTAATAGAGAACTCCAAGTCCAGAGGAATAAAGACTCGGACTTTATGTCCGATATAGATGATCAAAAGTCGATATCTGAAAGTCTGTTTGTATATAATGGTGGAGCTGTCAGTTGGAAAAGTTTCAAACAGACAGTGATAGCAGATTTCACCATGAAAGCAGAATACATCGCTATGTCAGAAGCTGCAAAGGAGGCATTCTAGTACAAGACGTTTGCCACAGAGATTGGAGTGATTCCATCAGATGCCATTCCTCTGTATTACAACAACAATGATGCCATAGCCCTTGTTAAGGAGTCAAGGTCTCATTAGAAATTCAAGCACATCGAGCGGCAATACCATCTCATCTATGATTACCTCAAGAAGGATTACATCGAGATCAAGAGAGTCGACTCCGCAAATAATGCAGCGGATCTGCTTACATAGTCATTGGGCCAGCAGAAGATCGAAGCCCACCTTGAGAAGATGGGACTTAGATTTATATCCAATTGGCTTTAGGTTAAGTGAAAGTTTGTTAGATATGTATGCCCTAGAAGCTAGAATTGGCTAACACTTGTAATACACTTCTAGGGGCAAAATTATAATTTTGACTATAAATAATAAAATGGATTATTTTCTATCACATATGTGTATTTAATGTCTGTGATACATCCCTTGAGTTAATGGTAATGATAATTCTTATTTTCAAGAGTTGAAAATTTAAGACAAGAATTTTCATTATTAACTCATAAAATGCTCCTGACCGTAGGATCATCACGAGGATGGTGATTGATCCGGAAGGTTGGTGTACGATCGCTTCTCTTTAGTAGATGAGTCTTGAGTCTACGGTGTGGAGACACCGGAGCGAGAGTACAGGTACTCGTTAGAGAATGAGGGCACTGAGCGTGACCACCTCGAGTAGTCATTAGGAAGTCTACCTTCTCGTCAATGACTGACTCGATGCTGCAGTAGTGTGTCTGGTTCTTTGACCTGAGATGCATCGGCAGTTCACCTTGAGGGTGTTATAGTTTGACTACACCATTACTCGGTCTCCTAGCCATATGGAACCCTGAGGTGTATGTTGGCTATAGCATGTTCATTGTAGGAACTGGATTGCATCAAGATGGAATCTATCTACCTCGGTGGTAGAGGAGCAGCCCTATGATGAATCATGAGAATCAAGTCCAGAAGCCATGGCCATGGCAGAGTGAAATAATAGAAAGAGTTTCTATTTAGATTTTCACATTGGACTCGAATCGAATGATTACATCATATGATAGAGACTAGGGTTTGACGAGTTCACCTTAACCCTAATCTGATCGGGGCTCAAGATAGAAGAACTTAATCACACACAGTTGAAGGAAATCCTGATTTTCTAGTCGAGGTTCGTTCAGGTCTGATCAGATCAAGAGATATATTTCAAAATTTTTTCTCTTGATCTCTAATCAGATCTTGATATGTTTCAGATCTAATTATTATTATTTTAGAAATCAAAATAAAATTAGATAAATTAAATCAGATTTAACTTACCTTGATATGGGTAATCCTATTATCCGTTGATGATCCTATATGCAGCGGAAGGTTCTGGATCTAGCCACGCAAGTGCCTGGCCTCTACCGGTATCCACTCAGGCTAGGATCTGGAGATCCTCTTCTTCTCTATCACATCTCCAAAAATTAGATCTGGATCTGATCTGGAGGATCTTCAAAACTCCTTTTGAAGATCAGCAGTCGTCCTTTGCAGCAGTGCAGCCTTCTAGCTTTCACTCGCCTTTCTTTGATCTGGATCGCACCAACCAAAAATCCAAAACTCCTTTTGGATGTGGAGAGGAAGGGGAGAAGGTGGTTTGGCATGGAGGAAGAGGGGAGAGGCAGCCTTGGGGCATGGGAATTATGATTCAATCATCTATATATGTTTGAGTTGGGCGTAGGGTCTTATTTATAGACTAAGCGTGATCCAACTCCTCTTCTTCCCAACCAATCACAACTCCTTTGTGAAATCAGATCTAAATCTGATTGGTGGGAATAGAGTCCCCTGGATTCCTCCTTAGAGGGCACCTAAGACCAGTCAAAGTTGGTTCTTAGGAGAACTCTAATTGGAATCCAAAAAGGAGATGGAGTCCCTGTCCAACAGGGACTCCTAGGCGTCCTCCAACTTGGGCACATGCCTAGGGTGAAGTGCGCCCTCCTCGTTGCCAGGTTCTGATAGGGAGGACAGGCCCCCACCAGCTCTCCAATAGGTGCATGACACATGTGGTCAAAAGTCAAAGTATCAATGGTCAACATTTGACCAGTCAAAGGTAGACTTTTGACCAAAGTCAAAGAACAAGAAATGGCAGGTGACCAAAAATGGTAGGTAATGTCTTACAAAATAAGACAACCTTTTCTGACTTGGACAACCTCCAGTCAGACCATATGAAGGCCTCTGATTGAGCACAAACTCCTTTGGCTCAGTCAGGACAACTTATTTATGATAGTAAAAGAAGAACGTTAGGTTCAATCGAGTGCTAGCACGATTTCCTTGAACCTAATTGAATCTCATTCAGATCAATTGAACTAGGATCAGTTCAATTGATGATCACCAGATTCAAACCCTTGTTTGTGTGACCCAGTTAGGTTCAGTTCTGTATGGTAATGGGATATGTCATGATCTCTATCATCGACATCATCGAAACTCCTTTCGATGGATCAGAACTCTTCTGATTCGAACAGCTAGAATGATCGATCATCTAAATCATTCTAATTGCTCCCAAAATCCACCAGTGACACCTAGCAGTATATGGTGGCAACCCATCAGAGCTGAATGCGAACCTCTTGGTGCAGCTACCTGTGTGATTAAGTTCTTCTATCTTGAGCCCCGATCAGATTAGGGTTAAGGTGAACTCGTCAAACCCTAGTCTTCTGTCATATGATGTAATCATTCGATTCAAGTCCAATGTGAAAATCTAAATAGAAACTCTTTCTATTATTTCACTCTGCCATGGCCATGGACTTCTGGACTTGATTCTCATGATCATCATAGGGCTGCTCCTCTACCACCGAGGTAGATAGATTCCATCTTGATGCCATCCAGTTCCTACAATGAACATGCTATAGCCAACATACACCTCAGGATTCCATATGGCTAGGAGACCGAGTAATGGTGTAGTCAAACTATAACACCCTCAAGGTGAACTGCCGATGCACCTCAGGTCAAAGAACCAGACACACTACTGCAGCATCGAGTCAGTCATTGACGAGAAGGTAGACTCCCTAATGACTACTCGAGGTGGTCACGCTCAGTGCCCTCATTCTCTAACGAGTACCTATACTCTCGCTCCGATGTCTCCACACCATAGACTCAAGACTCATCTACTAAAGAGAAGCGATTGTACACCAACCTTCCGGATCAATCACCATCCTCGTGATGATCCTATGGTCGGGAGCATTTTATGAGTTAATAATGATTATTCATGTCTTAAATTTTCAACTCTTGAAAATATGAATTATCATTACCATTAACTCAAAGGATGTATCACAGACACTAAATACACATATGTGATAGAAAATAACCCATTTTATTGATTATAGTCAAAATTATAATTTTGCCCCTAGAAGTGTATTACAAGTGTCAGCCAATTCTGGCTTCTAGGGCACATATATCTAACAATCTCCCACTTGTCCTAAAGCCAATTGGCTACAAGTCTAAGTCCCATCTTCTCAAGGTGGGCTTCGATCTTCTGCTGGCCCAACGACTTTGTAAGTGGGTCTGCCACATTATCTATGGAGTTGACTCTCTTGACCTCGACATAACCCTTCTCGAGGTAATCGCGGATGAGGTGGTATCGCCGCTCAATATGCTTGGATTTCTGGTGAGACCTCGGCTCCTTAGCAAGGGCTATGGCGCCATTGTTGTCGCAGTATAGAGGAATGGCATCTGATGGCATTACTTCAATTTCTGCAGCAAACTTTTTGTACCAGAATGCTTCCTTCGCAGCCTCTGATGCAGCGATATATTCTGCTTCCATGGTGGAATCTGCTATCACCGTACTCCAATTTCTACAGCAAACTTCTTGTACCAGAATGCTTCTTCCAGCCTCTAATGCAGCGATATATTCTGCTTCCATGGTGGAATCTGCTATCACAGTTGCTTGAAACTCTTCCAGCTGACAGCACCACCATTGCACACAAACTCCCAGATCCCAGATCGACTTTCGATCATCTATATCGGACATGAAATCCGAGTCTGTGTATCCCTGGACTTGGAGTTCTCCGTTACCAAAGACCAACATCATATCCTTAGTTCTTCTCAAGTACTTAAGGATACATTTCACAGAAGTCCAGTGTTCTTCACCTGGATTTGACTGATATCTGCTTGTGACACTCACAGCATGGGCTATATCAGGTCGTGTACATAGCATGGCATACATGAGGCTCCCTATTGCAGAAGCATAAGGGATCTTGCTCATGCGTTCTATTTCCTCAGGTGTGCTAGGGGCACATCTTCTTGGAAAGATGAATACCATGTCTGAAGGGTATTAATCCCCTCTTAGAGTTTTCCATACTAAACCTCTTTAGTACTTTCTCTATGTACATCTTCTGTGAAAGTCCTAGCATCCTATTCGGTCTATCCCTATAGACCTTAATTCCTAGAATAAAGGATGCTTCACCTAGGTCTTTCATGGAGAATTCCTTGGACAACCATATTTTGACTGTTGTCAACATGGGAATATCATTCCCAATAAGGAGGATGTCATCCACGTACAATACGAGGAAGACAACAGCGCTCCCACTGACCTTTTTGAAAACACATGGTTCCTCTTCATTTTTGATGAAACCAAACATTTTGATCACATCATTGAAACGAGTGTTCCAGCTCCGAGATGCTTGCTTAAGTCCATATATGGACCTTTGCAGCTTGCAAACCTTGTGATCAGTATCACTGGATGTGAAACCTAGCGGCTGTTCCATATAGATATCTTCCTCAAGATATCCATTTAAGAATGCCATTTTCACATCCATTTGCCATATTTCATAATCTAAATAGGCTGCAACGGCAAGCAATGTGCGGATGGATTTTAGCATAGCCACTGGGGAAAAGGTATCCTGATAGTCAATGCCTTCGCGTTGACTATAACCTTTTGCCACTAGTCTAGCCTTGAATGTCTCCACATTTCCATCTGCACCAATCTTTCTCTTGAAGATCCATTTACACCCAATAGGTACTATACCTTCTGGTGGATCTACCAAGGTCCAGACTTGGTTTGTTTTGGAGTAATCGAGTCAAGTTTTCTGACTTCATGCCTCTAACCATTTCTCGAGTCGATATTTGATATCGACTAGTTGATAGGTTTTGGATCATCACATGAACCCTATTACCTAGAGGAATATTTTTTCTACATCTCTGAAATAGCACCTAAGTACCTCTCAGGGGACGGAAATCTTTTCGATCTATGAGATGGAGGAGGTAGTGAATGGATTGGCTAACCTGTTCTGGTTACCATTTGGTCCTTAAGCTCCATATGCTCTTGTCGGAGCTTTCTCCTCGACTTGATCTACTTTCCAATGCCACTATCTTGAATAAACTATTTTCAAGAAAGATGGCATGGTCGACTCACACATCATATTATGATCTTCTGAAAGTAGAAATAATATCCATATGACTTTTGTAGGAATATCCTATAATCAAGCTCTGAAGCGATCTAAAGTCTAACTTAGTCCGCTTGTTGTCTTTTGACATAAGCGAAACACCCAAATTT
Source organism: Cocos nucifera (assembly GCA_006176705.1). Lineage (NCBI taxonomy): Eukaryota > Viridiplantae > Streptophyta > Magnoliopsida > Arecales > Arecaceae > Cocos > Cocos nucifera. The sequence goes on from QRFJ01001137.1 coordinate 238,479, forward strand.
TGAGAGACTCAGACTTGGATTTCTTTACATGCTAGTATCTCATACGTGTAGTAGAATAATTTTAGAGAGAACCTTATTTAGTAAGTATATTGTAGTTAAAGACGTATCCTAAAGAAAGTTAGAGAGATTTTGTGAAGCTCATCATGGAATGACCTACTAACAGGATCCAATTTTCTTATTTCTAAAACCCCACTGAGTTAAGGTATTTCTAGTGGGTCCATTGAGAGACTATTGCTATTTTTCTTGAGAAGTCCAAAAATTCCTGACTAAGGTATTCACTCCTCGATCTGCCATTCAAAAATAAAATTTTTCAGTTTGCTTTTCTACTTCATGTCTGAATTCTATTGAACTTTTTCAAAACTTCAGATTGTGTCTCATAAAATAGCACTACCATACGCTAGATAAATCAATCATAAAGATTATGAAAAGTAGACAAGTGCTCTAGCCCAGCCACATGTCAAATGGGCTGCACACATCTAGTTGATACTAAGGCAAAGAAGATCCGTGGCCCTTTCCTATGTCATAAAAGAAAGCTATCATTTTGCCATAAGCATCACGATTCATAAATCTGGATATGATCAAAAAGTCAATGGACTTAATAGCGTATTTTTCTCATAATTGTTAATCCTTATCATAGCTTATGACTGACCTTAGTACATAGATACTATCGTTATGGACTATTCCTTAGGTCATTTCAATCGTATTCAAATTTACTTATATTAAAAATAGATACTCAACATGTAATTTTGATAAAGACCATTAATAAGAAACATTGCAATTTTTTCTCTTTCTAAAGATAATTAACAATGTCCTTAGAAAATAATGTCATAGCCTTCTAATGCCAAAGCAAAATAGAAATCAAATTTTTGCGTGCTGCAGAACATAATAATAGTCTTTTAACACTAAGTTTAAACCAGATGGTATCGAAGAGGGTATTCCACGGAGCTTGGCAGTAACTCTTGCTCCATTTTCGATGTGGAGGTCATCTCACCACCTCCCTCAGCCTCCTGCTATCCTCAAAGTCCTGCAATAAAAGTGCACTATAGCAGCTAGAGCCAGAGTCAAGCACCCAATTGGATGCAGAAGACAATATAAGTTTATGACTCAATAATGAGCAATATCTCTAGAAAAGACGCTGCACTCTTCTTTAAGGGTGTTCAGATAGTATGATATTTGCTCTAGTGGCCAATTATTTATGCCAATGGAATGTACTTTCCTTTGTCACGCCTTCTCTTCAACTCTTGGGTTAGCCTTTTTTCTTTCCTTCTCTACCTTCTACTCTGTTTTGCAGACTTCTTCTTCTTTCAAAATAACTTCTCTTGGAAGAAGGTCCATCCAATAGCAAGCATGAGCTTAGAACCTATTACATGGAAAGCCTCACGGTAACCGCATTTCATAGTTTCGGCCAAGAAATTTTAAATTTCATGCATATGGTAGTTATGATGAACTGTCTATACGCATCAGTCAGGATGTAGAATTATATCATATCACAGAATCAAGTCCAACCTCCATTAAGCTTTCCAAGCTCTTTCAATTCCCCGTTGAATTCCATCATCAGACAATGATCTTGGACTGAACTGCCGCATCATGCATCTTAGCTTGAATATCATTATAGTGATTTGATACTTGGTGTGCGAATCTGTCTCACTCACCATCTCCTATAGGTGAGGCCACATTGACAAGCAGTCCAATACTTCATGTTGGTGCTGGAAGTTCATTAGTACATCAAGCCCAAACATGTAGTTCTGACCTTGTTAATCTTCATTTTGTCCACTATCAGAAGTGCTCTCTGACTCAGCGCGATGGACGAGCTGGTAAAGGTGGAGGGTCTAGTCCAGTACATGAGTTAACTTCTGCCAAAATGCATTTTGAAGTTTTTGGAGCTAATTCCTTGTAATTTGGATCTGGTCAGTCATGGATATCCCAAGATACGTTGCTAGTGGTGTTGATCAGACATTTTCCTAATAGAGAGTCAAAAGTTTTTCTAGTTATCGATATTGTAATTAAGACTTAACCATTTATTTGAAATTTTTATTTTTAAATAAGATTAGTTCCGCACTATTTTCTGGTGTGATCCCTACACTCCTCTGTAGAGAATGCAAATCTTAACGATTACTGATTTCTAGTGGGTGGTGCAGTCCCAAAAGATTACTCATCCCCTCACCTAACAGTATGGTGATGGGTTAGCCAATGGGGAACACTCTTATTCACATGATTCTTCTAATCCATGGTGCATCCTAATTAGTCTCTATTCATGAATCTCTCTGTCCAAAATATTGATCCACTTCTTAGTCTAAGTCAGAACCCATCAATTTTGCAATAGATTGATCCTAATTGGGTTCTCTCGATCTAGAAGTATTGAGACCTAATCCATCCTCGCCTGTAGCATACAATGTCTAATAGAGCATTTGCATCTTTTCGATAGGCAAACTGAGCCACTGTAAGTCGAGAACAATCAACTCGAAAAGGCCGCA
>QRFJ01001138.1:0-70093 GCA_006176705.1 Cocos nucifera
AAAAAAGAGAGAGATCAATTTTAGATCTAAATTAATATTGTCCATAAAACTTAATTCATTAATTAAGTAGGGTTCAATAAACAAAATATGCACAATAAATCCTAGGGTTTCAGGATCATAGGGTTTTGCAGAAAGAAAAGTTTTGGGTTTCTGATAAGAGCAGAACACACAGCACCTCCTACACATCATAAGAAAACATCCATCGAATGGGAAGAGAGGGCCTTTAACCCTTTCTTCTTCTTAGCCGGACGGCTAGAGAAGGAATGCCTTAATCAGGAAACATTAATACTACAAAACATAGTCAAGATCTATATTCATATATCTTATATATAAAGTAGATCTAATCATGGCATATTTTGCATACATCTTCCATGTATGCAAATCATGCATGTTTTCAGATCTAAAATTTCTCATAATACTAAAAAAATTAGATTTAAAAAATTGATCTTATCAAAAAAAATAAATTCTAATCTAGACAATTATGTAAACTATTCTAACAAACTAGTCTAGACAATGCCATCAAATCATATCTTATATGATATTCAAAAATTAAAATAATTTTTATTTTACTATTTAAAAGATTGTATTAAATAAAACTATAATATGCAAAAAATATAAAAATAAAAAGATCTAAATATGAATTAAATCGGATTAAACAAAAAATATGGCAAGAATATTCTATAGAAACTATTCTATCCTAGAAGCAGTCATGCCATATCTTCTAATCCTTAGATCCAAAATTAATTTAAATTTAATTTTTCTAATTTCAGATCTGATCAGATCTCATTGACATCCTGAAATCAAAAAATTAATTTTCGTAAAATTAAAATAAATTTAAAATTCAGATCTAAAAAATTTAGAACCATGGTTCTGATACCAGTTGAAGGGAAATCCTGATTTCCCGGTCCAGGTTCGTTCAGATTTGAATCAGATTCAAGAGATATATTTTCAAAAATTTTTTCTCTTGATCCCATTCAGATCTTGATATATTTAAATCTAGATTCTTATTACTTTAATTAAAATAAAATTAAAAGTGATAATTAAATCAAATTTAATTTACCTGTCTTTGGGTAATCTAATTATCCTGTTGATGATCCTGTTTGCAGCGAAAGTTCTGATCTTAGCCACGCAAAGCGCCTGGCCTCTACCGGTATATCTACTCAGGTTGGATCTTGAAGATCCTGCTTCTTCTCTATCATGCCTCCAAAAATTAGATCTAGATCTGATCTTGGAGGATCTTTCAAAAACTCTTTTGTGAAGATGAGCAGTCGTCCTTTGCAGCAGCGGCAGCCTTCTTAACTTTTGATCCCTTTCTTTGATCTGAATAGCACCACCAAGGTCCAAAACTCCTTTTGGCATGGAGAGCAAGGGAGAAGGGTGTTTGCATGGAGAGGGAGGGAAGAGGCAGCCTTGGGGCGTGGAGAAACTATGATTCTCATATCTCTTAATCTGGTTGGGTACAGGGTCTTATTTTAGACTAGCTGTGTCCAACTCCTTCTTCTTCCAACCAATCACAATCCTTTTGTGAAATCAGGATCTAAATCTGATTGGTGGGAATAGAGTCCCCTGGTTCCTCTAGAGGGTGCCTAAGACCAGTCAAAGTTGGTCCTTAGAAGAAACTCTAATTGGAAATCCAAAAAAGAATGATGGATCCTTGTCCAACAAGGACTCCTAGGGCGCCTCCAACTTGGGCACACGCTAGAGGTGGCGTTGGGCTTCGCGCCTTCTCTAATTGCCAGGTTCTGGTAGGGGGACAGGCCCCACCAGCTTTCCAAATAAGGTGCATGGAACATTGTGGGTTCAAAAGTCAAAGTGATCAATGGTCCACGTTTGGAACCTGTCAAAGGTAGACTTTTTGACCAAATCAAAGAGACAAGAAATGGCAAGGTGACCAAAAAATGGCAGGTAATGTCTTATAAAATAGACAACCTTTCTGACTTGGACAATGCTCGCAGTCAGGACCATATTGAAGGCCTCTGATTGAGCACAAAACTCCTTTGCTTCAGAACAGGACAACTTATTTATGATAGCAAAAGAAGAACGTTAGGTTCAATCGAGTGCTAGCACGATTTTCTTGAACCTAATTGAATCTCATTCAGATCAATTGAACTAGATCAGTTCAATTGATGATCACCAGATTCAAACCCTTGTTTGTGTGACCCAGTTAGGTTCAGTTCTGTATGGTAATGGGATATGTCATGATCTCTATCATTAACATCATCGAAACTCCTTTCGATGGATCAGAACTCTTCTGATTCGAACAGCTAGAATGATCGATCATCTAAATCATTCTAATTGCTCCCAAAATCCACCAGTGACACCTAGCAGTATATGGTGGCAACCCATCAGAGCTGAATGCGAACCTCTTGGTGCAGCTACCTGTGTGATTCAGTTCTTCTATCTTGAGCCCCGATCAGATTAGGGTTAAGGTAAACTCGTCAAACCCTAGTCTCTGTCATATGATGTAATCATTCGATTCGAATCCAATGTGAAAATCTAAATAGAAACTCTTTCTATTATTTCACTCTGCCATGGCCATGGGCTTCTGGACTTGATTCTCATGATTATCATAGGGCTGCTCCTCTACCACTGAGGTAGATAGATTCCATCTTGATGCCATCCAGTTCCTACAATGAACATGCTATAGCCAACATACACCTCAGGGTTCCATATGGCTAGGAGACCGAGTAATGGTGTAGTCAAACTATAACACCCTCAAGGTGAACTGCCGATGCACCTCAGGTCAAAGAACCAGACACACTACTGCAGCATCGAGTCAGTCATTGACGAGAAGGTAGACTCCCTAATGACTACTCGAGGTGGTCACGCTCAGTGCCCTCGTTCTCTAACGAGTACCTATACTCTCGCTCCGGTGTCTCCACACCGTAGACTTAAGACTCATCTACTAAAGAGAAGCGATTGTACACCAACCTTCCGGATCAATCACCATCCTCGTGATGATCCTATGGTCGGGAGCAATTTATGATTTAATAATGATTATTCATGTCTTAAATTTTCAACTCTTGAAAATATGAATTATCATTACCATTAACTCAAAGGATGTATCACAGACACTAAATACACATATGTGATAGAAAATAATCCATTTATTGATTTTAGTCAAAATTACAATTTTGCCCCTAGAAGTGTATTACAAGTGGCAGCCAATTCTGGCTTCTAGGGCACATATATCTAACACAAAGTACACCTAAGAGGGGGAAGATTGCTTTGTAATCAATCAGATAGATGAAATAGTTGAATCTAATTCCTCCTTAGACTTACTGCAAGATGATGAACCCACTGAAGAAACTCAAACCTAGGAAGTAAATGTCCTGCTTAATTCACCTCAATCATCACATTCATTACCTTAGTCAGTGAAAGTTGAGCCCTTACCCAAGCAAAATATTGAACCATTACATCCTTCAATTCAAGCCCTACCACAAATTGAACTAAAACCTTTACGTGAATCACTTAAGTATGTATTTTTAGGATCAAAGAAAACCCTACCAGTAATAATTGCTTCCAACTTAACTACTGAACAGGAAAACCAATTGGTAAATATTCTAAAAACATATAAGGAGGCCATAGGGTGGACCATCGCCGATTTAAAAGGAATTAGTCCATCAATATGCATGCACCATATTTATACAGAAGATAATGCCAAACCAACTCGAGAGATGCAAAGACGGCTTAACCCTAACATGCAAGAAGTAGTCAAGAAAGAGGTAATTAAATGGTTAGATGCTAAATTATTTATCCTATCTCTGACAGCCACTGGGTAAGTCCCACACAAGTTGTTCCAAAGAAATCTGGACTTATGGTTGTCCGCACTGAACATGAAAACTTAGTACCAACACGACTTTCCACTGGGTGGTGTGTCTATATAGATTATAGAAAACTCAATACAACCATCCGAAAAAATCACTTTTCCTTACCATTTATCGATCAAATCCTAGAAAGACTAGCAGGCCAACAATACTTTTGCATTTTAGATGGATACTCAAGTAGCAATCTATCCAGGAGATCAGGAAAGGACCACCTTTACATGTCCCTATGGAACCTTTGCTTTCCATAGAATGCCATTCGGATTATGTAATGCATGTGCGACTTTTCAAAGGTGCATGATGTCAATATTTTCAGACATGATAGGAGATTTCTTAGAAATATTCATGAATGACTTTTCAGTCTTTGTAGAATCTTTTGAGAGTTGCCTCAACAATTTGAAGAAAATATTAAAATGATGTATTGAGGCTAATCTAGTGTTAAGCTGGGAAAAGAGCCACTTCATGGTTTAAGAAGGGATCGTTTTAGAACATATAGTATCTAAGAAAGGGATTGAGGTAGATAAAGCTAAAGTTGAACTAATTTCTAAACTTCCTCCTCCCACTTCTATCAAACAAATTCGATCTTTTCTTGGTCATGTAGGATTCTATCGTCGCTTCATCAAAGAGTTCTCTAAAATTTCTCGTCCTTTGTGTAATCTGCTCGCTAAGGATGTTTCTTTTAACTTTGATGAAAATTATCTTAAAGCTTATGAAATCTTAAGAGAAGCTATGACCAAAGCTCCAATCATACAACCTCCTAACTGGTCACTACCTTTTGAAATTATGTGCGATGCCTCAGACTTTGCCATAGGAGCTGTCCTGGGCCAAAGGGTAAACAAATGTCCTGTAGTGATCTATTATGCTAGTAGAACTCTAAATGAAGCACAAATGAATTATACCACCACTAAAAAAGAGTTGCTAGCCATTGTGTTTGCCCTATAAAAGTTTAGATCATATCTATTAGAATCAAAAATCATAATTTACTCGGATCATTCAGCCTTAAGATACCTGCTCTCAAAGAAAGATGCTAAACCATGATTAATTAGATGAATCTTACTGTTACAAGAATTTGATATTGAAATTCGAGATAAGAAGGGATCTAAAAATATTGTAGTAGACCATCTGTCTAGGATCATAGTTAAAGATAGTGAACCTATATCAATCAGAGAATCTTTTTTAGATGAATAATTGTTAACAGTTTCACATACAAAGACTCCTTGGTTTGCAGATATTGTCAATTACTTAGTCATAGGATAAATTTCTGATGGCTGGTCTAAGAATGAAAAGGATCGATTCTTTGCTCAAATCAAATATTATTTTTGGGAAGATCCTGAGCTTTTTAGAATTTGTGCTGATCAAATCATTCATAGATGTGTTCCTGAATCTGAATAATGGAGTATCTTACAATTTTGTCAAACCCTTGCTTGTGGAGGATATTTTTCTGGATGAAAAACTATGGCCAAAGTATTGCAAAGTGGTTTTTATTGGCCAACATTATTTAAGGATGCCCATACTTTTAGTCAGGAGTGTTTTAAGTGTCAAGCCTTAGGGAATATTTCAAAGAAAGACATGATGCCTTTGAACCCCATCTTAGTAGTAGAAATTTTTGATGTATGGGGAATTGATTTTATGGGACCTTTTCCACCTTCCAATGGATTTGAATACATTTTGGTAGCTGTCGATTATGTTTCTAAATGGATTGAAGCAATAGCAACATGAACCAATGATCATAAAGTAGTCTTAAAATTTATTCAGAAGAATATCTTTTCTAGGTTTGGATTTTCATGTGCTATCATTAGTGATGGAGGTACTCATTTTACAAATCACCAATTTCGAACTTTATTACGAAAATATGGGGTGACACATAAGATAGCTACACCATACCATCCGCAAACAAGTGGCCAGGTAGAAGTCTCTAATAGGAAAATTAAGAATATCTTACAAAAGACTATTAGGCCTGATCGAAAAGATTGGTCAGATCGATTAGATGATGCATTATGGGCCTATAGGACAGCTTATAAAACCCCTATTGGAATGTCTCCCTATAGATTAATCTATGAAAAAGCATGTCACCTTCTAGTAGAACTTGAACATAAAGCATATTGGGCAATAAAATAATTAAATTTTAATTTAAACAAAGCTGGTTCCAATCGGATGTTACAATTGAGTGAATTAGAAGAATTAAGGCAAGAAGCTTATGAAAATTCAAAAATCTATAAGGAGAAAATGAAAGCCTTCCATGATAAACATATTTCAAGGAAAACCTTTGAACCAAATCAACAAGTCTGGTTATTTAACTCAAGGCTTCGATTATTCCCTAGAAAATTAAAATCCAGATGGGATGGACCTTACATAGTTAATCATGTATTCCCACATGGTGCAATCAAACTCTATGATCCTAGGACTAAAATTTTTTTTAAGGTAAATGACCAAAGGCTTAAACCATATGTCGAAGGGATATCATTAAATCAAAACATTGATCAAGTACAATTAATGAAACCACAATGAATTAAACTGCATTTTGTTTGGCTGAAGATAATAAACTTAGTGCTTATTGGAAGGTAATCCAATACTTTTTGAATCTAACTTATTTTCTCTATTTTAGGCTAAGCTGGAGAACCAAAAAGCTGGAGAAGGATCATAAGCTTCAAGACCCATGCTAAATAAATAAACATAATTTACATCCTTTTATTTATTTTTCCTCTCCATTGAGGACAATGTCAATTCAGTTGGAGATAAAAAAGTAAATAAAATAAATAAATAAAATAAATAAATAAATAAAAATAAAAATAATAAATAAAATAATAAATAAAATATTTATATAATATAAAATAATAATAAATAAATAATAAATAATATATATAATAATAATAAAATTATTTTAAAAATTTTTGGATAAACCATATTTCAGGAAAGAGAATCTTAAGCAAAATAAACTAGGAAAAGTAATAAAGTTAGAAAGTATTAACTAATAATGGTAGCGAGTTAAGAAGCAGATTATTTGGTCAGACCATTAGCAGCCTACTTAGGTCATTTAAAGGCTAACAGCACTTCTAATTGCACATGCACACTAATGAAGCACAGCAAGTGTTGATTATAAGGCTAAATTGAGGATTCAATTATCACTAAAAATTGATGGTTTATATATACTTCAATTAAAGAAACTTGAATTTAAGAAAAGAGCTATCTGCCTAAATAAAAAAAAAGAAAAAAAAAGTGCAAAATACAGAGTATATGTGGATTGCCCTAAACTAGAACTCTTCACCTTAAATGTAGAAGTTCACATCAAATGATGAAGGGAAGGCTAGGATGCTCAGCACAATTTTCAAAAAAAAAAAAATAGTGTGAAAGCTACCTTAATTCATGCACTTAACTTGGGAGTATATAAAAAACTAACCAAAATAGGTGATAAAAAGAAGATTCGTTTGTCCTTTGAATCAACACCCAAATGCTAAGTTAGTATTGACGAAACAAAGTGCTGAAAAACTTTAGATGAACTCTAAGAAAGTTTCTGATTAATCTACCATAAAATTTACTTCTGAAACTTAATACTTAGTTAGTAATACTGTCTAAACTTTTGATCTTAAATTTTAGATTTATTCTTGTGAAGGAGGATCTCAACAAAATATGATAATTGATCTAAATTAATTTTTTTCTTTACTCGAGGATGAGCAAAACTTAAGTTGGAGGGTGTGATAAGTACCATAAATTTATCAATAAAAATATTAATTTATTAATTAATTTATATTAATTTTTAAAAATTATTAATTAATTTATATATAATTTTTAAAAAATTCATATTTTTATTAATTAAAAAATAATAAAAATTATAAAATAAAATTTTATAATTAATGGAAAGAGCTCATTTTTTTTATCATAACGAAATAAGTTTGAATCAAAATGGAGCTAAAACGGAAAAGATACGAATTTTTAAAGAAATAAAATTAAAAAAAAATTTATGAAAAATAACATACGGCTCAAACGGCTCAAGCCGCTACGCCACAGCAGCTTGCACATCCAAACACACCAAGCCAAGCCGACCAAGCTGACGTGCCAAGCCATCCACGCTAGCTGACTCAAGTTCAGAAGCCATCAGCCGATCTACAGCATAGTGTGCACCGCCAGCTCAGCAAACACTGACGAATCAGAGCTTGCCACGTGGTGGACCTAGACTCTTAAAGGGTCCACAAAAATTTATCATGGCTTATAGAGCAATCTGGTCTTTTCACTAGGCAACAGAGGCACTGATTGGCTGTGGTGTACGGTACGGTACGGTCCATAAAAATAGTAATTATGCCATCGGACGGTTATGGTAGCTTGCGGTCAAGATCGAACGATTGTGGTTATTTTTGGATTTGATTTAGCTTTAGACTTCATGTGGATCGCCATCCAATGGTAGCGTTCGATCCAGGGGATAATCCGATGATCCAGAACACTCCCGATGATAATCAGGACTCTCAACGCATGATTTGCGGCCAGATTTCCTCCATCAATGCACGATCAGATGGTCAGAATTTAATCCGACCTGATCTGGGCTGATACGCATCCAATTTTGATGATTTTTGGATCGTTGGATTTCTATTGAATGACTAGATTTCACCAAAATTACTAGAGTCATATCAGAGCTATTTTGATTCAAATTTTATTCGAATTTCTTTGTATTTTGATGATTACAAAGGCTATTAGTCCCACATTGCCTTCAGAAATAAATATCCAACCCTCCTAGCTCTATAAAAAGGACCCTAAGCCTCTAGAAATAGATAGATCGGGTGGAAGGGAAGCTAAGGTACAGGGTGGAAGCCAAGCTTTGGGTTAAAGGTTGCTTCAAAGATACAGTGCTGAGAAGAAGAGCCAGTCTTCTACGCCGTCTCCATGCCTACGCTGATCTGCGATCTCTTTTTAGTTTTCTCTTTCTTTTTTTTTAATTTTTTATATTAAAATTTTGAATTTTTTTTAATTTCTTGTATTTAAATTCTGCATCTGAGTTTTAAATTTAATAAAAAAAGTTTTATTGTTCTTTTCAATTCTAGCTCTTTAAATTAATTATTCTTCATTGCTTTTTTTTAATTTTATTGCAAGTAGTTGCTAAGATCTAAATAATAGATCTTAGTACCAAATTTATTTTTGCATAATTTAAATTCTACTTTTATTTATAAATCTATTTTTTGACTTTAATTTTCAAAAACTCTTCTTTTCCTTTCTTTAAAAAAATATAATAATAAAAAAAATATAAAAAAATTAAAGATTTTAGAAATAAATCATTGCCTCTCTATGGATTCGATCCAACTCACTACTCTCCTCATAATTTTTAATTAATTTAAAAAGTAAAGAGTCAAATTTAAATTAATAAACATGGTATCTTAACGACAACATCGCATTCCTATCAAGTTTTTTGAAAACTTGATAGGAACGCGATATTGTCGTTAAGACATCATGTTTATCAGTTTAAATTCGACTCTTTATTTTTTAAATTAATTAAAAATTATGAGGAGAGTAGTGAGTCGGGTCGAATCCACAGAGAGGCAATGATTTATTTCTAAAATTTTTGATTTTTTAATATTTTTTTTTATTATTATTCTTTTTAAAGAAAGAAAAAGAAGAGTTTTTAAAAATTAAAGTTAGAAAATAGATTTATAAATAAAAATAGAATTTAAATTATGCAAAAATAAATTTGGTACTAAGATCTATTATTTAGATCTTAGCAACTACTTACAATAAAATTAAAAAAAGCAATGAAGAATAATTAATTTAAAGAGCTAGAATTGAAAAGAATAATAAAACTTTCTTTATTAAATTTAAAACTCAGATGCAGAATTTAAATATAAAAGATTAAAAAAAATTTAAAATTTTAATATAAGAAATTAAAGAAAAAGAAAGAGAAAATTAGAAGAAGATCGCAGATCAGTGTAGGCGTGGAGATGGCGTAGAAGACTGGCCTTTCTTCTTAGCACTATAGCTTTGAAGCAACCTTTAACCCAAAGCTTGGCTTCCACCCTATACCTTAGCTTCCCTTCCACCCGATCTGTCTTTTTCTAGAGGCTTAGGATCCTTTTTATAGAGCTAGGAGGGTTGGATATTTATTCCTGAAGGCAATGTGGGACTAACAGCCTTTGTAATCGTCAAAATACAAAGAAATCTGAATAAAATTTTAATCAAAATAGCTCTGATATGACTCTAGTAATTTTGGTGAAATCTAGCCATTCAATAGAAATCCAACGGCCCAAAAATCATCAAAATTGGATGTGTATCAGCCCAGATCAGGTTGGATTAAATTCTGACCATCCGATCGTGTGTTGATGGAGGAAATCTGGCCGCAAATCATGTGTCGAAAGTTCTCATCATCGCCGGGAGTATTCTGGACCATCAGATCATCCCTTGGATCGAGTGCTACCATTGGATGGCGATCCACATGAAGTCTGAAGTTGAATCAAATCCAGAAATAACCACAGCCGTCCGATCTTGACCACAAGCTACCATAACCATCTGATGGCGCAATTACTATTTTTATGGACCGCATGGACCGACCGTACCATACACCATAGCCAATCAGCACCTCTATTATCGAGTGAAAAGACCAGATCGTCCTATGAGCCACGATAAATTTTTGTGGATCTTTTAAGGGTCTAGGTCCACCATGTGGCAAGCTCTGATTCGTCGGTGTCTGCTGAGCTGGCGGTGCACACTATATTGTAGACCGACTGATGACTTTTGGGCTTGAGTCAACTAGCATGGTTGGCTTGGCGTGCTGGCTTGGTCGGCTTAGCTCGGCGTGTTTGGACGCGCAGGCTACTACGGCGTGGCGGCTTGAGCCGTTTGAGCCGTATGTTATTTTTCATAAAAAAAGTTTTATTTTATTTTTTTAGAAATTCATATCTTTTCTATTTTAGCTTCGTTTTGCTTCAAACTTATTTCATTATGATCAAAAAAATGAGCTCTTTCCATTGATTATAAAATTTTATTTTATAATTTTATTATTTTTTAATTAATTTTTTAATTAATAAAAATATGAATTTCTCAAAAATTATATATAAATTGATTAAGAATTTTTAAAAATTAATATAAATTAATTAATAAATTAATATTTTTATTGATAAATTTATGGTACTTATCACCAAGTATCAGATTGGACTTTGATTGGAGCAAAATTTATCCCCAATAATTTCAAATCAAGCACATTTAACATTAATTTAACTACTAAATTTAGATTTTCTAAAATTGAAAGATATTTTTAATTTCAAAGATCTTTTCAATTAAATGATCATTTCTTCTTTAAATCCGCCTTACTTTTGCAAACAAGGATATTCATAGTTAATTAAACTTATATTGATTTAAGTTTCTCAAATGAATAATTGATAAGGAGAAGCTATTAAGTCATGTTGATTTCCAAGATAATTTTAATTCAAAGCATGATATATTTCAACATTCATCACTTTTTTTTCATAAATTTTAGATTCATCACTTTCTCATAATGCTTCCAAAATTCAAAAATGATATTACGAATGTATCAGAGTAAATATATGGGCCTAATACGTAGTATTCAAACAAAATTAGAGTAAAACATGTTATCAATACAACATACATTTGAGAAAAAGATTGTGTGATATCAATTATTAAAATAAATATCTCTTTACCAATTTTGTAACCTATTTAAAAAAATAGCTTAAACAGTAAATGTCTTAGATATTTTTCTTGATACAAAGAAAATCTATGAAAATCATTTCTTTCTTATCTTGAGAGGTATCAATCAATTTGGAGCATAAAGGTATCAATCTTATAATTTATCTTAAGGAATAATGTCAATCATATATTCATGCAAAATAGATTTGAGACAATGCATTCTTTTCTTTTGCCAAAGATAAAATAATAGAGTATAAAGCAATAATGGTCTATTTGATACCAATTGCTAAAGCTTTTGATCAAGGAAGATGAATCAATTAAATTTGGATCAAATTATTTTGATATATTATTTTGAATTGATATCAATAGATCATGTAAATCAATTCATAGAGAGTATTTTTTAAAATTTTTTTAATTTAAATTTAGATCTTCTTTTTCTTAAGAAATACTACTCAATTAAGTTCAGAAAAGATATAAAATTCTTCAAATTTATCTCAAATGATATCATATCAACCATAAAAAATCAAATTTGAGACAAATACAATCTTCTCCTTTTGCCAAAAGATAAAATAATAAAGTTTAAGGCAAGAGTAAACTACTTGATATCAATTATGAGAATTAGGATACCAATTATAATAGTATTCTTGAAAAGTTCTACTTGATACAAATTGAAAGAAGTTTGAACCTATATCTTTTAAGAACATTCCATTTAAAATAAAAAATAATCAATTTAATTTTTTTTAGTATCATATATTTTGAAATTCAATCCAAATAGCAACTATCCAAAAAGAATTATCATTATTCTTTTGATCAATATAGATTTATAAGCACATCTCTTCCCATTGAATAATGTTGGATATATTAAATAGATTCTCAAATTCAATTATGGAAGAGCTTTAGTTTCAAAAATCTCAGAGTGTTGAAGCTTTTCAATGATTAAGGATAAGCATAAGATAAACTTTATTGCTTTCTTTCATTAAAAAGTATCAATCATTTACATTCTTATAGGATGTCATTTTTCTAGATTTGTTTCAAAAGATATCATATCAAAAATATATCGAAGCAATGTATGGTATCGAGTAAAGTATACTTGAGAAGAAGATAGTTTTATATCAATTATTTTTTGAAAATAAACAAGTAAAGCAAAGTATTTTTCAGATACCAATTAATTATAAGATGGTACAATCAAAGCAAGTAATATACGAATGGGCAAATCAATAGTCATATAAATCCTCAAAACAAAGATGGACAAATCAAGCAATATAAGTGACTTCTTTTTAAAGTTCCACAATAATTTTTTTTAAAAAAATGAGTACTCAAACAACATGAATATTCAAATGTGTAAAATAATTTCTCTTGAAAGATTGTAGCTCCTAACCATTGAGGGAATCACTTGGAGATCTAAGAGGAGCAATTTCTCTTATTATCTTTCAATATAACTCAACCAGAATTTTCAATCAGAATAAGATTAAGTTTAGAAAATATCTCTTCCTTATTTTGAATTCAAAATTAACTTGGTCGATAAAATATAATTTTAATAGTATATTTTTTTTTCTCAAGACCATAGATTTAAAAAGAAATACTTCTCAAATTTAGTTAAGGATCAAAAAGCTCAACAAAAGGATTTTTAGAAATCATCAAGTAAAGTATCAATTAAATTCATAAATCTACAAAGACATATTCAAGAGCACTTTTCAACTTAAAAACAGCTCTTAAATTTAGATCACATAAGATCTTTTCATCCTTCTTACACGCACCAATTCATAGAAAAATATCATTAAAATCTATCAAATTTAGAAATTATAGCGGGACGTACCAAATATTTTGCAATGTTTGTGTATCAAAGAGTATCAAGATTAGATTTGTGGCACACTTCATTATTCTCAAATGCATGAATGCAAAGCATTTTCTCAAATATAATTAGACATAAGCATTTCAAAAACTCATCTCTTCTTTTCAAATTTAAGTGTCTACTTTTCAAAACTCATCTTGTTGTTCTCAAATTCAAATGAAAGTATTTTTTAGCGTAGAGTATTTAAGAATTCAATATCAAGACAAGTCATTATGTGAAATTTAAATCATCATCTTCTCAAAAAAAAAAAAATCACTCATTTAAGTCCAAAGAGACATGAAATTATTAATTTTGTCTCAAATTACTTTAAGAATATAGCAGTGTTTGTCATGTTTTAGGACTAAAGGAATAATTTCATTTACTCCAAAAGATTGAGATAGTAATTTGCAAGGTAGAAGCAAGAATACCAAGCAATAAAAATTATTTTGCAAAAATTATTTACCACAATATTCACTCTTGTAAAGTTCATCAATAAATTATCTTTTAAAAGTTACTAAAGATTTTCAAAAATGAGTCAATAGAGTAAGTTCACTAAGATAAGTAAAGCATACATAATCATTGATAATTTTATAGTACAAGTAACTTGATTTTAGTATTCCAATAACATTTTCTTCCCTTATTTTTTATAGTAAATGCTAGAAAATTAGTATTTTTATGTTTGTCCCCCTTTTTCTATCAAATTGAACATATTTAAACTTAACATTTTTCTCCTCCTTTATTTTATAGCCAAATAGCCTTTTAAGAGCAAAAGTTTTACTTTCTCCCCCTATGTTTTATAGCTAATGCCATAAATTAAGTTGTTTTAAATTTTTTATTTTAAGTTGTCAACAAATGACCATGATATGTATTTTACTAAATATAACAAATGATCAAATTAATTGAAGGCATAAATAAAATTGATGCTGAACATAAGAGTTTGATATTCATTGATTTCATAAAGGATGTTTTCAAAAGGATGTCTACAAGAATGACAAACATCAAGATGATTAAAATGTATGACATCTATAACAAACAAAAATGGATTACTAGGGAGTACTAAAGTTCTAAGAAAATAAATCCTTGCATACTAAGAAGAGTAGGTCGGTGTATCTTTAAGAAGAAAGTTCAAGTTGACTAGATAGAGAGGGTAGTCTAGTATTTCCAAATAACTGACCTTAGTCATGCATATACTCCCTTGCTAAAGTGATAGCTTAAATCAATTACATTGACTCCTTTCTAATCAATGATTGTGCCTTTATCAGATCTCATCTTATCTACTGTGCCTGTGAAGTAAACTTTTGAATTTTTGCACAAATAAAAAGAATGATTCTGATGAAGATCATATTGATTAATGCATTTTCTCATCTAATATACCAAATAATCAATCTAAGCTCTCTAGATGATTGATCTATAAAAGATAGGGCTACTTTTGTCTAAACTACTGGATCCTCAATCCTGACATCTATTATAGCATGAGTGTAGGTATGCAAAGTGGAATCTTCTAGAGAATATGATGCATGACTAAAATGAAGAAGATCCTATTGGTCATAGTAGTTGCATTTCTACACTCAGCTGATTGGCATTGATATCCTCAATGCCCTCTACATTATCTCAAACTAACATAATGCTTAAATATATGACTACTTGAGACAATCCAAGGTACTCCTAGCATGCGTCCAATATTATCAACATTCATATCAATTTGCATGCCTTTTACTTTGAAAATTAGACTTTCAACTCTCATTTTTATGCAACCATAAAATTCTCTCACTGATCTAAGGTAGGTGGGCAAATCCAAGAAGCAGATAAATTTTTAGCCCATTAATAAATATACTTAGTGTCCGAGTTAATCTTATATCATCCAATATAATATGGATACTTCAAACTTCTGAGTCTAAATTTTTAACCCTAAATATTATGTTTCCAAAGAATTCTTGAACTGAGTTCAGATAGATCAAAAGAACATGGAATTTCTTAGTCCAATCTCTTAATTTTCTATATAATTAAAATTTTTTCTTGCTTTACAAATTCAAGGATTATTTTAAAGCTTGGTCCTTCTTTCTTGTATGGGACAATGATTTGAAAAAGTCTTAAATTTTTAAATTTCTGCATGGAACTTTCTCTTCCTTTGTGCCAATTACTTCCGAGGTGCCATTGGAGAACAAGGACCATAAGGATAGGATGGAAATGAAAAAAAAGGTCCAATTTTGATGGGAGTGAGGTTTGAAAGCAATTATGGTTCGAGAAACATGAAAATAGAATAATAAATCCTTGAAATATTTTCAATTAAGAAATCCATCTCAAACATAGGGATCGATTCCTTACTGAATAGTTTTTCTTTAAGAAATCATGAGTCAACTTCTTAATGCAGAAAATAGTTTAAGGAGTTTTGATTCAAAGTGAATATAGTCAAATTAAATTGGAATATCAATAGTAAATCATTTCAATGATCAAAATAATATTTGATCTAGAATTTATAAATCAATTCGAGGAATCAAAAATTAATCAATTAGAGATATAATAATTCATCAATTCAAATGAGATCAACTCAAGAGGATACTAGATAATAACTCTGAATTTTGGTTCAACTAAGAAATTTTGTAAATCCTTAAGGGTCAAGCTAAGATGCTATGCAAATCAACAACATCAAGCAGACAATCTTTTATGACTAAATATCTTATCTTGATATTCTTAGTTCATGCAATTTTTTTTTTTTGTACAAATTTTGAGAGTTAGATATCTTATGAAAATGTCAAAATTTAATTTATAAGATTTGCATATAAATGATTTCTTATACAATCAAGCTTATTCTCAATTTATGTTTCTCAATAAAGCATAATATGGAGAACTAAGAGAACTGGTTGAATTAAAAAGAATTATGCTCACAAGGCATTTTACAATGCATAGTATAAAAAGTATAGTGATCAATACATTCAAGCATTAGAGCAAAATCATTGCAAATCAAGTCATTCAAATTATAGAGTGTGATCATTATAAGCATAAATAAATAATCAAAATCAATCATTTTCGCATACCTGCAAAAATTATTTTCTAGTTTTTGGTATCCAAGCCATCTTGGATCCATTGGGGTTAGAGCATATGGTTCCTTTTGGAATCCAAATTTGTTTAACCAAAGTATGACTATTTTTAATAATATTACATTCAAAAATTTTGTGGCCTACTTTGTTACATTTGAAACAAACTATGGAATGATCTTTGGATAAACATTTTCCAAACATATCCTTAACAAATTTTTATTTTTCTAAAGGATTAAAATCAATTTCAGCTTTATGGAAAATAGATTTTTGACTTTTCAATATTAATTAAAGCTTTTCATAACTAAATGTGAATTTTTTGGTAATTAGTTTTAATGTTTCAATGTCTTTTCTAAGTTTACCATTTTCATTCATTAGAGATTTTTTAGATTTCAAAAGAATTTCTTTTTCTTCATCTAACATTTTCTTTTCTTTCAAAATATCATCTTTTTCCATCAAAATCTTATTCTTTTCTTCATATAAAGATAAATTTAAATTTTTAAGCTCCTTATTCAGCTTAACATGTTCTTCAACTAAAGATCTTTTAGATTTGAGGTATATTTCTTTATCTTTAGCCAAAGTATCCTTTTCTCTTAAAATATCTTTTTTTTCTAATGAGAGTTTACTCTTTTCATCAACTAAAAGAAGATTAGACTTTTTGAGCTCCTTATTTTTCAGTCTTAATTTCTTTAATTCATCCATTAAGTCATTAAAGGCTTCATATAATTCATTAAATATAAAGTTGGAAGAATTTTTAAGATTTACCTCATTTTCATTAGCCATGAAGCAAAGATTGGGGATACCTTCTTCCTCTTTCTCATTTTTCTCTTTTTTTCCTTGCTCCCCCTTAATCAAAGCATTCTTTCTTTGGTGTTTATTTTTCTTTATCTTCTTCTTTTCATCCATATGAGCATTGAGGCATAGGTTGGGATGAGCTTCATTCTCTTCATGGGAGCTTGATATTTCTTTTTGATTTTCTCTCCCATAAGTCATTTTCAATTTCTCCCAAACTTTCTTTGCTGAAATATAAGAAGAAATTAGATCGAACTCATTTATATCTAATAAACAATAAAGCATATTTAAGGCCTTAGCATTTAGTTGGATTATTTTTTCATCATCAAACAATGCATTGTGTGTATGGACCATTGATTATAATCTTCCATAAATTATAATCATGTAATTGTATGAAGATTTTTATTTTAATTTTTCAATATGTATAATTTGATCCATTTAATAATGGGGGTCTATCTATAGAATATTCTTTATTAAACAAAAATTCTATTTGGGCTACCAAGATCTTAACTCAAGACCTCTAGGTCAACAAATAATATTAGAGCACTTGCTCTGATACCACTTGTTGCCTAGAAATTTAGCAACCCAAGAAGGAGCATGAATTGGGTTGTTTAAGAAAAATTTAAACCAAATTAAAGTTTAAGCAAGTATGTGCTTCTATTTAAGCTAAGTTGTATATTTGAGATGTACATAATGCAAGCAACAGCAGAATCACGATATAATTAGGGCTATGCAAGAATTTAATCAAGCTAAGTAAAATTTGAAAGTATGCAAGATAAGAAAGAAAAGGCAGAAACAAATATAAAATAATTTATAGTGGTTCGGTGCACCCTCGCACCTACATCCACTCCCTAAGAGCCCCTTGGGAATTTCACTATAATCTCTTGACTATAGTGTGTTTGTTTTGACTTGGGATCATAAACAAATTCAGTTGATTTTTTAGGATCACTAACCACAACCTTACATCGATAGTTTTTCGGGCTCACTATCACCTAGTTGGTTTTCTGGATCACCAACTACAACCTTACACCAATAGTTTTTTGGGCTCATTATCAATCTA
Source organism: Cocos nucifera (assembly GCA_006176705.1). Taxonomy (NCBI): domain Eukaryota; kingdom Viridiplantae; phylum Streptophyta; class Magnoliopsida; order Arecales; family Arecaceae; genus Cocos; species Cocos nucifera. The sequence continues at coordinate 18,160 of QRFJ01001138.1, forward strand.
GTTGGTTTTTCAGGCTCACCAACCAAAACCTACACAATATCCAATACTTAGCTTGGACGAGCCTTCACCCCAAGTTTCTTTCCCCCAAAGAAACTTGTAAACAAATCAAAATACAAAGATAAGTAATTTCAGCACAAAACCAAAAAATCATAAATAAACTCTTTTGATGCACCAAGAAGAGGTTGATTGATTGGCACTTTTGAAGCTTGAATACTCTTCTTTGAAGCTTGAGAGGATGCTGGAGATGATGGGAAGATTGCTCTTGAAAACCCTTTGAAATCAGTACTTAGTTCTTCTCTTTTCTCTCTTCTTTTGATATGCAATGAATTTCACTCAAATCTAAAATATTTTCTTTTTAAAATTCCTTAATCTACTTTCCTAAATGTTTCTCTAGCTTTTTATAGTCTTGGAGATGGCTGGAGAAGGAGTTTTGGCCATTAGAAGGACTGATCTAGCTGTTGGAGTGAAAAATCATCCATTAGGAATAATTCTGCGTACTTCAAAAAATTGTGTAGAACTAGCCATTATGATCACTGGGTCGGCTCAGTTTTTGACTAGGTTAGCTCAGTCCTAACTGGGTTAGCTCAGTTTATAGCTGGATCGGCTCAGTCTCTTGGATATTGAAAAATTGACTTTCTACACTTTCTATCTTTTGCTTCCACTGAGACTAGGTCGGCTCAGTCTCAGACTGGATCGGCCTAGTTTGCATGCCATGCGAGCCAAAGACCGTTTGTGATTCTTTCTTCTCTAAATTCTTTTATAGGCTAGACTTATCCTTTTTGTTTTGATTTAATCTTCATTTTGACCTCTTGAAAGATGTATCCATTCTAGATTTTTTTCTAAAATCTTGAGTGATGAATCTCCATTTGGATGTAGAAACATTTGAAGTTTGTGAGCTCTTAAAATTTACAACTACACATCATCACAAACATCATTAGTAATTTATCAATTTAAACTCAAATACTTTTGTTATCATCAAAATCAAACTAGAGTCAACACTTTTACCTATTATAATTTAATCTTTTTATTTGTTTGATCCCTATATTTTATAATGATTATGATTTAATATTTTAATTTACAATAGTCGAAGGTTTTATTTTTTAATGCATATGAACTATCCAATCTAGGATTTAGATTGGGATTCCACCAAGGATTTGGGTCAGGATCCTGTCTGGGATCGAGTCATGATCTGGGTCAGATCGAGATTTGGATTTAGATTGGGATTTAGTTTGGGATCCAGTCTTGAATCTTGTCTGGGATCTGGTTTGAGATTCGGATCATGATCCGAATCAGATCTCGATAGACATCCGATTTGAGATCTTGTCTGAGATCTAGTTCGGGTTTTGAGTCATGATCCAAGTTAGATCTCAGTCATGATCTAGATCAGGATCTAGATTGAGATTCAGTCTGAGATCTGATCTAGGATCCTATTCGAGATCCAATCTAGGATCATGTCTAGCATTCGGTTCGAGATTCAGGTTATGATCCAGGTCGGATCTCAATCGAGATTCAGGTTGGGATTTGAGTCAAGATTCAATCTGGGATCTGATTTGAGATCCTATCTGGGATCCAGTCTGAGATCATGTCTGGGATCCAATTTGAGATTCAGGTCATGATTTGGATCAGATCTCAATCAAAATTTGGGTCGGGATTCAGTCCAAAATCTGGTCTGAGATCCTATCCATGATCTGATTTGGGATTCGGATCATGATCCAGGTCAGATCTCATTCAAAATCTTGGTCAAGATCTAGGTTGGGATTCGATCTGAGATCCGATCTAAGATCCTATCTAGGATCTAATTTGGAAATGATTTAATGCATGCATTGATGTAACATTAGACTCCTATTCAAGAGTCGGTCCTAGGATCCCCAAAATGGACTCTCTGAATGGCTCTTGGATGCTCCAATCTGAGTAGTTCAGAAATACATCGATATTTTATTATTGTTATGGTGTTCTTTATTTCATTATGAAAAATTCCATCATAGTTGTCTCGTTTGTTCTCTAGGTACATATTAGATGTGGTTAAAATATAATCGATATATATCGTATACTTGGAGAACTGTAAGGAGATGCTGTTGGATTTTTTCTAGATATGGAACAAAGAACAAAGTTGTGGCAACAATAAAAGTGATGCATTTTTTAAAGAGATAGGACCACACCTATTAGGAAGGAGTTGGTGGACCTAGGATTCATGAAGCATTATTCTTTATTGTTAGACGGATATTGACAAAAGTTGGATGAACACCAAAGATATTTTCTTGCTTGAATATCAAAAAGGTGTTCGAGATTTTATTGATTTTGCATGGTGTAAGACTGATTGTGCCAGTCAGATATAGTATCCATGCAAAATATGTGTCAATATAGTATATCATCACATATCACTTGTTGAGGGGCATCTACTATGTTTTGGTATGGACAAGAAGTATTCTTGTTGGATATGGCATGGGGAGGGTGATCCAAATGAAGTTGTGTACGATGATAATGATATCGAAGATGATATTGATGCTGTTGAACCTATTGAACATGGTGGTATACTATTGGATGATTTACATTACAATATTAACTCAAATGTATTTATGAGTACTAGTGCATCTCAAGGTAGTTTTGATCATGAATACAATATTAATGAGGTAGAAGAAACTTCTAAATAATTTGCAAAGCTTGTTCAGGATGCACGAGAGCCACTCTACCCAATTTGTATGATGTTCTCCAAGTTAGAGTTTTTGATCAAATTGCTTCATATTAAAAATGTGAACCGATGGAGTCAGAAGTCATATGATCAAAATTTGGCATTGATTAAAGAAACTCTTCCTAATGGATCAATACTTCTGAAATTATATATTGAAGCAAAAGCATATATGCGGGAACTGGGACTTGGCTATATTCCTATACATGCCTGTAAAAATGATTGTATATTATTTTACAAGGAGAACGAACAAGCAAGTGAATATCCGCAATGTGGTGAGCTTAGGTACAAAATCGATAATAGAAAAGGAATGAAGATACCTTATAAGGTTTTAAGATATTTTTCATTAATTCCAAGACTTCAAAGGGTGTATATGTCCACGGAGATAGCTAAAGAAATGAGATGGCATCATGAAGATTGGGTTTTGGAGGAGAACATACTTAGCCACCTGGTTGACTCAATAGTATGGTAAAACTTCGATGTAAAGCATCTGCTATTTGCGAGTGACCCATGCAATATCTGGCTTAGTCTAGCGGTAGATGGATTTAATTTCTTTGATAATTTGAGTACTTCCTATAGCACGTGGCCTATGATGCATGTTGTATATAATGTGTCACCTTGGAAATGCATGAAAGAGCTATTTATTTTGATGTCACTATTGATTCCAGGTTTGAAAGCACCAGATAATAAAATTGATGTATATCTACGGCCCTTAATCAATGATCTGAAGGAGCTATGAGAAAATGGAGTATAGATATACGATTCTATTAGTCGAAGAAATTTTAAGTTGCATGCATTAGTTTATAGACTATATATAATTTTTCTGCATATGAAAACTTATATAGATGGAGTACCAAAGGATATCTAGCATGTCCAATATGCAATAAGGATATGTCTTCCTTACATTTAAAGCATGGAAGAAAAATTTGCTTCATGGGTCATCAGCGGTTTCTACCTACTAATCACTCTTGGAGAATCCGTTATAACCAATATTTTGATAGTAAGTCCGACTGTCATCCACCACCTAAGGAGTTAAGTAGAGTGAAAGTTTTAGAATAACTTGAAGTCATTGAAAATATGAAATTTAGAAAAATATCGGGTACTTGCAAGTAGAATCGTACTAAAGCTAAGCTGAATTAGATGAAGCGAAGCCTATTTTTCGAACTACCATACTAGAAGCAACTACAACTTTGTTATAACCTGGATATAATGCACATTGAGAAGAATATTTATGATAATATAATCGATACAGTATTGAACATCGTAGGCAAAATAAATGATAATTCAGAAACTCATCTTGATTTGCAAGAAATGAGAATCCAGCCAGAGTTGCATTTAGTTCATCAAAGTGATAAATTTTTTATGCCACTTGCATGTTATTCACTATTTGGCAAGGAGAAAAAGAGTTTTTATGGATGGTACAATTTCATAATGTTTTCTAATGCTTACACTTCAAATGTATTGCGATGTGTTGGCAACAATGATGGCAATATCTCTAGCATGAAAAGTCATGACTCTCATATGATGATGCCGCGCTTGCTTTCTATGGTGATGCATGGCTATTTTAGTGATGATGTTCAAGCTGTATTGATTGAGTTGGAAGTATTTTTTCGAGAACTATGTTGTCGAAAGTTGAAGATTAACTTAATTGAGAAGTTTGAGAAGGATATTATGCTTATTTTTTGTAAGTTAGAAAAAAAAATTTCACCATCATTTTTTGATGTATGGTGCACCTGGCTGTTCATCTTCAAAAGAAAGCTCTTCTGGTCGGCCCGGTACATTATCGGTGGATATATCCTATTAAAAGATAAAAAAATCATAATCTCTTTGACATATCGGTTGTAAGATGTAAATGTATTAGAACTCTTTAAATTATTTTTTATTTGTAGATTCTTGTATACCCTAAAAAACTATGTGCACAATAAGGCATGGCCTGAAGGATCTATAGTGGAAGCATACATAGCTACGGAATGTCTCACATTCTGCTCAATGTATCCTAAGGATATCGAAACAAGATTCAATCATGTAGATCGTAATGCTGACCATCAATGGGATGATGATGAACTAACACTATCTATATTCAAATATGTTGCCTCCAGGAATGATTTTGATGATTACAAAATATTAGAGCATAACCTTAATACTAATACTTTTCAAGAATGCCAAAGTCTATTTTTTGTAGAAAGAAAAAGGTCATTAAATGAATCCATAATCAAATGAAGATCCTTTGAGTTATTTGGAACTATTTTTGAAATAGTTTTGGAGTAAGAAGAATCATCTCTTAAAGCCTGAGCTAACCCGTTCTTGACTCAAGCCAGCCCTAGCGCAGCACGCACTTATCTCTTTGGCTTGGCAGACAGTCGAGCCGGTGTTGGGATAAACTATCCCCTCTCGAACCGGCATGGCTATTGATGATTAGCCAAGCAACAAGGAACAATCTCCTAGGATCAATGCTGAAGTAAAATAATAGATTCAAAAGAAAAGAGAGAAAGAGAGCATAAGAGTTTTTCAAGAGAAAAGAGCTTTATTCAACGAATTCAGCATCATCTACAATCTTGACCTATTTTCAGTATTTATACTTTACAAAAGGGTCAAGCCCCAAGCTCATAAAATTTTTTTTCAAAATCTAAACATCCCATGTACACAAAATAAATCTGCAAAAATTGAGCCAGTCTAGTTTCAGACTGAGCTAACTAACCTGAGACTAGGTTGGCTCAGTTTGAGATCGAGCCGACCTAATTGTGTACAATATCAATTATCCAAAAATGCTATTTTCTATCTAAATTTTTTTCTGAGACATAACCAACCCAGTCCTAGATTGAGCCGGCCTAGTTTCCAACTTAGCCGACCCAGTCTCAGGGTGAGCCGACTCAGTTTCTGAACTTTGCTATCCAGAATGATTTCTCTTCCGACTTGCTCCCATCTTCCCATGACATAACTTCTCAAATTCTCAAGACTTGGGAGCACCACTTTTGAGCTCACATTCTCCATCTTGGTGCTTCCAAATTCTTGTGAACTCATCTCTTTTCAACTAACCCATCCTTGCCACACACATGTGAAAGCTATCTCTGGGAAGTACCTTCATGAGTACATCAGATTGATTCTCCTTGGTATGGACCTTCATCAGTTTCACTTCACCTTCCTCCATCAGCTCTCTAATTTTGTGATACCTCACATCTATATGCTTTATGCGCACATGATAGACTGGGTTCTGTGCCAACAGTAGAGCACTCTGACTATCACTGAATAGTGTAATCTTGCTCTGCTCCACCCATAAATCAATAATTAGCCTCCTAAGCCAAAGGGCTTCCTTTGCAGCCTCCATTATTCCAATATACTTGGCCTCTATGGTAGATAAGGCCATAATTGGTTGAAGGGTTGATCTCCAAGACATCGGTCCATCATACACGTAGAAGATGTATCCAGTAGTAGACCTTCTTATATCAAGATCTCCTGTAGAATTCGCATATACAAATCCTTCCAGAGGACTCGAACCTCCATTTTCAAATCCTCTTGGCTATCCACCAAACACCAAACCATAAACCCTTGTTCCATGCAGATATCGCAATATCCATTTTAATGCTTTCTAGTGTTTCTTCCCAAGGTTAGCCATGTATCTACTAACCGTGCTTACTGTATGTGCTATATCTGAAGGAAAATCCTGATTTCTCAGATCAGGTTCGTATAGATCTGATTGGATTGAGAGGCATATTTTAAAAATTCTTCTCTCATATCTAGATCAGATCTGACATTTTTCAGATCTGATTTATGATCTGATAATTAAGAAAATAAAATTAAATTAATTCTAAATTAATTTTTACCTTGATCTTGGGTAATCTGATTATCCATTGATGATCCCACGGAAGCTCTGAGGTTCTGGATCTAGCCACACAAGCACCTAGCCTCTACTGGTATCCACTCAGGCTGGATCTAGAGATCTTCTCCTTTTCTTTCTTTTCTCCAAAAATCAGATCTGGATCTGATTTAGAGGATCTTCAAAACTTCTTTTGAAGATCACCCATCGTCTCTGCAGTAGTGCTGCCTTCTTCCTTTTCGTCAGCCTTCCTTGCTTGACTCGCACTAATCAGAAGAACCCAACTTTCTTGGGCGTGGAGAGTTGGGAGAGGGGCAGATGGTGGCATGGAGAAGGGAGAGAGATAGCCTTGGGGCATGGCTTAGATGAACTCATTATAAAAGTGGGCACAGAGAAGGTCTATTTATAGACTCTATTGCGCCATGCAGTGCTGCATCACCCCAGCCAATCGTGTTGCTTCGTTCAATCAGATCTAAATCTCATTGATGGGATGAGAGACCCATGGATTCATCCTAAGGTGGCACCCAAGATTGGTCAAAGTCTATAGGTGAGGGTCACCTAGTTTGAATCCAACAAGCAACCTGGAGTCCCATCCGTATGGGACTCCAACGTCCCTATCCATGGGCGCACACCATCCTAGGCATGTGCCCCTTTTCTTTCCAAATTTCAGAGAGGGGACAAGCCCCTATCTACTCTCCAATAAGTGCATGACACATGGGCAGATGTCCAAGGGTCAAATATCAACGTTTGACTAAGTCAAAGTATAAGAATTAGCAGATGACGAAAAATGGTAGGTGTTGTCTCAAATTTATCTCATAAATTAAGACAACCCCTTTTTGACTTAGACAAGCTTCAGTCAAATCAAGTAAAGGTACTTGAGTGAGCACAAACTCATTTGGCTCAGTCGAGATAACTTTTTATGATAGAAAAAAGGAGAACGTTAGGTTCAATCATGTGCTAGCATGATTTTCTTGAACCTAATTGAATCTTATTCAAATCAACTAAACTGGGTTAGTCCAATTGATGATATCCAGATCTAAACCCTTATTTGTATGATCCAGTTAGGTTCAGTTCTATATGGTAATGGGACATGTCATGATCTCCATCATTGACATCATCGAAACTCCTTTTGATGGATAAGAACTTTTCTAATTCATACAACTTAGAATGATCGATCATCTAAATCATTCTAGTTGCTCCCAAAATCCACCAGTGACACCTAGAAGTATATGGTGGCAACCCATCAAAATTGAAAATGAACCTCTTGGTGCAGCTACTTGTGTGATTAAGTTCTTCTATCTTGAGCTCCAAGTAGATTAGGGTTATGGTGAGCTCGTCAAACCCTAATTCCTATCATATGATTTAATCATTCGATTCAAGTCCGATATGAAAACTTTAATAGAAACTCTTTCTATTATTTCATACTCTGCCATGGCCATGGGCTTGTGGACTTGATTCTTATGATCATCATAGGGCTCCTCATCTACCGAGATAGATAGATTCCATCTTGGTGCAATCCAATTCCTACAATGAACATGTTATAGCCAACATACACCTCAGGATTCTGAATGGCTAGGAGACCGAGTCATGGTGTAGTCAAACTGTAACACCCTCAAGGTGAACTATCGATGCACCTTAGGTCAAAGAACCAGACACACCACTACAGCATCGAGTTAGTCATCGACGAGAAGATAGACTTCCTTATGACTACTCGAGGTGGTCACGCTCAGTGCCCTCATTCTCTAACGAGTACCTATACTCTCGCTATGGTGTCTCCACACCATAGACTCAAGACTCATCTACTATAAAGAAGCGATTGTATACTAATGTTCTGGATGAATCATCATCCTCATGATGATCCTATGGTCAGAAGCATTTTATGAGTTAATGAATGATAATTCATGTCTTAAATTTTCAACTCTTGAAAATATGAATTATCATTACCATTAACTCAAGAGATGTATCACAGACACTAAATACACATATGTGATAGAAAATAATCCAGTTTATTATTTCTAGTCAAAATTATAATTTTGTCCATAGAAGTATATTACAAGTGTCAGCCAATTCTGGCTTCTAGGGCATACATATATCTAACAATATCTAGTCTACAGCATACCATAGTGTACATCACACTGCTTACAGCATTCGCATAAGGAATTTTTTCCATGTATTCTCTCTACTCTTCTGATTGGAGGCTTTGTAACTTGGAGAGAGATATATGGCTCAGTAATAGCATCTTTATAGGTTTGGCCTTCTCCATCCCAAATCATTTTAGAATTTTCTAGACATATTTTTCTTATGACAAATGGAGCACTGCTTTATACCTATCTCTGCAAATCTCCATTTCAAGGATTCTTTCAGCTGGACCCAGATCCTTCATCTTAAACTCAGATGATAATGTCCTTTTAAGTCTTCTCACAGCTTCCATGCTTCTACTGGCTATAAGCATATCATTTACATATAGTAGCAGGTATAGAGCATCCTCCTCATCTACATCCATGACGTAGACATAGAAATCATATTCACATCTACTAAAATCTAGGTTCAAAATAAAACTATCAAATCTTTGATACCACTGACGAGGGGACTGTTTCAAGCCATACAAAGACCTTCTGAGTAAACACACCTTTTCTTCCTATCTAGTAGTCTCCATGAAACCATCTGACTATTTCATGTAGATCCTTTCCTCTAATGTGCCATGAAGGAAGGCCATCTTCACATCCATCTATTCCAACTTCATATTGTATTGTGCTACCAGTGACAATAAAATCCGAATAGATGTATGATGCACCACAGGAGAAAAAAATTTTGTATAGTCAATCCCTTCCCTTTGTGAGTATTCCTTTGCTATCAGTCTTGCTTTGAATCTGACTCCACCTTATTCCGAAGGTATCTCTTTCTTTGTGAATAGCCACTTTGAGTCAATAGGTCGAGCACCTTTTGGAAGATCCACCAACTATCATGTCTGATTCTTTTCAAGTGATTCCATCATTTCCATCATGGCCTGCATCCATGAATCATGATCCTCACTCTCCATAGCCTCTACATAATTTTTTGGATCTTTGTTAGTAGTGATGAGTGCATAAGAGATAACCACATCAATGCCATATCTAACTGGTCTCCTGATAGTATGTTGGAATTTATGCAAAGCCACTCCCACTAGCACATCTCTGCTTGATGTCTATGGCTGATCCTGCAAATTCATCTGAACTGCTGGCACTTCATGTTGGTCTTCCATCTGAGTATCTTTTCTCCTATCCAGCTTCACCTCAATAGGAACACTCCTATACGTGGATTCGGACTGCATGTCATCTATCTTAGATTGGCCACTACTGTTCATCTTTGTCTTTCCAGTTTCATCTATCCCAGACCTCCACAAGATGCTCTTCTCATCAAAGATAACATCCCTATTGATCACTGACTTCTATGCCTGAGAGTCCCACAGTAGGTACCCCTTGACTCCTTGTAGATATTCTATGAATGTCATCTTTTGAGATTTTGGATCCAATTTGCTCCTCTCGGTTGCCTCCACATGTGTATAGGTCGAGCAACCAAAGACCTTTAGGTTGCTAAGCTCCACCTTCTTTCCACTCTAGACCTCCTCTAGAATGCATCCATTTAGCTTATAATGTGGGGACTTGTTCACAAGAAAATAAGAAAACAAGAAAAAGTTAAGACATCACCCCAAAAAGATTTTGGAAGTAATATCTATAACCTCAAAATTTTTGCCTTCTCGATCAATGTCCGATTCATTCTCTCCATGATACCATTCTGCTGGAGAGTCATTTTCATCATGTAATGGCATTTGATGCCATTTTCCTCACAATACCTTTTGAAATTTAGGCTAGTATACTCTCCTCCTTTGTCCGACCTCAAACACTTCACCTATCTCCCTGACTCCTTCTCTACTTCAACTCTCCAGGCTCTGAACTGGGCAAACACCTTTGATTTTTCTCTAATCAGATAAACCCATATCTTTCTTGAGAAATCATCAATGAAAGTGATAAAATATCTTGCCCTACCTTTAGCTGATACAGGAGCTGGTCCCCACATATCCGAGTGCACTAAATCCAGCACTCCTTCATTGCACTTGGTACTTCTAAAAAATTTTATCCTATGCTATTTGCCAAAGATACATGGCTCACACAAATCTGTGCCCTCCTTCTTCAAGACTGGAATCATACCTCTTCTGCTAAGTTCAGTTAGCCCACGGTCACTCATATGATCGATCCTATAATGCCACAGTCGATATAAAATCTGCTCCTCCTATACCGCTACTAGCACCTCTGCACTATCATTCACCACTGAGTCTTTCATTTTATAAAGATTATTGCTCAGTCTTCTACCTGTCATTATCATCAAAGCTCTCTTGAAAATTTTTAGATATCCACTCCCAGCCTGGCAACTAAAAGCATAACTCTGCTCCTCCAAATAGCCCAAAGAAATCAAATTCTTTTTCAACTTCGGTACGTGCCTGACATTTGATAATGTATGAATAATTCCATCATACATCCTCATCCTAATAGAGCCAACTCTAGCTACTTTGCATGGGTGATCATCTCCAAGGCTGATACTTCCACCATCGGCCTTCTGGTAGGTAGCAAACCACTCCTGATGAGAAGTATAGTGGTGTAAACATGCTAAATCCAATATCCATATAGTATCATACTTTGTGGATCCATCTGATACAACTAATAGGTCTTCTCCACTGCTCACAAAAGCTGTATCATCTTCCTTACTAGCCTTTTCTTTTTTTAATCTCAAAAGGAGACAATCTCTCCTCAGGTGTTCAGGCTAATGTCATTTATAACATTTCAATGTCTTTCTCTGATCCCAAGACTTCGACCTATTCTTGAATTTTTTCTTGCCTTCTTCTTTGATCTTTCCTATCTTTCATTCACTGCCTAGATCTTAGACTTAGGATCTTCCTTGCAGATCTTCTCTCTTTGCTCATTTGATCTAAGCATACCAACAACCTCTTTATAGTTTAGGGTCTCCTTCCTATAAACTAAAGTTGTTATGAGACCATCATACGAACCTGGGAGAGAACATAATAGCAGCAACGCCTGATCCTCCTCATCGATCTTCACATCCAAACTCATTACCTCAGAATACACTTGATTGAACCTTTAGATATGTGCAACAAGATCTCTACCTTCGGGCATCCTCAGACTATACAGCTATTTCTTCAACCATGGCTTGTTTGTCATGTTCTTCCCTATGTATGTGCTCTCCAGTCTCATCCAGAGCCCATTTGCCACCGTCTCTGTGCAAACCTTGAGCAAAACCATATCGGCAAAGCACATTCGGATTGTGCTAAAAGTAATTTTCTCCAACTCTTTTCAATCCTCAGCACTGATCATTTCCAGCCTTTCTCTTATCAAGATCTTGTAGATCCTTTGCTGAACCAACAAGTCTTTTATGCTTTACTACCATAGAATAAAGTTTTTCTTGCCATCGAACTTCTCAAAATCCATCTTAAATCCACTCGATCCTATGACTTCAAACAAATCAAGAATAGATCTCCAACATTCTTCTTCGATCATACACCAATAACACTACCCTTCGAAGAAGATCTAAATGTCCTAAATCTTCTTTTCAATTATCTGTATCACCGTCCCTCCATGTAACCAATCTCCATCTTAATCTAGAGATAAACAATGAAGAAACAAGAAGATTTTGGGTAAAACCTGATGCAACAGATCCTGGATGTAGTAACCCTAAGTGTCTTCCTTCCATCCACGCAACATCACTTTGATATCAATTATTGAGATAAACTATCCTCTCTCCGACGTGGCATGGATTACAATAAGAAAATTTTAAACAAGAAAAGATTAGAGTAGGGCTAGGATCAATTAAAAACTTAATTTTAAATATTTCAAAGAAATTTGAAGGGAAATCATGATTTCCCGGTCTAGGTTCGTCCAGATCTGATTAGATCAAGAGATATATTTCAAAAATTTTCTCTTGATCTCAATCAGATCTTGATATGTTTCAGATCTGATTTTTATTATTTTAATAAATAAAATAAAATAAGATAAATTAAATCAAATTTAATTTACCTGATTTGGGTAATCCTATTACCCTGTAGATGATCCTGATTGCAGCGGAAGGTTCTGGATCTTAGCCACGCAAGCGCCTGGCCTCTACCGGTATCCACTCGGGTTGGATCTGGAGATCCTCTTCTTCTCTATCACACCTCCAAAAATCAGATCTGGATCTGATCTGGAGGATCTTCAAAACTCTTTTGAAGATCTGCAGTCGTCCTTTTGCAGCAGCGCAGCCTTCTTGCTTTTGATCGCCTTTCCTTGATCTGAATCGCACCAACCTAAGTCCAAAACACCTTTTGGACGTGGAGAGCAAGGGGAGAAGAGACTATGGCATGGAGAAGGAGGGGAGAGGCAGCCTTGGGGCGTATCTAAATTGCATTGGAATTAGGGTTGGGCGCAGGGTCTTATTTATAGACCTCTTGTGATCCAACTCCTCTTCCTCTCAACCAATCACAACCCTTTGTGAAATCAGATCTAAATCTGATTGGTTGGAATAGAGACCCCTGGATTCCTCCTTAGAGGGTGCCTAAGACCAGTCAAACTGGATTCTTAGTAGAACTCTAATTGGAATCCAAAAAGGGAGGTGGAGTCCTTGTCCAACAAGGACTCCTAGGCGCCTCCTACTTGGGCTCACGCCACCCTTGGCGTGCGCCCTTCTCCTTGCCAGGTTCTGGCAGGGGGACAGGCCCCCACCAGCTCTCCAATAGGTGCATGACATGTGGTCAAAAGTCAAAGGGTCAATGGTCAACGTTTGACCAGTCAAAGGTAGACTTTTGACCAAAGTCAAAGAACAAGAAATGGCAGGTGACCAAAAATGGCAGGTAATGTCTTACAAATAAGACAACCTATTCTGACTTGGACAACCTCCAGTCAGACATATGAAGGCCTCTGATTGAGCACAAACTCCTTTGGCTCAGTCAGGACAACTTATTTATGATAGTAAAAGAAGAACGTTAGGTTCAATCGAGTGCTAGCACGATTTCCTTGAACCTAATTGAATCTCATTCAGATCAATTGAACTAGATCAGTTCAATTGATGATCACCAGATTCAAACCCTTGTTTGTGTGACCCAGTTAGGTTCAGTTCTGTATGGTAATGGGATATGTCATGATCTCTATCATCGACATCATCGAAACTCCTTTCGATGGATCAGAACTCTTCTGATTCGAACAGCTAGAATGATCGATCATCTAAATCATTCTAATTGCTCCCAAAATCCACCAGTGACACCTAGCAGTATATGGTGGCAACCCATCAGAGCTGAATGCGAACCTCTTGGTGCAGCTACCTGTGTGATTAAGTTCTTCTATCTTGAGCCCCGATCAGATTAGGGTTAAGGTGAACTCGTCAAACCCTAGTCTCTGTCATATGATGTAATCATTCGATTCGAGTCCAATGTGAAAATCTAAATAGAAACTCTTTCTATTATTTCACTCTGCCATGGCCATGGGCTTTCTGGACTTGATTCTCATGATCATCATAGGGCTGCTCCTCTACCACCGAGGTAGATAGATTCCATCTTGATGCAATCCAGTTCCTACAATGAACATGCTATAGCCAACATACACCTCAGGGTTCCATATGGCTAGGAGACCGAGTAATGGTGTAGTCAAACTATAACACCCTCAAGGTGAACTGCCGATGCATCTCAGGTCAAAGAACCAGACACACTACTGCAGCATCGAGTCAGTCATTGACGAGAAGGTAGACTTCCCTAATGACTACTCGAGGTGGTCACGCTCAGTGCCCTCGTTCTCTAACGAGTACCTGTACTCTCGCTCCGGTGTCTCCACACCGTAGACTCAAGACTCATCTACTAAAGAGAAGCGATCGTACACCAACCTTCCGGATCAATCACCATCCTCGTGATGATCCTATGGTCGGGAGCTGTTTATGAGTTAATAATGATTATTCATGTCTTAAATTTTCAACAACTCTTGAAAATATGAATTATCATTACCATTAACTCAAAGGATGTATCACAGACACTAAATACACATATGTGATAGAAAATAACCCATTTTATTATTTATAGTCAAAATTATAATTTTGCCCCTAGAAGTGTATTACAAGTGTCAGCCAATTCTGGCTTCTAGGGCACATATATCTAACAATCTCCCACTTGTCCTAAAGCCAATTGGCTACAAGTCTAAGTCCCATCTTCTCAAGGTGGGCTTCGATCTTCTGCTGGCCCAACGGCTTTGTAAGTGGGTCTGCCACATTATCTGTGGAGTTGACTCTCTTGACCTCAACGTAACCTTTCTCAAGGTAATCGCGGATGAGATGGTATCACCGTTTGCTTGGAACTCTTCCAGCACAAACAGTCTGCCAGATGTCGACTTTCGATCATCTATATCGGACATGAAGTCCGAGTCTGTGTATCCCTGGACTTGGAGTTCTCCGTTACCAAAGACCAACATCATATCCTTAGTTCTTCTCAAGTACTTAAGGATACATTTCACAGAAGTCCAGTGTTCTTCACCTGGATTTGACTGATATCTGCTTGTGACACTCACAGCATGGGCTATATCAGGT
Organism: Cocos nucifera; assembly: GCA_006176705.1. Classification (NCBI taxonomy): domain Eukaryota; kingdom Viridiplantae; phylum Streptophyta; class Magnoliopsida; order Arecales; family Arecaceae; genus Cocos; species Cocos nucifera. The sequence continues at coordinate 33,249 of QRFJ01001138.1, forward strand.
CGTGTACATAGCATGGCATACATGAGGCTCCCTATTGCAGAAGCATAAGGGATCTTGCTCATGCGTTCTATTTCCTCAGGTGTGCTGGGGCACATCTTCTTGGAAAGATGAATACCATGTCTGAAGGGTATTAATCCCCTCTTAGAGTTTTCCATACTAAACCTCTTTAGTACTTCCTCTATGTACATCTTCTGTGAAAGTCCTAGCATCCTATTCGGTCTATCCCTATAGACCTTAATTCCTAGAATAAAGGATGCTTCACCTAGGTCTTTCATGGAGAATTCCTTGGACAACCACATCTTGACTGATGTCAACATGGGAATATCATTCCCAATAAGGAGGATGTCATCCACGTACAATACGAGGAAGACAACAGCGCTCCCACTGACCCTTTTGAAAACACATGGTTCCTCTTCATTTTTGATGAAACCAAACTTTTTTGATCACATCATTGAAACGAGTGTTCCAGCTCCGAGATGCTTGCTTAAGTCCATATATGGACCTTTGCAGCTTGCAAACCTTGTGATCAGTATCACTGGATGTGAAACCTAGCGGCTGTTCCATATAGATATCTTCCTCAAGATATCCATTTAGGAATGCCGTTTTCACGTCCATTTGCCATATTTCATAATCGAAATAGGCTGCAACAGGCAAGCAATGTGCGGATGGATTTTAGCATAGCTACTGGGGAAAAGGTATCCTGATAGTCAATGCCTTCGCGTTGACTATAACCTTTTGCCACCAGTCTAGCCTTGAATGTCTCCACATTCCCATCTGCACCAATCTTTCTCTTGAAGATCCATTTACACCCAATAGGTACTATACCTTCTGGTGGATCTACCAAGGTCCAGACTTGGTTTGAGTGCATCGAGTCAATTTCTGACTTCATTGCCTCAAGCCATTTCTCGGAGTCGATATCTGATATCGCCTCGTTGTAGGTTTTGGGATCATCACCATGAGCACCATTACCTATGAGGAACATTTTCCTCTACATCCTCTGAAATAATACCTAAGTATCTTTCAGGGGGACGGGAAAACTCTTTCCGATCTACGAGGTGGAGGAGGTAGTGTTCTTATTGGCTCAACCTGATTTGGTTCCACTTGGTCCTTAGCTCGTTCTGCTTGTGAGACTTTCTCATCAAGCTTAATCTGCTTTCCAATGCCGCTATCTTGAATAAACTATTTTTCAAGAAATATGGCATGTCGACTCACAATCACATTGTGGTCTTCTGGAATGTAGAAATAGTATCCTAATGACTCTTTAGGATATCCTATGAATCGAGCTCTAAAGGACCTAAACTCTAACTTGTCCGCTTGTTGTCTTTTGACATGAGCCGGACAACCCCAAATTCTGAGATGACTCAGACTTGGTTTCTTACCGTGCCATATCTCATACGGTGTGGTAGGAACGGTTTTAGAGGGAACCCTATTCAGTAAATAGATTGAAGTTAATAATGAATGTCCCCAAAGAAAATCAGGGAGGTCTGTGAAGCTCATCATGGATCGAACCATATCCAATAGAGTCCGATTTCTCCGTTCTGAAACCCCGTTGAGTTGAGGTGTTCCTGGTGGAGTCCATTGAGAGAGACTATGCCATTTTCCTTAAGATAGTCTAGGAATTCCCGGCTAAGGTATTCACCTCCTCGATCTGATCGAAGAACCTTAATGGGTTTTCCAGTTTGTTTTTTCTACTTCATGTCTGAATTCTTTGAACTTTTCAAAAGCTTCAGACTTGTGTCTCATAAGATACACATACCCATACCTAGACAGATCATCGGTAAAGGTAATGAAGTAGACAAAATTGCCTCTAGCCGGCACATCAAATGGGCCGCACACATCAGTATGTACTAGGGCAAGGAGATCTGTGGCCCTCTCCCCATGTCCAACAAAAGGGAGTTTAGTCATTTTGCCTTGAAGACAAGATTCACAAGTTGGATATGACTCAAAAGTCAATGGACTCAATAGCCCATTTTTCTCCAATTTGTTAATCCTATCTTCTGCTATATGACCTAATCTCAGGTGCCATAGATATCTGTCGTTTGGACTATCCCTAGGTCGTTTGGCATTCACGTTTTGCTCGATAGTTAAAACAGGTACATCAATATGTAGCTGATAAAGACCATTAATAAGGAAACCATTTGCAATTTTATTTCTTTCATAAAGAATGTTACAATGGTCCTTAAAGAAGGTGATCACATAACCTTCTTGTGCTAAGCATGAAACAGAAATCAAATTCCTGCTAGCTGCAGGCACATAATAACAGTCTTTTAAAACTAAGTCTAAACCAGATGGTAATCGAAGAGGGTATGTTCCCACGGCTACTGCAGCAACTCTTGCTCCATTACCGATGCGTAGGATCATGTCTCCATCCCTCAGCCTCCTGCTATCCTCAAGACCCTGCATAGAAGTGCACAGATGAGCACTAGAACCAGAGTCAAGCACCCAACTGGATGCAGAAGAAACCGTAAGGTTAGACTCAATAACGAGCATACCTCCAGAAGGACCTTCCTTCTTGTTCTTCAGGGTGGCCAGGTAAGTAGGGCAGTTCCGCTTCCAATGGCCGTCGCTGTTGCAATGGAAACACTTTCCTTTGCCATCGACCTTCTTCTTCGGTTCTGCCTTCTTCTTCTTTGATCCTTCCACCTTTTGCTTTTTCACAGACTTCTTTTTTCTTTCCATAAGACTTTCTTTTGGAAGAAGTCCGTTCCATAGCAAGAACTGAGCCTTTAGAACCTTTCATAGAAAGCTCAGCGGTAACCAGCATATTCATTAACTCGGCCAAGGAATTTTGAAGTTTATGCATGTGGTAATTCATGATGAATTGCCCATATGCATCAGTCAAGGATTGCAGAATAATATCGTTCTGCAGGTCCAAGTCCAACTTCACACCGAGCTTCTCAAGCTCTTCCATGTCCTTGATCATTGTCAGACAGTGATCTTGGACTGACTGCCCATCACGCATCTTAGCCTTAAAAAGTCATTTTGTGACTTGATATTTGGCTGCGCGACTCTGTTCACCAAACATCTCCTGCAGGTGAGCCAACATTTGGCGAGCAGTCCCGATATCTTCATGTTGGCGCTGGAGCTCATCAGACATCGAGCCCAACATGTAGTATCTGGCCTTATTATCTTCGTCAATCCATTTTTCCAGAGACGCTCTCTGTTCAGTGGATGGACGAGCTGGTAAGGTGGGAGGGTCCTGGTCCAAAACATGTGTTAACTTCTCTGAACCCAAAACAATTTTGTAGTTCCTGAGCCAATCTTTATAATTGGGTCCAGTCAGTCTATGTGTGTCTAGGATACGTGCCAATGGGTTGGACGCAGACATTTTTCCTGTAGAGAGTCAAAGATTCTAGTTAGATACTGTAATTTTGACTTGACCAATTTGTTTAGGGATTTTATTTTTAAACAAATTAGCTCCCACTATTTTCTCGGATCCCTACACTCCCTCTGTAGAGATGCGAAAAATCTCCACGATTGAATGATTTCTAGTGGGTGGTGCGGTCTCACCAACTGACTCATCACCTCACCTAACAGTTATTGGTGATGGGTTAGCCAATGAGTGAACAACTCTTGTTCAATGATTCTCTAATCATGGTGCACCCAAACTTGGTCTCTAATTCATGAATCTCACCGTATCCGGAATATTGATCCACTCCTTAGTTAAGTCAGACCCACCATTTGCATAGACTGGGTTCCTAATTGGGTCTCTCACCGTATCCGAAATATTGAGCCCAACTCATCCTCCAGCCCATAGCATCCAATGCCTAATAGACATGGTTGCATCTTCCCGGTGCAACTGAGCCACTGTATCCAGCCGAGAACAATCAACCCCGGGAAGGGCCCGCACGTCTACAATGGTGGAAGACCTCAGACTTAATCTTTTCTTAGGGAGAATTGATTCAGGTCTCATTAAACTAGACTTGGCTTAGTCATAACAATTATGACTAACCTAGTGGCATGGGTTAGCTCGGATTATTGACCACCTCAGATCAGAACTGTGTCAACAGATATGGCCAGGTAAGTGAGACCGGTGGAAGGAATATGCCATTAACTCGCACAAGAACGCATTCAGGTCGAGTAGCTTCCAATTAAAAACCAGTCGGTCGTCTGTGCCAAACTTACCTTAGACACCAAATTGTTGAGTCAGAACCAATTGGGTTAGCCTACAATCCAGACTCTAACCTCTGAGCCTAATTAGGTCTTGCTTGATCGTGACTCGATCTTGACCCAGACTTAATCCTATTAGGCTGGTCAATTTAAGCATTGTTGATCCCATCTAACCAACTCTTGATTCGGTTTGATCAACCGCTTAGACCTAATTGAGCTACCCAAGCCCGAACCCAGTATTATGAATATGTCTTAGATCTGAAATTCTCAATTTTAGACCTAATTAATATTCCATAAACTTAATTCTTAATTAAGTTGGGTTCATAAACAAAATATGCACAATAAATCCTAGGGTTTCAGGATCTAGGGTTTTGCAGAAAGTAAGTTTTGGGTTTCTGATTAAGGACGAACACGCAGCACCCCTACACATCATAAGAACACCCCATCGAATGGGAAGAGAGGGCCTTTAAACCCTTCTTCGTTCTTATGACCGGACGGCCAAGAGGAACGCCTTAATCAGGAACATGTAATACTACAAAACAGTTATAGATCTATATCATATATCTCATATACAAATTTAGATCTAATCATGGCATATTTTGCATACATCTCATGTATCAAATCATGCATGTTTTCAGATCTAAATTATCTCATAATAATCTAAAAAATTAGATTTAAATTGATCTAATCAAAATAAATTCTAATCTAGACAATTATGTAGAACTATTCTACAACTAGTCTAGACATGCATCTAATCATATCTCATATGATATTTAAAAATTAAATAATTTTTATTTGCTATTTATCAGATGTTATTATAACACTTATAATATCAGAAAAATAGTAAATAAGAAGATCTAAAATATGATTTAATCAGATTAAATCAAAGACATGCAAAACTATTCTATAGAACTATTCTATTCTAGAACTAGTCATGCATATCTTCTAATGTTCTTAGATCCAAATCATTTAATTTTAATTTTTTCTGATTTCAGATCTGATCACATCTCATGTGACATCTGAAATCACTTTTATTTTCTAATTAAAATAAAATTAAAAATCAGATCTAAACAATTTTTAGAACCATGGCTCTGATACCAGTTGAAGGGAAATCCTGATTTCCCGGTCCAGGTTCGTTCAGATCTGATCAGATCAAGAGATATATTTCAAAAATTTTTCTCTTGATCTCAATCAGATCTTGATATGTTTCAGATCTGATTCTTATTATTTTAATAAATAAAATAAAATAAGATAAATTAAATCAAATTTAATTTACCTCGCCTACTAGCCTAGCACAGATAAACAATGGCACACACATCAGTATGTACTAGGGTAAGGAGCATCCATGGCTTTCCCCATGTCCTATAAAGGGAGTTAGATCATTTTGCCTTGAGACAAGATTCACAAGTTGGATATGACTCGAAAGTCAAGAACTAGTTAGCCCATTTTTCTCCAATTTGTTGATCCTATCATTTTGCTATATGACCTAATCTCAGGTGCCATAGATACCTGTCATTTGGACTATCCCTAGGTTGTTTGGCATTCATGTTTTGCTCGATAGTTAGAACAGATACATCAATATATAGCTGATAAAGATCATTAATAAGAAAATCATTTGTAATTTTATTTCTTTCATAAAGAATGTTATAATGGTCCTTAAAGAAGGTAATCACATAGCCTTCTAGTGCTAAGCATGAAACAGAAATTAAATTCCTGCTAGCTGCAGGCACATAATAACAGTCTTTCAAAACTAAGTTTAAACCAGATGATAATCGAAGAGGGTATATTCCCACCACCACTGCAGCAACTCTTGCTCCATTTTCGACACATAGAATCATATCTCCATCCCTCAGCCTCCTGCTATCCTCAAGATCCTACATGAAAGTGCATAGATGAGCCCTAGAACCAGAGTCAAGCATCCAATTGGATGTAAAAGAAACCATAAGGTTAGACTTAATAACGAGCATACCTCTAGAAGGACCTTCCTTCTTGTTCTTCAGGGTGGCCAGGTAAGTAGGGCAGTTCTGCTTCTAGTGGCCATTGCTGTTGCAATGGAAACACTTTTCTTTGACAATGGCCTTCTTCTTTGGCTTTGCCTTCTTCTTCTTTCCTCCTTCCACCTTCTGCTTTTTGTAGACTTCTTTTTCTTTCTAGAAGACTTTCTTTTAGAAGAAGTCCATTCCATAGCAAGAGCTGAGCCTTTTAGAACTTTCATAGAAAGCTCAGTAGTGACAAGCATGTTCATTAATTCGGCAAGATTTTGAAGTTTATGCATGTGAAATTCATGATGAATTGCCATATGCATCAAGTCAAGGATTGCAGAATAACATTGTTCTGCAAAATCCAAGTCTAACTTCAGTATCTATAATTTTGCCCCTGTAAGTGTATTACAAGTGTCAGCCAGTTCTGGCTTCTAGGATACATATATCTAATAATCTCCCAGTTATCCTAAAGCCAACTAGCTATAAGTCTAAGTCCCATCTTCTCAAGGTGGGCTTCGATCTTTTGTTGTCCCAACAGCTTTGTAAGTGGGTCTGCCGCATTGTCTGCGGAATTGACTCTCTTGACCTCGACGTAACCCTTCTCGAGGTAATCGTAGATGAGGTGGTATTACCGCTCAATGTGCTTAGATTTTTGGTGAGACCTCGGCTCCTTAGCAAGGGCTATGGCGCCATTGTTGTCGCAGTATAGAGGAATGGCATCTGATGGCATTACTCCAATTTCTGCAGCGAACTTCTTGTATCAGAATGCTTCCTTCGTGGCCTCTGATGAGGCAATATATTCTACTTCCATGGTGGAATCTACTATCATGATTTGCTTGGAACTCTTCCAACGGACAGCACCACCATTGCACATAAATAGACTCCCAAATGTCTACTTTCGATCATCTACAGTCGACATGAAATCCGAGTCTATGTATCCCTAACTTGGAGTTTTCGTTACCAAAGATCAACATCATATCCTTAGTTCTTCTTAGGTACTTAAGGATACATTTCACCGAAGTCCAATGTTCTTCACCTGGATTTGATTGATATCTGCTTGTGACACTCACAGCATGGGCTATATCAGGTCGTGTACATAGCATGGCATACATGAGGCTCCCTATTGCAGAAGCATAAGGGATCTTGCTCATGTGTTCTATTTCCTCAGGTATGCTAGGGCACATCTTCTTGGAAAGATGAATACCATGTCTGAAGGGTATTAATCCCCTCTTAGAGTTTTCCATACTAAACCTCTTTAGTACTTCTCTATGTACATCTTCTGTGAAAGTCCTAGCATCCTATTCGGTCTATCCCTATAGACCTTAATTTCTAGAATAAAGGATGCTTCACCTAGGTCTTTCATGGAGAATTCCTTGGACAACCATATTTTGACTATCGTCAACATGGGAATATCATTCCCAATAAGGAGGATGTCATCCACGTACAATACGAGAAAGATAACAGCGCTCCCACTGACCTTTTTGAAGACACACGGTTTCTCTTCATTTTTGATGAAACCAAACATTTTGATCACATCATTGAAATGAGTGTTCCAGCTCCGAGATGCTTGCTTAAGTCCATATATGGACCTTTGCAGCTTGCAAACCTTGTGATCAATATCACTGAATGTGAAACCTAGTGGCTGTTCCATATAGATATCTTCCTCAAGATATCCATTTAAGAATGTCATTTTCACGTCCATTTGCCATATTTCATAATCGAAATAGGCTGCAATGGCAAGCAATATGTGGATGGATTTTAGCATAGCCACTGGGGTAAAAGGTATCCTGATAGTCAATGCCTTCGCATTGACTATAACCTTTTGCCACTAGTCTAGCCTTGAATGTCTCCACATTCTCATCTGCACCAATCTTTCTCTTGAAGATCCATTTACACCCAATAGGTACTATACCTTCTGGTGGATCTACCAAGGTCCAGACTTGGTTTGAGTGCATCGAGTCAATTTCTGACTGCATTGCCTCTAGCCATTTCTCAGAGTCGATATCTGATATCGCCTCGTTGTAGGTTTTGGGATCATCACCATGAGCACCATTACCTACGAGGAACATTTCCTCTACTTCCTCTGAAATAATACCTAAGTATCTTTCAGGGGGATGGGAAAACTCTTTCCGATCTATGAGGTGGAGGAGGTAGTGTTCTTATTGGCTTAACCTGATTTGGTTCCAATTGGTCCTTAGCTCGTTGTACTTATGAGACTTTCTCATCAAGCTTAATCTATTTCCAATGCCGCTATCTTGAATAAACTATTTTTCAAGAAAGATGGCATGTCGACTCACAATCACATTATGGTCTTCTGGAATGTAGAAATAGTATCCTAATGACTCTTTAGGATATCCTATGAATCGAGCTCTGAAGGACCTAAACTCTAACTTCCGCTTGTTGTCTTTTGACATGAGCCGGACAACCCCAAATTCTGAGATGACTCAGACTTGGTTTCTTACCATGCCATATCTCATACGGTGTGGTAGGAATGGTTTTAGAGGGAACCCTATTCAGTAGATAAATTGAAGTTAACAATGAGTGTCCCCAAAGAAAATCAGGAAGGTCTGTGAAGCTCATCATGGATCAGACCATATCCAATAGAGTCCGATTTCTCCGTTCTGAAATTTCCGTTGAGTTGAGGTGTTCCTGGTGGAGTCCATTGAGAGACTATGCCATTTTTCTTGAGATAGTCTAGGAATTTTTGGCTAAGGTATTCACCTCCTCGATCTGATCGAAGAACCTTAATGGGTTTTTCAGTTTGTTTTTCTACTTCATGTCTGAATTCTTTGAACTTTTCAAAAGCTTCAGACTTGTGTCTCATAAGATACACATACCCATACCTAGATAGATCATCGGTAAAGGTAATGAAGTAGACAAAATTGCCTCTAGCCGGCACATCAAATGGGCCGCACACATCAGTATGTACTAGGGCAAGGAAGATCTATGGCCCTTTCCCCATGTCCTAACAAAAGGGAGTTTAGTCATTTTGCCTTGAAGACAAGATTCACAAGTTGGATATGACTCGAAAGTCAATGGACTCAATAGCCCATTTTTCTCCAATTTGTTGATCCTATCTTCTGCTATATGACCTAATCTCAGGTGCCATAGATACCTGTCATTTGGACTATCCCTAGGTCGTTTGGCATTCATGTTTTGCTCGATAGTTAGAACAGATACATCAATATGTAGCTGATAAAGATCAGTTAATAAGAAAATCATTTGCAATTTTATTTCTTTCATAAAGAATGTTACAATGGTCCTTAAAGAAGGTAATCACATAGCCTTCTAGTGCTAAGCATGAAACAGAAATCAAATTCCTGCTAGCTGCAGGCACATAATAACAGTCTTTCAAAACTAAGTCTAAACCAGATGGTAATCGAAGAGGGTATATTTCCACCACCACTGCAGCAACTCTTGCTCCATTTTCGATGCATAGGATCATGTCTCCATCCCTCAGCCTCCTGCTATCCTCAAGATCCTACATGAAAGTGCATAGATGAGCACTAGAACCAGAGTCAAGCATCCCAACTGGATGCAAAAGAAACCATAAGGTTAGACTCAATAACGAGCATACCTCCAGAAGGACCTTCCTTCTTGTTCTTCAGGGTGGCCAGGTAAGTAGGGCAGTTCTGCTTCTAGTGGCCATTGCTGTTGCAATGGAAACACTTTTCTTTGACATGGCCTTCTTCTTTGGCTTTGCCTTCTTCTTCTTTCCTCCTTCCACCTTCTGCTTTTTGTAGACTTCTTTTTCTTTCTAGAAGACTTTCTTTTGGAAGAAGTCCGTTCCATAGCAAGAACTGAGCCTTTAGAACCTTTCATAGAAAGCTCAGTAGGTGACCAGCATGTTCATTAATTCGGCCAAGGAATTTTGAAGTTTATGCATGTGGTAATTCATGATGAATTGCCCATATGCATCAGTCAAGGATTGCAGAATAACATTGTTCTGCAGATCCAAGTCTAACTTCATATCGAGCTTCTCAAGCTCTTCCAAGTCCTTGATCATTATCAGACAGTGATCTTGGACTGACTGCCCATCATGCATCTTAGCCTTAAAAAGTTATTTCGTGACTTGATACTTGGCTGCGCGACTCTGTTCACCAAACATCTCTCTGCAGGTGAGCCAACATTTGGCGAGCAGTCCCGATATCTTCATGTTGGCACTGGAGCTCATCAGACATCGAGCCCAACATGTAATATCTGGCCTTATTATCTTCGTCTATCCATTTTTTCAGAGATGCTCTCTGTTCAGTAGATGGATAGGGCTGGTAAGGTGGGAGGGTCCTGGTCCAATACATGGGTTAACTTCTCAAAATTCAAAATGATTTTGTAGTTCCTGAGCCAATCTTTATAATTGGGTCCGGTCAGTCTATGTGTGTCCAGGATACGTGCTAATGGATTGGATACAGACATTTTTCTATAGAGAGTCAAAGATTCTAGTTAGATACTGTAATTATGACTTGACCAATTTGTTTAAAAATTTTATTTTTAAACAAATTAGCTCCCACTATTTTCTTGGATCCCTACACTCCCTCTGTAGAGATGCAAAAATCTCCATGATTAATGATTTCTAGTGGGTGGTGCGGTCTCACCAACTGACTCATCACCTCACCTAACAGTTATTGATGATGGATTAGCCAATGAGTGAACAACTCTTGTTCAATGATTCTCTAATCATGGTGCACCCAAACTTGGTCTCTAATTCATGAATCTCACCGTATCCGAAATATTGATCCACTCCTTAGTTAAGTCAGACCCACCATTTGCACAGACTGGATTCCTAATTGAGTCTCTCACCGTATCCGAAATATTGAGCCCAACTCATCCTCCAGCCCATAGCATCCAATGCCTAATAGACATGGTTGCGTCTTTCCCGGTGCAACTGAACCATTGTATCCAATCGAGAATAATCAACCTCGGGAAGGATCCGCACATCTACAATGGTGGAAGACCTCAGACTTAATCTTTTCTTAGGGAGAATTGATTCAGGTCTCATTAAACTAGACTTGTCATAGTCATAACAATTATGACTAACCTAGTGGCATGGGTTAGCTCGGATTATTGACCACCTCAAATCAGAACTGAGTCAACAGATATGGCCAGGTAAGTGAGATGGTGGAAGGGATATGCCATTAACTCGTACAAGAATGCATTCAGGTCGAGTAGCTTTCAATTAAAAATCAGTCGATCGTATCTGCCAAACTTACCTTAGACACCAAATTGTTGAGCCAGAACCAATTGGGTTAGCCTACAATCCAGACTCTAACCTCTGAGCCTAATTAGGTCTTGCTTGATTGTGACTCGATCTTGACCCAGACTTAATCCTATTAGGCTGGTCAATTTAAGCATTGTTGATCCCATCTAACCAACTCTTGATTCGGTTTGATCAACCGCTTAGACCTAATTGAGCTATCCAAGCCCGAACCCAGTATTATGAATATGTTTTAGATCTAAAATTCTTAATTTTAGACCTAATTAATATTTCATAATCTTAATTCTTAATTAAGTAGGGTTCAAAAATAAAATATGTACAATAAATCCTAGGGTTTCAGGATCTAGGGTTTTGCAGAAAGTAAGTTTTGAGTTTCTGATTAAGGATAAATGTGTAGCACCCCTACACGTCATAAGAACACCCCATCGGATGGGAGGAGAGGGCCTTTAAATCCTTCTTCATTTTTATGACTAGACGGCTTAGAGGAACGCCTTAATCAGGAAGATGTAATACTACAAAATAGTTTTAGATCTATATCATATATCTCATATATAAATTAGATCTAATCATGGCATATTTTGCATACATCTCATGTATCGAATCATGCATATTTTCAGATCTAAATTATCTCATAATAATCTAAAAAATTAGATTTAAATTGATCATATCAAAATAAACTCTAATCTAGACAACTATGTAGAACTATTCTACAACTAGTCTAGACATGCATCAATCATATCTCATATGATGTTTAAAATTAAATAATTTTTATTTACTATTTTTTAGATATTATTATAATAATTATAATATCAAAAAATAGTAAATAAATAGATCTAAAATATGATTTAATCAAATTAAATTATAAACATGCAAGACTATTCTATAGAACTATTCTATTTTAGAACTAGTCATGCATATTTTCTAATCTTAGATCCAAATCATTTAATTTTAATTTTTTTAATTTTAGATCTGATTACATCTCATGTGACATCTAAAATAAATTTAAAATCAGATCTAAACACTTTAGAACCTTACTCTGATACCAGCTGAAGGAAAATCCTGATTTTTCAGACCAAGTTCGTTCAGATCTGATCGGATCAAGATATATATTTCAAAAATTTTTATTTTTAATTTGAATTAGATCTAGGATATTTTAGATCTAATTTTTATTATTTTAATAATTAAAATAAAATATAAATAAATTAAATTAGATTTAATTTACCTTGATGTAGGATAATTCTATTACCCATTGATGATCCTGTAAGCAGCGGAAGGTTTTGGATCTAGCCATACAAGTGCCTGGCCTCTACCGGTATCCACTCAGACTAGATCTAGAGATCCTCTTCTTCTCTATCACCTCTCCAAGAATCAGATCTGAATCTAATTTGGATGATCTTCAAAATAGCTTTCGAAGATCAACAGTTGTCCTTTGCAGCAGCACAACCTTCTAGCTTTCTGTCACCTTTCTCTCGCCTAGATTACACCAACTGAGATCCCAAACTTCTTTGGGCATGGAGAGGAGAGGGAGAAGATGAACTTGGCATGGAGGAGGAAGAGAGAGGCAGCCTTAGGGCGTAGAGAATTGTTCTCCTCTTTGAGTTGGGCGTAGGGTTTTACTTATAGACTATGCGTGATCCAACTCCTCTACATCCCAACCAATCACAACCCTTTGTAAAATCAGATCTAAACCTGATTGGTGGAAATAGAGTCCCTTGGATTCTTCCTTAGATGGAACCTAAGACTAATCATAGTTGGTTCTTAGGAGGAGTCTAATCATAATCCAATAAGAAGATGGAGTCCCTATCCAACAGGGACTCCTGGGCACCTCAAACTTGGGCGCATGCCATCCTTGGCGTGCGCCCTTCTTCTTGCTAATTTCTGGTAGGGGTACAAGCCCCCACCAGCTCTCCAATAGGTGCATGACACGTGCGCCCTCCTCCTTGCCAATTTCTGGCAGGGGGACAAGAACCTACCAGCTCTCCAATAGGTGCGTGACACATGGACAGAAGTCAAAGTATCAATGGTCAACATTTGACCAGTCAAAGGTTAACTATTGACCAAAGTCAAAGGACGAAAAATGATAGGTGATCAAAAATGGTAGGTATTATCTTATAAAATAAGACAACCCTTTTCTGACTTGGACAGGCTCCAGTCAAACCAAGTGAAGGCCACTGATTGAGCACAAACTCCTTTGGCTCAGTTAGGACAACTATTTATGATAGTAAGGAAGAATATTAGGTTCAATCGAGTGCTAGCACAATTTTCTTGAACCTAATTGAATCTTATTCAGATCAATTGAATTGGATCAGTTCAATTGATGATCACTAGATTCAAACCCTTGTTTGTGTGTCCTAGTTAGGTTCAGTTCTATATGATAATGGAATATGTCATGATCTCTATCATCGACATCATCGAAACTCCTTTTGATGGATCAGAACTCTTTTGATTTGAACAACTAGAATGATCGATCATCTAAATTATTCTAATTGCTCCCAAAATCCACTAGTGACACCTAGTATTATATGGTGGCAATCCATCAGAGCTGAATGCGAATCTCTTGGTGCAGCTACCTGTGTGATTAAGTTCTTCTATCTTGAGCTCCGATCAGATTAGTGTTAAGGTGAACTCGTCAAACCCTAGTTTCTATCATATGATGTAATCATTCGATTCAAGTCCGATGTGAAAACCTAAATAGAAACTCTTTCTATTATTTCACTCTGCCATGGCCATGGGCTTCTGGACTTGATTCTCATGATCATCATAGGGCTGCTCCTCTACCACCGAGGTAGATAGATTCCATCTTGATGCAATCCAGTTCCTACAATGAACATGCTATAGCCAACATATACCTCAGGATTCTGAATGGCTAGGAGACCGAGTTATGGTGTAGTCAAACTATAACATCCTTAAGGTGAACTACCGATGCACCTCAGATCATAGAACCAGGCGCACCACTGCAGCATCGAGTCAGTCATTGACGAGAAAGTAGACTTCCTAATGACTACTCGAGGTGGTCACGCTCAGTGCCCTCATTCTCTAACGAGTACCTATACTCTCAGTTCGATGTCTCCACACCGTAGACTCAAGACATATCTACTAAAGAAAAGCAATTGTACACCAACCTTCTGGATCAATCATCATCCTCGTGATGATCTTATGGTCAGGAGCATTTTATGAGTTAAAAATGATTATTTATGTCTTAAATTTTCAACTCTTAAAAATATGAATTATCATTACCATTAACTCAAAGGATGTATCACAGACACTAAATATACATATGTGATAGAAAATAATCCATTCTATTGATTATAGTCAAAATTATAATTTTGCCCCTAGAAGTGTATTATAAGTGTCAGCCAATTCTGGCTTCTAGGGCACATATATCTAACAGGATCTTCACCGACTAATTTTTAGGCCATTGTTTGAATCAAAGAAGTATTTATCGTGGGCCATCGGATCTCCATCGGATCGAACATAGGCCATTGGATCGCATAATTACTTTAGCTATAGACCGCATGGACCGGCTTCACCGTACACCATAATGAATCAGCATCTCCTATCACCAAGTGAAAAGTCCAAAATGTCCTATGAGCCATGATAGATTTTTTGTGAACCTTTTAAGGGTCTAGGTCCACTACATGTCACTCTATGATTCATCGATTTCTACTGAGCTGGCGGTCCACGCCTGGATCGTGGACCAGCTGATGGCTTCCGCAGTTAAGTCGACTAGTATTACTAGCTTAGCGCATCGACTTTGTTGGCTTGGCTCAGTGCGTTTTGATGAACTGGCTAATATGGCATAGCGACTTAAGCCGGCTGAGCCATTTTTCTTTTTTTCATTTAATTTTTATTTATTTTATTTTTTAGAAATTCATAATTTCTTTGTTTTAGCTTCGTTTTGCTCAAAACTTATTTCATTATGATTAAAAAAATGAGCTCTTTCCATTGATTATAAAACTTTATTTTTTAATTTTTATTATTTTTTAATTAATTTTTTAATTTATAAATTATGAATTTTTCAAAAATATATATAAATTGATCATTAATTTTTAAAAGTTAATATAAATTAATTAATAAATTAATATTTTTATTGATAAATTTATGGTACTTATCACACACTATTATAGTCGATGGCATTAGCACACCCAAACCTAAAAAGGTTTAGAGTGAAGAAGATAAGAGATCTATTCAGCTAAATGCCAAGGCTATGAACGTTTTGTATTATGCCTTAGATGCAAACAAGTTTAATCGAATCTCTACTTGTAATTCTACAAAAAAATTTTGGGATAGACTCGAAGTCACTCATGAGGGCACAAATCAAGTTAAGGAATCTAAGATTAACATGCTATGCACCAATATAACCTTTTCAAAATAGAATTCACTAAATCAATCATAGAAATGTTCACTCGTTTCACTAATATAACTAGTGGTCTAAAATATCTTGGATAGATTTATTCTAATAGTGATTTGGTAAGAAAAATTCTTAGGTCTTTGCCGAAGTCATGGGAGGCAAAGGTCACTGCAATTCAAGAGGCTAAAGACTTGAATAAGCTACCCTTGGAAGAGTTGATTGGATCACTGATGACCCATGAAATCACTATGAAGCAGCACAATAAAGATGAAGGGAAAATGAAGCGAACCATAGCACTTAAATCTACTGGAATTGATGAAGAAGAAGATGAGTCAATGGATGAAGATGAAGAAGATGAGGACATAGCACTGATTACAAGAAAGTTTAAGAAGTTTATAAGAAGAAGAAAGCAAGGCTTCAAGAAGAAATCCTTTAATAGAGGTGAAACAAGCAAGGACAGGGATAAAGAAAGGAATCTGTCTTTATGCTTTGAGTGTAAAAGACCTAGATATTTCTATTGGAAAATGTATCCTAAAGCCAATCATCTAGGTTGTAGATGGTTGAGCTAAATATAATTATACTTAAATTATTATAAATAAATAAAATTATTATTTTGGCATTTCATCACTCTTGTGCATCTTTCTGCAATAAATTCTTAAGTGATGAAGTTCTTAAGACTATTTAGACTCGATAAAGAAGGATTTATTATATAGTCCTTAAAATCAGTTCACGATCAAATGATTCATTATTACCCAGGACAACAACGTATCGAGTGTAGGTCGTTGTGTGCCATAAGTATTGGTTGTCCTCTTAACCATGAAATATGGAGACACTCTTATGGCATGTAGGTGAAGTATAGAGGTACATTTCACTAAACGTGATCCAACTATGGAGCTCTCTACTATCAAGAGTTGCTCGCGAAGGATATGGGTATAAGTGTCCCTTAGACCTAAAATCACCATGGTGACTTGCAAGCAACTCACTGCATTTAGGTACCAGACTATCTGAATTTTTAATTTAATGATGGAAGGCTACTAGGTGCAGTCAAGTACTTATGAAGTTGGTGTGTGAGTCAAGATGGGATTGACCCCTCCAAGTGTTGGAGCAAGTGCATCACTGTATTTCAATTTAGCAAACCCTTAACCGACATGGTCCATTCGATGAACACTAAATTTTGAAATACACCGTGGATGAATTTTAGGATTGGCAGTAAATCCTAGATCATTTTTTAAGCATCGAGGTCAGGAGGATGAATTATACGGTAACCATATACCATAGATTTGTCATTGTTGCATTGCAACTTTTCGACCTATCTGGATGTCTGGTACCATTATCAGATGGTCACATCGATTAGTACAATAAATTAATTCTTATGCTATCAGCTTAGGATTCGAACCTATAGGGTCACACATAAAAGGAGTTCCTACCTGATCTGATGGCTAATCATGAGTCCTGATGACCTAGGAACTATGGTCAGGAGTCCCACTAGACTGGGACTCTATGACCAAGAGTTCTACTGGATCAAAACTCTGAGTCCTACTCATTCAAAACTCTTTAATCAAGACTCTCACTAGTCTGAAACTCTATGATCATGAGTTTCATTCATTTGGGACACTGGATTCAAGAGTTCTACTAGTTTGGGACTCTTTAGGAGTTTCATGTTGATGAAACTCTATTGCCCGGATATCCATCCGATTGGGATTCTATGATTATTAAAGGATTAATTAGAAATTTGATTGCTGATTAGCTTAATTTGATTGAGCGATGGGGATTTGATCAAGTCCGATCGAATTGCATGAGATGACCTAATTGCTATGGAAGATTTAACCCTATTTGATCAAGGACTAGATCTAATTAATTTTTAATTTGATTAGAAATTAATTAACTTAGGTTAAGCCTAATTTAGTTAGATTTATTCTGATCTAATTGGTTTAAATTAATTAGTTTGGTTGAAACGAATTTGGACCAAGTCAAATGAGATTTGAATTCAAATTCTCCCTAGCGCCAACCATTTTTGACTTTTCCACCTTGACCCATGCCCCATCTAGAATTTTTGCATGAGATTTCTCATGTAGAAATGGTTGTTTGCCCCTCCTCTCTTTTGCCTTTGACCTGGTCCAAGTGTTTGATCAGATCAAATTTTGTTAAATTTTGAATTCAAATAGGTTGGTTGAAACCTCCAAACTCCCTCTCTTCTTTATCCAAACCCCACGCCCCCTTTGAATTTTTTCATGCACATTTTTGTGCATTCTCAAAGTGGGCATATAGAAGGAGAGTCCTTCTATGCATCAAACACCTTGGAGTGGGCCCTGGAAGTGGATGAGGCTTCCACTTGAATTTTGATTTCAAGTGGAAACCACTTAAACTCCCTATCTCATCCACACGACTTTCACACTTTTAGCCACCCATTTAAAGTCTGATTTTTTGCATGGGCATGCATGGGTTTTTGTGAGAAAGCTGAGAGTGGTGAGAAAGGTTTCTTAGAGAGTGAAAATCAGAGTGGGCCGCAACCATCTGGGGTGGAAAATTCAAACAGGGGTACCCTTCGCTAGATTTCTTTTCTTATGCCTTTCCTTTTTTTTTGTTTCTCTTTGGATGCCCATTCATATTTTTGGGAGTGATTGTACGGTGGATAGGAGTGTCCTTCTTCCATGAAAATTTATTTCATGGGAAAATTCCAAAGAGAGAGGGCATAACATAGTTTTTAGGCGTTGGGGTTTCCGATGAGTGCAAAACCTTAGAGTTGGGACTCTAGATTTGGGTGGAGAGATCGAGTGCTGTGAACATTGGATCACCACCAAATTTGAAACACTATCTCATCATCCTCCAAATAGTAAGTTATATTTTTTTGGAGTATCTAGAAGATGAAAAAGAAGGCGATCAATTGGATCGATCGAGATCAGCCATCGAAGGTCCTGACGAGGAGCTAGCATTTCGGTGGAGCTGGTTAGGATCAGGAGCTCCGTGTGAACCAACCATAGAGGCCAGATAAGTGTGCGGCTAGAGCATGACACTAGAGCATATTTTGGTGGATTCAAATCATGAAGATCAACTACTCGTGCAAAGATATCGAGTTCTGAACTTGTATCGATTAGCAAATATGATTTGTTGATCGATCACATTTAAATTTTTAATTAGATATTAGCATGTCTAGATCCTGAGTAGGATAATTGATTAGATCAATGCATGCTATAGAATTAATATTAGATTAATTTTAGCTTCTATTGCTATATATATATATTCAAAAAAATTTTGAATTGCATGCTATAAATTCTACTCGATTTCCAATAGTGGTACCAAAATAAGGGTTGCTTGACATATTCTAATATGTAATTAGAAAAATTAAATGCCTACCTATATGATATGTTTTAAATCTAGATAGCTTAGTAATCGAGGATGAATGAGCTACCAAGCCATCTGATCATAAGAGATAAGTATGGTTTAAAGGTCATCTCCTTCCATTCAGTGGGGATCCCTTATGGCAGTAGGGGTGCCACCGTGAACTCATTCATTAAGATGAACGGTAAAAAGATTTTTTTTTTTGATTGAAATTATTTCAATTAGAAAGTTAAACATGAATGTGTTTAGATAAGATCTAAAAGATAATTCATGGTTTAATTTTTAGTATATTTTATTTTTTGTTTAAAACTAGTAATAGATTGCTGTTTGAGAAATGAGCCAACTTATTTCTGAAATGAGTCAACCGATTTAAAAAATAAAAAATAAAAATCTTTCAAAATTTAGAAGTTATTTTTGAAATGCCAAACCCCAACCCATCAGTCTAAAAACATAATTAAAAGAATTAAGTATTTTTTATAGAGTCTAGAATTATGAATTAAAGATTCTAAGACAAAATCATAAGACTATGGGTTAAAGGGTTAGATGAATTAGGTCCATGAATTGGGTTAGATCTAAGGTTAGTTAAAGAATGGATTAATCTAGAGTAATTGATCAAATCTAACCAAGTATTGAATTAGATTAGGTCAAGGATACTCTAGAATCAACTTCAATAGTTATAGTTGGATGAGTCCATGTCTTTAACGAGACCAAGATGGACTTAATTCATGGCTAAGCGGTCTAACTCGAAATTGCTAGGTTGATCAGATTGAACCTAATTAATCGGTTGGTGTCTAAGATAAGTTTGGCAGTCTAGACCAATGATTTTTAATTGAGAGCTACTCACACTGATTCGATCTTTGATGAGTTAATGGCATATCCCTTCCATTGATCTCACTTACTTGGCCGACATGGTCGATTGGGATTTGATTAGATCACTTTGTGATTCGGATTGACCCATGTCATTAAGAATCAATTTAACTAATTTCAATCAGTAAGACTGAATAAGGTGCACATGGACCTAAATTGATCCTAGTCCTAACCTATTGAGTTGGTGAAGTCAATAGGAGGACTTGACTTGGTGAAGTTAGTGGGAGAAATTTGGTCTATGTCCTTTCTATCCTTAAATCATAAGTAACCTAAATCCTCTAAATTACTAGGTTCTTAAAATGACTAAGTTATAGAGATTACCGAGTCATAGCCTCCCATTAAGATGAATAGTAATGAGTCCAATTTTCTATGTGGACATTTGAGGTGCCTTACACTTAGTATTCATTTGAATATTGAAATTGCTATCCATTATATGATGATTAGGTCGCACTCTCTTAATGGTGATTAGGTTAGCTAGAGCTTTCCTCAGGCCTAATTATCATTGGTTTGATGCATCGAAGTTAATTATGTTAATGGTTAGATCTAACAAGACCTTTTCAGTGGAGGCCATAGCCTACTGAATTGGCTTTTGGGGCAAAACCTAATTACCAAAAATTATTTAGAGAAATAATTGATTATGAACCTACCTATAGATGCACATGGGTTAGCCAAAGCCTTCCTTGGGCTCATTTATAGTCTATATGGGTTTCAGTACCCACTAAGGAGTTAGTATAATTTCTCGAAATGGAGGTAGAAGCTACTAATTCGTTAAAAATAGTGAAAGGATCTTTAGACTAAAATTCAAGTCTTTAGAATTTAAATTTATTCAAGTACTAATTAGTTTCATGTTTTTCTTTTAGATATATAGAATGGCCAGTGCAAGTCTACTCTATTCACTATTGGATAGTGGTAAGCATTTATGACCTAATTACAAGAAGTCTAGTATTGATCCTAATCAGGTAGACCCAGAGAAGAATGATCCTCTTGATTCAAATAGGTTGAACAGAGATAACCAGCAAGATGTTGCTGGGCAAGGATGTTATATGATAACACCTTGCAATTTCACTATTTGTGATACATCTACATGGGTATTAGATATCGAAAGTCTAGTTCACATATGCAATTCATTGTATGAACTTCAAATTAGTAGAAAATTTGAGGACAACAAAAGATTTCTTAATCTTGGAGATGGAAGAAAAATTCCAGTCCTAGCATTGAGAACTCTTGAGCTATTTTTTAAAATTAAAAATATTATTTTAAATGACTATCACTATTATCCATCTTTTATGATGAACATAATATCTATTGGGCTTTTGGCCTAGGATGGTTATTGTTTGTCAATAAAAGAAAATTATTATGATATCATTATGAATGGTATTATAGTAATGTAAGGATAATTAAGAAATTGCATTTATATTTTATCACAGTCTATTAGTATAATGTATACGTCAAATAAATGATCAAAACTAGATAATGTCACTGATGCTTATCTTTGGCACTATAGGCTCGGTCATATAAACAAGAATAGGATCAACAAGTTAGTCAAGGAGTATATCCTTGACATCCATGATTGTGAATCATTGAATACCTGTGAGTCCTGCCTTCTTGGTAAGATGACAAAATCATCCTTTACTAGAAAAGGTGAATGGGTCTCTAAGCTTCTAGGTCTAGTATATACTGATGTATATGGACCTATGAACACATGTGCTAGAGGTGGGTATTACTACTTCATTATATTTACTGACGATCTATCTAGGTATGGATACATCTATCTTATGAAGAGTAAATTCGATTCATTTGAAATGTTCAAACGATATCGAAATGATCTAGAAAAACAACTTGGGAAGAGTATTAAAACTCTTCAATCTGATCGAGGAGGTGAATACATTTTTAATGAGTTTCTAACATATCTAGAAGAGAATGAAATTCTCTCATAATGGACCCCTCCTAAAATACCACAACATAATGGTATATCTAAAAGGAGGAATCAAATCCTATTAGACATGGTTCGATCCATGATGGGGTATGCAAGTTTGTCAATTTCATTCTAGGGGTATGCACTTGAGACTGCTTGCTTTGTTTTGAATAATGTTCCGAGCAAGTCTATCGCAAAATCTCTATATAAGATATGGACTGGGCATAGATCGACACTCTCTCACCTTAGGGTTTGGGGATGTCTAGCTTATGTAAAATGTTTGCAACTAAAAAAGCTTGGACCTAAGTCCGATAAGTGCTTGTTCATAGGATACCCCAAAAGAACTAGGGGTTATTACTTCTACCTTGCTGAAGAACAAAGATGTTCATCAGCAATAGGGTAGTCTTTTTAAAAAAGAATTTCTTATTGAAGGAACAGCTACCTCTAATGTTGAGCTTAATGAAGTTTGATAGATAGAAGAACCGACACATTCTAGTAAGCCTGCAGTACTGGATTTGATAAGATCAAACCCAAAGCTCGTTAAAGAGGCACCAAGGAGATCCAGTAGAGTACTATGTCAATCGGACAGATACAATGATTTTTTGATTTGGAATCGTGATCCTATTGAACTCGATGAGAATGATGAGGATCCGATCACCTACATGGATGCCATGCAGAAGCTTGACTTCGATAAGTGGCTAAAAGCCATGAAGTTCGAAATGGAGTCCTTGAAGATCAATAGTGTATGGACATTGGTTGATCCACCTAAAGGGGTAAAATTCATTGGGTGTAAGTAGATTTTTAAAACAAAATGGGGTGTAGACAAGAAGGTGGAGACCTATAAAGCCCATCTGGTTGCTAAGAAATTTCATTAACATTATGGTATTAACTATGACAAGACATTTTTTTTGGTGGTAATACTCGAGTCCATTTAGATTATGCTTGTGATAGCAGCATACCTAGACTATGAGATCTGGCAAATGGATATGAAGACGACTTTCCTTAATGGACAGTTGGATGAAGTGGTGTATACGATACAGCCTGAAGGATTCACATCCATAGATGAGTCCAAGGTATGCAAGCTTCAGAGATCCATCTATGGATTGAAGTAGGCATCTCAGAGTTGGAACATGCATTTTGATAAGATAATCAGAACGTATGGTTTTATTAAGAACAAAGAGAAACCCTGTGTGTATAAATGGGCTAATGATTCTGTAAATGTGTTTCTTGTATTGTATGTCGATGACATTCTTTTGATCGAAAATGACATCCCTGCTCTACAGGAAATAAAGGTTTGGCTATCATCCCAATTCTCCATAAAGGACATAGAAGAAGCATCCTACATGTTAGGGATGAAGATCTATAGGGATAGATCTAAAAGGTTGCTTGGATTATCTCAGTCCACATATTTGATACCATGCTGAAGAGGTTCAGCATGGAGAATTTCAAGAAGGGCTATCTCCCGATAAGCCATGGAATTTTGCTCTCAAAAAGGAATTATCCAACAACTCCTCAAGAAAGAGAGCATTTGAGTAGAATACCATATGCTTCGGCAGTGGATTCTATTATGTATGCTATGATGTGTACGAGATCAGACATGGCATGCTCACTAGGGGTAGTGAGTAGATACCAGTCTAACCCAGGTGAGAATCACTAGAGTTATGAAGACAATCCTGAAGTATTTGAGAAATACCAAGGACCAGTGGCTCATCTATGGAGATACTAACTTCAAACTTATGGGATACACTGATTTAAATTTTTAGTTAGATCATGATGATAGTAAGAGTGTGTCAGGTTATGTGTTTACCCTGAATGGTGGAATGATTTGTTGGAAGAGTTCCAAGCAGCACACTATAGCTAATTCTGTGTGCGAAGCAGAGTATGTCGCAGCATCCGATGCTGCGAAGGAAGCTGTGTGGCTACGAAAGTTCATCGATGAGTAAGGAGTGGCACCCTCTTTGGATGGTCTGGTTCTCCTATACTATGACAGCACTGGAGCCATAGCTCAAGTGAAGGAGCTGAAGGCACATCAGTGCACCAAGCATATTCTACGATGCTATCATCTTGTATGAGAGATCATGGAACAAGATGACGTCAAGCTTCAGAAGATCGATGGAAAGAAGAACGTGGCCGACCCCTTTACTAAGGCTCTCAGAATCAAAGAGTTCGACAATCATAAATGGAAGATGGATATTCGATACTCTTTTGAGTGGCATTAGTCTAAGTGGGAGTTGTTGAAAAATGTATCCTAAAGCCAATCATCTAGGTTGTAGATGGTTGAGCTAAATATAATTATACTTGACTTATTATAAATAAATAAAATTATTATTTTGATATTTCATCACTCTTATGCATCTTCCTGCAATGAACTATTTAGACTCAACAAAGAAGGATTTGTCGTTTAGTCCTTAAAACTAGTTCACGATCAAATGATTCGTTGTTACCTAGGACAACAATATATCGAGTGTCGGTCATTGTATGCCATAAGTGTTGGTTGTCCTTTTAATTAAGAAATATGGAGATACTACTATGGCATGCAGGTAAAGTGTAGGGATACATTTCACTGAACGTGATCTAACTGCGGAGCTCTTTACTGTCGAGAGTTGCTTGCGAAGGATATGGGTATAAGTGTCCCTTAGACCTGAGATCACCATGGTGACTTGCAAACAACTCATCGCACTTAGATACCGGACTACCTAAATTTCTAATTCAGTGATGGAAGGCTACTGGATGCAGTCAAGTACTTCTAAAGTCAGTGTGTGAGTCAAGATGGAATTGACTCCTCCAAGTGTTGGAGCAAGTGCATTACTATATTTTAATTTAGCAAACCCTCAGCTGGGGTGATCCATTTGATGGACACTGAATTTTGAAATATACTGTGGATGAATTTTAGGGTTAGAAGTAAATCCTAGATCATCCTTTGAGCATTGAGGTCAAGAGGATGAATTATATAGTAACCATATTGTTGGAAAATGTATCCCAAAGTCAATCGTCAGCTTATTGATAGTTGAGCTACTTTATATTTATAATTGATTCATTAATAAATAAAATATATTTTTTAATATTTTTCATCATAAGTATTCATCTTCCAACGAACTCCATCATTGTGATGAAGTTCTTAGAACTATTTAGCTTCAATAAAAAAAGGATTTATCAATTATTCCTTAAATTTATTCATGACCAAATGATAGGCTGTTAATTAGGACGACAGCGTCTATCGAGCATAGGTCGCTATATGCCATAAAGGTTGGTTGTTCTCTTAACCAAAGAGTATGGAGACATTGGTATGGCATACAGGTGAGATGTATGGGTACATCATCATTGAACATGACCAACTCCAGAGCATTCTACTGTCGAGAATATCTCTGATGGGATATAGGTATAAGTATCCCTTAGATTTGAGATCATCTCAGTAACTTGCAAGCAACTCACTATGCTTTGGTATCGGACTAACTGAATTTCTAATTTAACAATGGAAGGATTTTGGGCACAGTCAAGTACTTGCGAAGTCAGAGTGTGATCAAGATGGAATTGACCACTCCAAGAGTTGGAGAAGAATGTATCACTATATTTCAATATAGCAAAACCTTGGCCAGGATAATCCATCAGATGGATTTGATATTTTAAAATATAATATGGATAACTTGATTAGTATTGACAGTTGAACTCTGAGGTATCCTATGAGCATTATGGTCAAGGGGATGAATTATATGAAAACTATATCCATATACATTCTAAGGATGGTGTTCTATACCTTCGACCTATCCGACCGTCGAGTATCATTGCTAGATGGTCATTTTGATTGGTATAAAAATTTATTTCTATGCTATGAACTTAGGTTCAGACCTATGAGGTTACACACATTAGAGTTCATATTCTGATCGGATGGTTGATCAGCGATTTAGAATCATTTTAGGGTTAAACGATCAATACGGTTGATGTTTGACCTAGTGCAAGTATTGTAGGAGTATCGATCAGTAATTTGATTGCTAATTAGCTTAATTTTATTAAGCCAGTAGGTTGAGATTAAGTCTAATTAAATATAATTTAACTAGATTTAGTTTGGACTTGATTGGATCAAATCCAATTAGTTTATTGGATAAGCCAAGTGCAAGAAAGAACTAGTCCTAGTCTAACTAGGACTTGGGTCAACCTAATTTTTTAATTTGATTAAAAAATAAATTAAAATTAAATCTAATTTAATCTAATTTAAATAAGTCTTTAAATAGATTAGGATCTTATTTAATTGGGTTAGATTATTCTTTTTTTATTTGGTTAAAAGACCTTGTTTGACCAGGTCAAAATAGGAGTCCTAGTGTGACTAGGACTCCCTATTCCTTGTGCCACCAAATCCTCATGCCCCACCCCTTTCTCTTTGTATTTTTTCATAAAATTCTCCATGTCCAAAGGCTTCTCATGCCCCCTTTCTCTCTTCTATTTCTCATATGAAGTTTGTTGCATGACCAAATCAAAAGGGAAAGTTGATTTCGCTTAGAATTCTATGAGATAGAATTCCTAGTCAACTAAAAGTCCTCCTTCCCTTCATGCCACCACCTCCCTTATTTCTCTCTCTCTCTCACACACACATTTTTTCTTTGGGTTTATTTGCATCCTCCCTTGCTGGTCCATGGGAGAAAAAAAAAAAGATGGGGCGCCTAATAGTTGGGTGCCCCAACAACTTCCCTTATTTGGTCCTTCCAAGTCTAGGTTTTTGACCTAACTTGAACTCTACATATCTCTTTATTTAAAAAAAACTTTTTGCTAAATTTTTTTTGGATTGTAGATATTTGATAGATCTCTTTGGTGTCAAAAAATTAGAAAAAAATTCATCTGGATCATGAAGATATTAAAAACACAAATTAGGGTGTCTAGAAAAAGAACAAAGAAGAAGAAGAGGGTCTTCTTCTAGAGTTTTTGTTCTAAATCTCTTCCTTATTTTTGTGAGATTTTGAGAGATGTTTCAGAATCACAAATCCTCTTCCTTTACTTTTAATATTTTGGAGAGTCCAAGTTTCGAAGAAGGAAGCATTGGATCGACCGTCGAAGAGAGATCAGCATAGTGCTAGCTACTATGCTGATTTTCTGCATCTGGATCTCTGATTGTGTCGTGTGCTCGTGTGGACAACTCCTAGAGGTTGAACATGTGTGTGGCTTATGACTTCATCCTCAAGCATGGATCAGCAAGTTAGAAGGTCTAACTTGCTCAGGTAACAGATCCGATCTATTATTTTTTAGCTGCATTAGATGTAGTATAGATCTAGGTTGATATGATCAACCTTTTCTTTCTTGTTTAATTTTAATTTTTGATTTAAATATCATGCTTTGATTATGTAATAGATTTAAGATCTAAGTATTTATATATTTATTTAAATAAATATTTAATTTATTTATATCTTTCGCTGCCTGATCTTGAAAAAGATTCAAGATCTATCCATGAAATCCAAGATTTGGTTCCTTCAATTGGTATTAGAGCCTAGGTTCTTATTACATGCTTTTTGTGCATGTTTAGATTATTTCTTGGATTAAATCTAATTTATAATCTAATTATTAAATTTAAAATTAAAAAATTTAGATCTCACGAACTATCATAAGGTTTATCCCTTAAAGTGAAAAGGTTGTCCTAGTTCGTAATGATCTGACTGAAATCATAAATTTATTAAATTTGATCTAATTTTATTTATAATTTAATAGATTTAAAATAGTTTTAGATCTAAAAATAAAATATTTTAGATTGCATGGACTGCCATAAGGTTGTCCTGCTATAAGGTTTATCCGTTATAGTGGATAGGTTGTCCTAGTACGTGCTGATCTAAAATATTGATCATAAAATTTTAGATTAGATCTAAGAGATTTTATGATCTGATTAAAAATATTTTAATCTGATTTCAATCATCATAAATATGTTAGATTTGATCTAGGAAGATTTATGATTGATTATGAATCAAACATATAACTTGATTGATAGAACAATATTATAAAAATATTTTATAAATATAAGAATCATTTTCAAAAAGCCAAACCCCAACCCTCAGCCCAAAACTTAATTAAGAATTAAGAAGTTATTTGATTAGGTTCTAGGATTGTAAATTGATCAGCCTAATAGGATTAAGTCTGGATCAAGATCGAGTCACGTGAGTGATCGATCAAGCTAAGACCTAATTAGGCTCAATGGTTAGAGTCTGGATTGTAGGCTGATCCGATTAGTTCTATCTCAATAATTTGGTATCTAAGGTAAGTTTGGCAAATACGATCGACTGATTTTTAATTGGGAGCTACTCGACTCGAATGCATTCTTATCGAGTTAATGGCATATCCCTTCCATCGGTCTCACTTACCTAGCCCTATTTGTTGACTTAGTTCCGATCTGAGGTGGTCAATAATCCAAGCTAACCCATGCCACTAGATTAGTCATAATAGTTATGACTATGTCAAGTCTAGTTTAATGAGACCTAAATCAAAACTCCCTATGAAAAGATTAAGTCTAAGGTCTTCCGCCATTGTAGATGTGCGGGCCCTTTTTGGGGTTGATTGTTCTCGACTGATTACAGTGGCTCAGTTGCATTGAGAAGATGCAACCATGTTTATTAGGCATTGGATGCTACAGGCTGGAGGATGGATTGGGCTCAATATTCTGGATACGGTGAGAGATCCAATTAGGAATCCAATCTGTGCAAATGGTGGGTCTGACTTAACTAAGGAGTGGATCAATATTTCGGACACGATTAGATTCATGAATTAGAGATCAAGTTTGGGTGCACCATGATTAGAGAATCATTAAACAAGAGTTGTTCACTCATTGGCTAACCCATCAACAATAACTGTTAGGTGAGGTGATGAGTCAGTTGGTGGGACCGCACCACCCACTAGAAATCAGTAATCATGGAGATTTTTGCATCTCTATAGAGGAAGTGTAGAGATCCGAGAAAATAGTGGGAGCTAATTTATTTTAAAATAAAATTTTCAAACAAATTGGTTAAGTCTTAATTACAGTATCTAACAAAAAACTTTGACTCTCTATAAAAAAATGTCTGCATCCAACCCACTAGCACAAATTCTGGACCCCCATAGACTAACCGGACCAAATTATAAGGATTGGCTTCGAAACTTCAAAATTATTTTGGGTTTCGAGAAGTTAACTCATGTATTGGACCAGAACCCTCCCACCTTACCAGCTCGTCCATCCACTGAATAGAGAGCATCTCTGGATAAGTGGATTGACGAAGATAATTAGGCTAGATACTACATATTGGGCTCGATGTCTGATGAGCTTCAGTGCCAACATGAAGATATCAGAACTGCTCGCCAAATGTTGGCTCATCTATAGGAGATGTTTAGTGAACAGAGTCGCGTAGCCAAGTATCAAATCGCTAAACGACTATTCAAGGCTAAGATGCGTGATGGGCAGTCAGTCCAAGATCATTGTCTAATGATGATCAAGGACTTGGAAGAGCTTGAGAAACTTGGAGTGAGGTTGGACTTGGATCTGCAGAATGATATAATTCTATAATCTTTGACTGATGCGTATGGGCATTTCATCATGAACTACCATATGCATAAATTTCAAAACTCCTTGGCTGAACTTATGAACATGCTGGTTATCGGTGAGCTTTCCATGAAAGGTTCTAAAGGCTCAGTGCTTGCTATGGAATGGACTTCTTCCAAGAGAAAGTTTTTTGGAAAGAAGAAGAAGTCTACCAAAAAGTAGAAGGTGGAAGGAGGAAAGAAGAAAAAGATAGAGCTGAAGAAGGCCGCTGACAAAGGAAAGTATTTCCATTGCAACAATGATGGCCACTGAAAGCAAAACTGCCCTACATACCTGGCCATCCTGAAAAATAAGGAGGCTGGTCCTTCTGGAGGTATGCTCGTTATTGAGTCTAACCTTACGTTTTCTTCTGCATCCAGTTGGATGCTTGACTCTGATTCTAGTGCTCATTTGTGCACTTCTATGCAGAGTCTTGAGGATAGCAGGAGGCTGAGGGATGGTGAGATTATCCTGCATGTCGAAAATGAAGCAAGGATTGCTGCCGTGGCCGTGGGAATATATCCACTTCGACTACCATTTGGTTTAGACTTAGTATTAAAAGACTGTTATTACGTGCCTGCAGCAAACAGAAATTTGATTTCTGTTTCTTGCCTTGCAGTAGAAGGCTATGTAATTAGTTTTCTTAAGGACTATTATAATATTTTTTATGAAAGAAATAAAATTGCAAGTAGTTTTCTTATTAACGGTCTTTATCAGTTACATGTTGATGTATCTATTTTTAACTTCGAACAAAATATAAATGCCATAAAGTCAAAATGACCTAGGGATAGTCCAAATGATAGATATCTGTGGCACCTAAGATTAGGTCATATAGCAGAAGATAGGGTTAACAAATTGGAAAAAATTGGACTATTGAGTCCATTGACTTCTAAGTCATATACAATTTGTGAATCCTTCTTCATGGCAAAATGACTAAACTCTCTTTTGTAGGATATGGGGAAAGGGCCACGAATCTTCTTGCCCTAGTACATACAGATGTGTGCGGCCCATTTGATGTGCCAGCTAGAGGTAACTTTATCTACTTCATAACCTTTACTGATGATTATCTAGGTATGGGTATGTGTATCTTATGAGACACAAGTTTGAAGCTTTTGAAAAGTTCAAAGAATTCAGACATGAAGTAGAAAAGCAAACTAGAAAACCCATTAAGATTCTTCGATCAAATCGAGGAGGTGAATACCTTAGTCAAAAATTCCTAGACTATCTTAAGAAAAATGGCATAGACTCTCAATGGACTCCACCAAGAACACCTCAACTCAATGGGGTTTTAGAACGGAGGAACCAAACCCTATTAGATATGGTCCGATCCATGATGAGCTTCACAGACCTTTCTGATTTTTTTTGGGGATACTAATTGTTAACTACAATATACTTACTAAATACGGTTCCTTCTAAAACCATTTCTACCACACCGTATGAGATATGGCATGGTAAGAAACCAAGTCTGAGTCATCTTAGAATTTGGGGTTGTCTAGCTCATGTCAAAAGACAACAAGCGAACAAGTTAGACTTTAGGTCCTTTAGAGCTCGATTCATAGGATATCTTAAAGAGTCATTAGGATATTATTTCTACATTCCAGAAGATCACAATGTGATTGTAAGTTGACATGCCATCTTTCTTAAAAAATAGTTTATTCAAGATAGCGATATTGGAAAGC
The DNA here is from genome assembly GCA_006176705.1 of Cocos nucifera. NCBI lineage: Eukaryota > Viridiplantae > Streptophyta > Magnoliopsida > Arecales > Arecaceae > Cocos > Cocos nucifera. The sequence continues at coordinate 64,226 of QRFJ01001138.1, forward strand.
AGATTAAGCTTGATGAGAAAGTCTCACAAGTGCAACGAGCTAAGGACCAAATGGAACCAAATCAGGTTAAGCCAATCCAAACACTATCTCCTCCACCTCGTAGATTGGAAAGAGTTTTTCGTCCTCCTGATAGGTACTTAGGTACTATTTTAAAAGAAGTAGAAAAAATGTTCCTCATAGGTAATGGGTTTCATGGTGATGATCCCAAAACCTATAACGAGGCAATATCAGATATCGACTCTGAGAAATGGTTAGAGGCAATGAAGTCAGAAATTGACTCGATGCACTCAAACCAAGTTGGATAGATCCACCAGAAGGTATAGTACCTATTGGATGTAAATGAATCTACAAGAGAAAGATTGGTGCAGATGGAAATGTGGAGACATTCAAGGCTAGATTAGTGGCAAAAGGTTATAGTCAACATGAAGGCATTGACTATCAGGATACTTTTTCGCCAGTGGCTATGCTAAAATCCATCCACACATTACTTGCTATTGCAGCCTATTTCGATTATGAAATATGACAAATAGACATGAAAACGGCATTCTTAAATGGATATCTTGAGGAAGATATCTATATGGAACAGTCGCTAGGTTTCACATATAGTGATGATGATCATAAAGTATGCAAGCTGCAAAGGTACATATATGAACTTAAGCAAGCATCTCGGAGTTGGAATACTCATTTTAATGATATGATCAAAATGTTTGGTTTCATCAAAAATGAGGAGAAACCATGTGTCTTCAAAAAGATCAGTGGGGAGCGCTGTTGTCTTCCTCGTATTGTACGTGGATGACATCCTCCTTATTGGGAATGATATTTCATGTTGACCATAGTTAAAATGTGGTTATCTGAAGAATTCTCCATGAAAACCTAGGAGAAGCATCCTTTATTCTGGGAATTACGGTCTATAGAGATAGACCGAATAGGATGCTAGGACTTTCACAGAAGATGTACATAGAGGAAGTACTAAAGAGGTTTAGTATGAAAAACTCTAAGAGGGGTTTAGTATCCTTTAGGCATGGCATTCATCTTTCCAAGAAGATGTGCCCTAGCACACCCGAGAAAATAGAACGCATGAGCAAGATCCCTTATGCTTCAGCAATAGGGAGCCTCATGTATGCCATTTTATGTACACGACCTGATATAGTCCATGTCGTGAGTGTCATGAGCAGATATCAGTTGAATCCAGATGAAGAACACTGGACTTCTGTGAAATGTATCCTTAAGTACTTAAGAAGAACTAAGGATATGTTACTGATCTTTGGCAATGGAGAACTCCAAGTCTAGGGGTATACAGACTCAAACTTTATGTCCGACGTAGATGATCGAAAATCAACATCTAGGAGTCTATTTGTGTGCAATGGTAGACCTGTCAGTTGGAAAAATTCCAAACAGATAGTGATAGCAGATTCCACCATAGAAGCAGAATATATCATCATGTCAGAAGCTGCAAAGGAGGCATTCTGGTATAAGAAGTTTGCCATAGAGATTCGAGTGATGCCATCAGATGCCATTCCTCTGTACTGCGACAATAATGGCACCATCGCCCTTGCTAAGGAGCCGAGGTCTCAGTAGAAATTCAAGCACATCAAATGGCGATATCATCTTATCCGCGATTACCTCGAGAAGGGTTACGTCGAGATCAAGAGAGTCGACTACGCAGACAATGTGAAAGACCCGCTTACAAAGCCATTGGGCTAGCAGAAGATCGAAGCCCACATTGAGAAGATGGAACCTAGATTTGTAGCCAATTGGCTTTAGGTCAAGTGAGAGTTTGTTAGATATGTGTGCCCTAGAAGCTAGAATTGGCTGACACTTGTAATACACTTCTAAGGGCAAAAATTATAATTTTGACTATAAATAATAAAATGGATTATTTTCTATCACATAAGTGTATTTAGTATCTGTGATACATCCCTTGAGTTAATGGTAATGATAATTCTTATTTTCAAGAGTTGAAAATTTAAGATAAGAATTTTCATGATTAACTCATAAAATGCTCCTGACCATAGGATCATCATGAGGATGGTGATTGATCCGAAAGATTAGTATACAATCGCTTCTTCGTAGTAGATGAGTCTTATGTCTATGGTGTAAAGACACCAGAGTGAGAGTACAAGTACTCGTTAGAGAATGAGGGCACTGAGCATGACCACCTCGAGTAGTCATAAGGAAGTCTACCTTCTCATCGATGACTGACTCGATGCTGCAGTGGTGTGTCTGGTTCTTTGACCTGAGGTGCATCGACAGTTCACCTTGAGGGTGTTATAGTTTGACTACACTATGACTCAGTCTCCTAGCCATTTGAAATCCTGAGGTGTATGTTGGCTATAGCATATCCATTGTAGGAATTGGAATGCACCAAGATGGAATCTATCTACCTCGATAGAAGAGGAGCAGCCTTATGATGATCATAAGAATCAAGTCCATAAGCCCATGGTCATGGTAGAGAGTGAAATAATAGAAAGAGTTTCTATTAAGATTTTCACGTCAGACTTGAATCGAATGATTAAATCATATGATAGAAATTAGGGTTTGACGAGTTCACCTTAACCCTAATCTGATCGGGGCTCAAGATAGAAGAACTTAATCATACAAGTAGCTACACCGAGAGGTTTGTTTTTCAATTTTGATGGGTTGCCACCATATGCTGCTAGGTGTCACTGGTGGATTTTGGGAGCAATTAGAATGATTTAGATGATCGATCATTCTAAGTTGTCTGAATCAGAAGAGTTCTGATCCATCGAAAGGAGTTTCGATGATGTCGATGATGGAGATCATGACATATCCCATTACCATACAGAACTGAACCTAACTGGATCACACAAATAAGGGTTTGGATCTGGATATCATCAATTGGACTAACCCAGTTCAATTGATTTGAATAAGATTCAATTAGGTTCAAGAAAATCATGCTAGCACACGATTGAGCCTAACGTTCTCCTTTTTCTATCATAAAAGTTATCTCGACTGAGCCAAATGAGTTTGTGCTCACTCAGGTACCTTTACCTAGTCTGACTGGAGCTTGTCCAAGTCAGAAAAGGGTTGTCTTAATTTATGAGATAAATTTGAGACAACACCTGCCATTTTCCATCACCTGCTAATTCTTGTACTTTGACTTGGTCAAACGTTGACCTTTGACCCTTGGACATCTGCCCATGTGTCATGCACTTATTGGAGAGTAGATAGGGGCTTGTCCCCTCTCTAAAATTAGGAAGAAGGGGGTGCATGCCTAGGATGGCGTGCGCCCAAGGATAGGGATGCTGGAGTCCCATACGGATGGGACTCCAGGTTGCTTCTTGGTTTCTACTTAGGTGGCCCTTGGGTATCTACTTTGACCAGTCTTAGGCACCATCTAAGAATGAACCTATGGGTCCCTTATCTGATTGGATCAGGTAATGTCATCCCACCAATCAGATTTAGATCTGATTGCATGAAATAACATGATTCGGCGGGGTGATGCAGCACTGCATGGCGCAGCAGAGTCTATAAATAGACCCTATATGCACCCACTTTTTAAGCTCTCTTCCTCTTAGCCATGCCCCAAGGCTGTCTCTCCCCCTTCTCCATGCCACCATCTAGCCCTCTCTCTCCTCTCCATGCCCAAGGAAGTTGGGCCTTCAGATTAGTGCGAGTCAGGCAAGAAAAGGCTGACGAAAAAGGAAGAAGGCAGCACTGCTACAGAGACGATGGATGATCTTCAGAAGAAGTTTTGAAGATCCTTTAAATCAGACCCAGATCTGATTTTTGAAGAAAAGAAAGAGAAGGAGAAGATCTCCAGATCTAGCCTGAGTGGATACCGGTAGAGGTCAGGTGCTTGCGTGGCTAGATCTAGAACCTCAGGACTTCGGCAGGATCATCAATGGATAATCAGATTATCCAGAATCAAGATAAAATTAATTCAAAGTTAATTTAATTTTATTTTCTTAATTATTAAATCATAAATCAGATTTCAAAAATATCAGATCTGATTAGAATCTAAGACAAAATTTTTAAAATATGCCTCTCGATCCAATCAAATCTGAACAAACCTAACCTGGGAAATCAGGATTTCCCTTCAATATGTTAGTGGGACCCACTTCAATAGCTGATACTGAAAGTTAAAGATTGTCCTGGAGCATGAACGGATCCTATATGTGTTGATGGATCCTGCACCTGAGGAGCTAGCTGTCAATGCACATGGAACAGTTAGAGGCACTTATCAGAAGTGGCTCAATGATCGAACCATGGTGCGCTGCATTATGCTGGAGCCAAATGAAATGCTTCAAGTGTTGGAGGATTCTTTTGGCACATTCGATGACGTTGAGAGGCATAAGACTGGTTGCACCATCTTCAACGTTAGAATGCGAGATGGTGCCTCTGTCACTAATCATGTACTGTACATGATTGAGCTGATAGAGTGCTTGAACAAGCTCAGCTTTTCCTTGCATAAACAACTTGGGAAAGATGCAGTACTGAACTTGCGGCCCAAGTCTTATCTCTTATTCCTTACACATTATATAATGTCAAAGCCTAATGTTGACTACCATGGATTACTGGGGTTACTTCAGAACTTTAAGAAGAATCACCAGCTCCATAAAGAGCGGTGAACTTAGTGGGAGGTTCGTCTTCTCGTTCTTGACCCTTTGGAAAAGGAAAGAAGAATAAGAAGAAGAAAGCCAAGAAGGTGCATGTTCAGGCTAGGACATATATGCAGGCTCAGACCCAAAAAATCAAGCCCAATAAGAGTCAAGCCGAATGATTCTTCTGTAAGAAGTGGGGGCACTGAAAGAAGAACTATCCTCAATACATTGCCTCCCTTGATCCGAACAGGCAGAGGAAGAAGTAAGCTATTACTGGGCAAGGTATTTATATGATAACTCCTTGCAATTTCTCTGTATGTGATATTACTGACTGGGTATTGGATACTAGAAGCCCTTATCATATTTGTAATTCGTTGCAGGGATTGCAGTTCAGTAGAAGATTTGAGCAAGACGAGAGATTCCTGAACGTTTGAGATGGAAGACTAGTTCCAGTTCTAGCTTTAAGAATTTTGAAACTTATATTTGAATCTCATATCGTTGTTCTTAGTGATTGTCATTTTTGTCCTAGTTTCTTTTTAAATATCATTTTTGTAGGCCTTTTGTCCATGAATAATTATAAAATTTTAATAAAGAAATGAGTTTGTAATGTCATTGTGAATGGTGTTACTGCTTTCTATGGACAATTGAATAATGGTGTATATATGTTATCACAACCTATAAATGTAGTCTTCTCAACTGGCAAACATCCTAGATTAGATAATGTGATAAATATCTATTTATGGCACTGTAAGTTAGGTCATATAAACAAGAACATGATAAGCAGGTTGGCTCAAGAGGGTATCCTCGAACATAGTGATTATGAATCACTTTCAACCTGTGAATCCTGTCTTCTTGGTAAAATGACTAAGTCACCTTTTACTGGAAAAGATGAGAGAGCCACTGAACTCTTAGGACTAGTACATACTGATGTATGTGGACCAATGAGTACTAGTGCCAAAGGTGGATATATCTACTTCATCACTTTCATAGATGATCTATCCGAATTTGGATATGTCTATCTGATGAAACATAAGTCGGATTCGTTTGAAATGTTCAAACGATTTCAAAGTGAAGTAGAAAAATAAACTTGAAAGAGTGTTAAAACTCTTCGATCTGATCAAGGAGGAGAATATCTTTCTGATGAGTTTTTCACATATCTAGAAGAGAATGGAATTCTCTCCCAATGATTCTCTAGGAACACCATAGCAATATGGTGTATTCTGAAAGGGGAATCGGACTCTGTTGACATAGGCCGATCCATGATGGTTTTGCTAGCTTGCTCGATATCCCTCTTAGGGATATT
>QRFJ01001138.1:70118-97190 GCA_006176705.1 Cocos nucifera
TGGAAATTCTTTGTCAAGAGTTTGCTAAGTTGATGCAGAACGAATTTGAAAATGAGCATGATGGGGGAGCTGAATTTCTTCCTTAGACTACAAGTCAAACAATCAAAGGAAGGCATTTTCATTAGTCAAATAAAGTACATCAAGGAGATGCTGCATGAAAAATAAAAAGGAAATCGACACAGCCCATGAGCCCTTCTTGCAAACTTGACAAAGATGAGAATGATAAGAATGTAAATGAAAAGCTCTACAGAGGTATGATAGGATCCTTACCTTACTTAACTACAAGTAGGCCTGATATATTATTTAGTGTGTGTATATGTGCTGGATTTCAATCTAACCCTAAAGAATCACACTTATTAGCTGTTAAAAGAATTTTTAGATATTTGATCTACACACACAACTTAGGTCTTTGGTACTCAAAACAATCTTTCATTGAATTAATTGGATACACTGATGCAGACAATGGAGGATGTAAAATTGATAAAAGAGTACCGTGGCATTTATCAGTTTTTAGGATTGAACTTGATCTCTTGGTATAGCAAAAAGCAAAACTCTATAGCACTGTCAAAGGTCAAGGTCGAATATGTTGCTGCGGAGAGTTGCTGTGCTCAAATACTTTGGTTCAAACAATAATTCGAAGACTTTGGAATTAAGCAAAACAAGATACCCATTAAATGTGATAACACTAGTTCCATAAACCTAATAAAAAATCCCATTCAACATTCAAGAACCAAACATATTGAAATTAGACATCATTTTATTAGAGATCATGTTCAAAACAATAACATTGTACTTGAATTTGTTTCAACTGAAAATCAATTATCTGATATTTTTACAAAACCTCTAAGTGAAGATAGATTCTTTAAAATTTGGGGTGAACTTGGTGTATGTGATCCTCTATAAAAATATTTAATCTTAAATTTTTTGAATTATTTTTTGATCTCCCTCTATCATCCTAAACACTCCTAATTCAATCTTTTTCATGCTCTTGCCTTTTTATGATTATCTCATTGTTGTGATTTTGATGCTGACAAAAAGAGGGAGAAATATTAAGTAGAAATATGTAAATGCATAATTAAATCTAACATACAAAATACAAACGTATAATCATTCAAATCAAAAATATAAATTCACAAAAAGAAACTTTTAGAAAATGAAATGATTGAAATGAACAAATACTAAAAGAAAAGAATATTATTCAAATCCTATTCATTTCATGAGAGCATACACTAAGGGGGAGCTTTAGCATAAAAATTTTGCATTCATTAGTTCTTGATATACATTGCTTATATTCCTTTTATGGCTTGCTTAATGTTTTGTTATCATCAAAAAGGGGGAGATTGTTGACACCCTAAGTGATTTTGATGATGACCAAACATTAAAGCAAGTGATTACTAATATATTTTATTTTAAGTATTTCAATATCAGAAGAAAGAGAGCTCTTTGACCAAAACAAAAAAGACATAAAGTAGAAATCAAATGAAATTCAAATCTCCTAAAATTGCCTTCGAGCAGTCTTCAAGACGTCTCGGATTTTTTCTGAGAGCTCTCGAGTGGACTGGCATGCAGCAAACGCAGTTCTAGCTTGATTTCGAGAAGTCTCAAGTAAATCTCGAGACATCTCAGTCTCAAACAATAGAAATCCAATTTCTATGCTCTGAGAGCGAGAGGTCTCGTAGGATTTCTGAGAGGTCTCGTGGTTCCTGTGAGACGTCTCATTTAGAATCGAGATGTCTCGATCTCAGGCGAGCCATTTTTTTCAGAAAGGTGATTTTTTGTGTGACTGAAGATGAGGGCTCTCTTGATCAATCCAAGAGGCCTCGTAACCTAGCGAGACATCTCGAGACACGGTGATAGCTTTTTGATGAGGCATTTTAGGTTGGATTTTTTTCGTTCCAACGGTTAGTTGCTGCTCTCCAATGGTTAGATTTTGCTTTTTTTGAACTACAATCATCATCAGAAAGAAAGAAATGCTAGAGATATAAAAGGAAAAAAGATTATTTTCAAAAGAAAAAAAAAAAGAGAAAGAAAAGTATGCTCTATTCTTGAACGAATATCCAATCTTCAATCAATCTATTCTCTCAAGCTTTGAAGAATCCTCAAGTGCATTAACTCCACACATTCAAAAAGGCTTTCAACAAACTGTAAGGATAACTTTTCTGCTCATTCAAAGGTGCATTTTGAGTTGTAAAATTCCCTTTCCTCTTTCCATGTACTTGGTTTCAGTGGGAGTTGAAACTTGGATTTTGGGGCTTTTTCTCCCCTCTATTTATTCAGATTGATTCATCTGATTCTTGTAAGGATTGTGGTTGGTGAACTTAGAAAAAAACCAACTGAATTTTTGGATAGTGAGCCCAAAAAAACTATCCGACTGTAATCTTGCAGGATTATCATGAAATTCTTAAGAATGTGCTTGGGGAGTGGAGGTAGATGCTGAAAGAGCACCAAACCACTATAAACTTTACTTATTCATGTGTGTGCTCTTAATTATGTCTTCTATTTGCTCTTACATTTGATTTACTTAGGTTTTAATCATTTAGCACTACACATATCTATTTTAATTTTTGAAAACCCAATTCACCCCCCCCCCCCTCCTTGGGTTGTCTATCTGGGCAATAGAATTGTTGCCTCTAAGGTTGAACTTGATGAAGTTCAATAGGTAGAAAGTTTGGCACAAAATATTGAACCTAAGTTGGATTTGATCAGATCAGATCTGAAACCTAATGAACCCGCACCATTAAGACAATTCGGTAGAGTACTGCACCATCTGGACAGATACTATGGATTCTTGATTCAGAATGATGATCCCATCGAACTCGATGAGAACGATGAGGATCCGATCACTTATATGGATGCGATGTAGAGATCCGACTCTGAGAAATGGTTAGAAGCCATTAGATCCAAAATGGATTTCATGAAGATCAATGATGTATAGATATTAGTTGATCCATCTGAAGGTGTTAAATCCATTGGGTGTAAATGGATATTCAAAAGAAAAAGAGGTGCAGACGGAAAGGTAGAGACCTATAAAGCTTATTTGGTTGCCAAGGGATATCATCAATGTTATGGTATTGACTATAACGAGACATTCTCCCCAGTGGCAAAGCTCAAATTCATTCGGATAATGTTTGCAATAGCTGCCTACCTAGACTATGAGATCTAGCAGATGGATGTGAAGATGACTTTCCTAAATGGAGAGCTAACCAAAGAGGTGTATATAATACAACCTGAGGTATTCACATTCATAGATGAGTCCAAGGTGTGTAGGCTTCAAAGATTCATTTATAGATTAAAGCAAGCATCTCAGAGTTGGAACATGCTTTTTGATAAAATGAGCAAAACGTATGGCTTTGTTAAGAACAAAGAAGAACCCTGCATTTATAAATGGGCAAATGGTCTAGCAGTGGTATTTCTTGTTTTGTACGTGGATGACATTCTCTTAATCGAGAATGACATCCCCACACTATAAGGAATAAAAGTCTAGTTGCCATCATAGTTCTCCAGAAAAGACTTGGGTGAATCATCTTACATCCTAGGGATGAAGATCTATAGAGATAGATCTAAAAAGATGCTTGGTATATCCCAGTCCACATATATAGAAACTATGCTGAAGAGGTTCAGCATGGAGAATTCCAAAAAGGACTATCTTTCGATAGACCAAGAAATTTCTCTCTCTAAGAAGGATTATCCGACAACTCCTAAAGAGAGAGAGCATATGAGTAGACTCCCATATGCTTCAACAGTGGTGTCTATTATGTATGCAATGATATATGCGAGACCAGACGTGGCATACTCATTAGGAGTAGTGAGTAGATACCTGTCTGACCCTAAAGAAAATCACTAAAAGATGGTTAAAACCATCCTTAAGTATTTGAAAAATACTAAGGACCAATGGTTGGTTTATGATGAGTCAGATCTGAAACTTATGGCATTTACAGACTCCAATTTTCAATCTGACCATGATGACAATAAAAGTGTGTCGGGGTATATCTTTACTCTAAATGGTGGAGCCATATGCTTGATAGGAAATATACAGGGTTTCATGCATAGATTTCAAAATTTTTTCGAAATGTAGAGCAGCGAAAGACATAGATTAAACTATTTAATCTACAACATGCATATAATCAAATTACAAAATCCTACATCAAGGATCCATAACATGTTATGATGCAAATATAAATTTAAAATTAAATTAATCATAAGTGGTATTGATCATATCAATACCTAGATCTAGAATAATTCTAGATCTAACCCTAAATCACATCTAGATCACCAAGAGATCAGATCTCTTACCATTGCATGGGTCGAGAACTTCATGGCTGAATTTGTTGTTGCCTTTGGAGCTGCACAAGTATCCGACCTCTATAGGTGATCCACACGAATCTGCAACACAGATCGGAGGTTCGTCGAAGGAAGATCCGCTTGAAGTGCTAGCTTCTCGTGGATCCCTCCTGATGGTTAATCAAATACATATTCTTTGGATCTCTTAGACACTCCAAGAGATGAAGAACATGAGGAGTAAGGGACAAATCTAATCTTGGATCTTCCATAAATCATAAATAAATACATATGAGAAAACCCTAGGAGAAGACAAATCTTCTCCTTCAGGACATCAACAGTTGATGTCCTGAAAACATCTATTATGCTAGGTTCAAAGGAGACCTTCTCCTCTAGATATTTTCCTAATTTTTCAGATATAATACCCTTATATTTTTTTCATAAAAATCTCATAAATAAAATTGAGAAGAAGGTCTCTCAAGGAAACACTAAGAGAAGACCTTCTTCTCTTCTTCTTCTCGCATCAGGATTTTATCAAATCATGTCCAAAAATGATCACCATGGTCCAACACCTTGGAGCATAGATCCCATGCTCTCTTCCTCTATCTCTCTCTTAGATCTTTATCATATAAAAATTATATAAAATAATGAAGAAGAAGATACTAAAAAGAAAATAAAGAGAAGATAATCTTCTCTTACCTTTGTGCCTTCATGACATCAACGATTGATGTCCAGATGAAGATCTTTTTTCTAAGAATCTTGATGCCATATTTCCTCAAGCCCTTCCTCTCTCTTTCTTAAATTTGTATCATATAAAAATCATAAATAAAATAAGAAGAGAGAAACATAAAAGAATAATATAAGAGAAGACAATTTTCTCTTACCTTGTCTCTTCAAAATATCAACCTTTGATGTCTTAATTGAGGGCTCTTCTCGATGAATCTTGGTGCCACAAATCCTCCATGTCTTCTCCTCCTTTTCCTATAATTTTTTATGATTTTTTTATGATTTTTCACATCCTCTAAGGTCAAAGAAAGAGGCATCCCCTTTATATTGCAAAATTAGGTCAAAACCTAGTCAAAGGAGGACTTCTATGGGGCATCCAACTCTTGGACGCCCCTTCCTTTATTTTTGGCATGTGAAATAGAAAACCAATGACCAAAATAAAGGGAGAAAGGGTGGAAATAATATTGGAGGCATGGGGAAAGTGGGCGCACAAGAGGAGGGAAGAGTTTAGGTCAAAGAGGGCTCTTTCAAGAAGGAAACTAATCCTAACGACTTCTTGCTTTTGACCAAGTAAAAATTTAATCCAAATAATCTGATATGGGGCATGGGAGACCTTTCATTAGGCATGGGAAAACATAGAAAAAAATTTTGAATTAAAATATGGTGTGGACTTTCTTAGGCGCAAGTGAAAGAGAGAGAGTCCTAGTCCAATTAGGACTCCTCTTGTTTGACTAGGTCAAAATGATTTTAAACCTAATTTAAATTTTATTTAAACTAGATTAAATAAAATCTAATTAAGGATAATCTTAGTCCAACTAGAATCCCAATTAAATTAGATTAAATTAAAATTTATCTGATTTAAATCCTAAGTCAATTAGGTGCACCCAAGTCCTACTCAAACAAAGAATTGTTCTTTCCTTGCAATTGGCTTATCCAATAAATCAATTAGACTTAATCTAATTAAATATAAACTAATTCTAATTGAATCTAATTCAATTAGAGTTAATCTCAATCTAATTTCTCAATCAAATTGAGCCAATTAGCAATCCAATTGCTAATCGATCCTCCTGTAATACTTGCATTAGGTCAATCATCAATCGCATTGAATATTTGACCTCGAAATGATTCTCAATCATTGATTAACCATCCGATCAGATTACAAACTCTAATGTGTGACCCCATATGTTCGAATCTAAGCTAGTAGTATAAAAACCAATTCCTATACCAATCGGAGTTACCATCCAACAATGGTTCTTCATGTTTGGATAGGTCAAATGTATGCAAAGTAACATTCTTAGAACCCTAGCCCATGGTTACTGTATAATTCATCCCTATGACCAATAATGCTCAAGATGACTTTGAGTATGTTGTTAAATACTCATACAAGTCATCTCTATTATGTCTCAAAATTTTGCAAATCCCGTGACACCTCACGAGGATTATCAAGGACTACATTTTGCTAAATTGAAATACAGTGAGACATTCTCTTTCTGAAGTTAATCAGGAGTGGTCAATTCCATCTTGACTCACACATCAACTCTATAAGTACTTGACTGTACCCAAAAATCTTTCATCATCTATATTAGAAATATAGGCAGTCCAGCACCAAAGTACAGTGAGTTGCTTGCAAGTCACCATGGCGATCTCTGATCGAAAGGACACTTATACCAATTGGCCTTAGCTTGCTATTCTTCATAGTAGACTGCAACATCGATCACGTTCCATGCAGATGTACTCCTACATCTCACCTGGATGCCATACTAGTTCTCCACATCACTTGGTTATGAGGACAACCAACGCATATGGCATACAGTGACCTACACTCGATAAGTTATCATCCTTGTTAATAACTTATCATTTGGTCGTGAATAATTTGAGAACCATCCGATAAATCCTCCTTTGTCGATTGATTATGGTTCTAAGGACTTCATCATAATTTAAGAGTTCATTTAAGGAAGATAGGACTTTTATGATAAAACAACCAAATTACTATTATTATTAGATAATTCATATACTAATTTCAATCATCTACTACTTAGATGATTGGCTTTAGGACACATTTCTCAATAACTCTCACTTGTACTAAAGCCAATCAGAATGATATCAAGTATCCTATCTTCCACTTGAGTTCGTAGAGCTTCTTAGTTTCGAGGCCTTAGCAAATGGGTCGGTCAAGTTCTCCTTTCACATCGATCTTCTAAAGATCGTCATCACCCAGATCAAATATCTAAAATGAAAATGATGCTGAATATGCCGGTTCTTCGATTCTTTAGCCTGAGCTATGACTCCAGTGCTATGATAGGACTGGACCATGGGTGGAGGGTGCCACTCCCAATCTGCTAAAGAACCTCAGTAACTACACAGCTTATATGATAGCATCATATGCCACGATGTACTCTACACCACTAACTGAATAGTTTAAAGTATCCTGCTTAGAATCTTTCCAGCAGATTGCTCCTATAATTAGGGTATGAGTCGACATTCTCTTGTTGTCATCTTGTTCTGATTGAAATCAAAACATCAATATATTTTAAATCGGTATTTTCATATTTGAGTCACTGGGTCTTAGTATTTCCTAAATACTTTGGGATTGTCTATATAATTCTCCAGTGGCTCTTACTTGGATCAGATTGGTATCTGCTCACTACCTCTAGTAAATATACCATGTCTAATCTTGTACATGGATAAATAAGATGACAGCTAAACCTTTATTCCATGCAATGTTGGAATGCTATTTTGAATTAAAAGAATTTCATCATCAAACATTACAAGTAATAACACTGCAAAACATTTTGCCTAATAATAAGTGCGGGATTTGTCTTTGTTCATAACTAAGATTTATGTTCAGAACGTATGTTCGAACTCTGAGATGATACTCAAATGGGCTGTATAGGTCCTTACCTTTCTATCTATGCTACTCTGATCCTATTAAAAATCCATTCACTATTAGATATATGTGCCCTAGAAGCCAGAATTGGCTGACACTTGTAATACACTTCTAGGGTTAAAATTATAATTTTGACTATAATAAATAAAATAAATTATTTTCTATCACATATATGTATTTAGTGTCTGTGATACATCCTTGAGTTAATGGTAATGATAATTCATATTTTCAAGAGTTGAAAATTTAAGACATGAATAATCATTGTTAACTCATAAAATGCTCCCGATCATAGGATCATCACGAGGATGGTGATTGATTTGGAAGGTTGATGTACAATCACTTCTCTTTAGTAGATGAGTCTTGAGTCTACGGTGTGGAGGCATCAGAGCGAGAGTACAAGTACTCGTTAGAGAATGAGGGCACTGAGCATGACTACCTCGAGTAGTCATTAGGGAGTCTACCTTCTCGTCAATGACTGAATCGATGCTACAGTATTGTGTCTGGTTCTTTGACCTGAGGTGCATCGACGGTTCACCATGAGGGTGTTATAGTTTGACTACACCATTACTCGGTCTCCTAGCCATTCGAAACCCTGAGGTGTATGTTGGCTATAGCATGTTCATTGTAGGAACTGGATTGCATCAAGATGGAATCTATCTACCTCGGTGGTAGAGGAGCAGCCCTATGATGATCATGAGAATCAAGTCCAGAAGCCCATGACCATGGCAGAGTGAAATAATAGAAAGAGTTTCTATTTAGATTTTCACATCGGACTCGAATCGAATGATTACGTCATATGATAGAAACTAGGGTTTGACGAGTTCACCTTAACCCTAATCTGATCGGGGCTCAAGATAGAAGAACTTAATCACACAGGTAGCTGCACCAAGAGGTTCACATTCAGCTCTGATGGGTTGCCACCATATACTGCTAGGTGTCACTGATGGATTTTGGGAGCATTTAGAATGATTTAGATGATCGATCATTCTAACTGCTCGAATCAGAAGAGTTCTGATCCATCGAAAGGAGTTTCGATGATGTCGATGATAGAGATCATGACATATCCCATTACCATATAGAACTGAACCTAACTGGGGCACACAAATAAGGGTTTGAATCTGGTGATCATCAATTGAACTGATCTAGTTCAATTGATCTAAATGAGATTCAATTAGGTTCAAGAAAATCGTACTAGCACTCGATTGAACCTAACGTTCTTCTTTTGCTATCATAAATAAGTTGTCCTGACTGAGCCAAAGAAGTTTGTGCTCAATCAAAGGCCTTCATATGGTCTGACTAGAGGTTGTCCAAGTCAGAAAAGGTTGTCTTATTTTGTAAGACATTACCTGCCATTTTTGGTCACCTGCTATTTCTTGTTCTTTGACTTTGGTCAAAAGTCTACCTTTGACTAGTCAAATGTTAACCATTGACACTTTGACTTCTATCCATGTGTCACGCACCGATTGGAGAGCTGGTGGGGGCCTGTCCCCCTACCAGAACCTAGCAAGAAAGAGGGTGCATGCCACCCTTGGCGTGTGCCCAAGTTAGAGGCGCCCAGGAGTCCCTGTTGGATAGGGACTCCATCTCCTTTTTGGATTCCTATTAGAGTTCTCCTAAGAACCAACTTTGACTGGTCTTAGGCACCCTCTAAGGAGGAATCCAGGGGACTCTATTCCCACCAATCAGATTTAGATCTGATTTCACAAAGAGTTATGACTGGTTGGGAAGAAGAGGAGTTGGATCACGCTTAGTCTATAAATAAGACCCTGTGCCCAACACTAAAGTAGATTGAATCACAATTCCCCATGCCCCAAGGCTGCCTCTACCCTCTTTCTTCATGCCAAACCCACCTTCTCCCTCTCCTCTCCATGTCCAAAAGAATTTTGCAGCTTGGTTGGTGCGATCCAGATCAAAGAAAGGCAACTGAAAGCTAGAAGGCTGTACTGCTGCATAGGACGACTGCTGATCTTTGAAAGGAGTTTTGAAGATCCTCCAGATCTAATTTTTAGAGACGTGATAGAGAAGAAGAGGATCTCTAGATCCATCCTGAGTGGATACCGGTAGAGGCTAGGCACTTGCATGGCTAGATCCAGAACCTTCTGTTAGATATATGTGCCCTAGAAGCCAGAATTGGCTGACACTTGTAATACACTTCTAGGGGCAAAATTGTAATTTTGACTATAATTAATGAAATGGGTTATTTTCTATCACACATGTGTATTTAGTATCTGTGATACATCCTTTGAGTTAATGGTAATGATAATTCATATTTTCAAGAGTTGAAAATTTAAGACATGAATAATCATTATTAACTCATAAACAGCTCCCGACCATAGGATCATCACGAGGATGGTGATTGATCCGGAAGGTTGGTGTACGATCGCTTCTCTTTAGTAGATGAGTCTTGAGTCTACGGTGTGGAGACACCGGAGCGAGAGTACAGGTACTCGTTAGAGAACGAGGGCACTGAGCGTGACCACCTCGAGTAGTCATTAGGAAGTCTACCTTCTCGTCAATGACTGACTCGATGCTGCAGTAGTGTGTCTGGTTCTTTGACCTGAGATGCATCGGCAGTTCACCTTGAGGGTGTTATAGTTTGACTACACCATTACTCGGTCTCCTAGCCATATGGAACCCTGAGGTGTATGTTGGCTGTGACATGTTCATTGTAGGAACTGGATTGCATCAAGATGGGATCTATCTACCTCGGTGGTAGAGGAGTAGCCCTATGATGATCATGAGAATCAAGTCCTGAAGCCCATGGCCATGGCAGAGTGAAATAATAGAAAGAGTTTCTATTTAGATTTTCACATTGGACTCGAATCGAATGATTACATCATATGACAGAGACTAGGGTTTGACGAGTTCACCTTAACCCTAATCTGATCGGGGCTCAAGATAGAAGAACTTAATCACACAGGTAGCTGCACCAAGAGGTTCGCATTCAGCTCTGATGGGTTGCCACCATATACTGCTAGGTGTCACTGGTGGATTTTGGGAGCAATTAGAATGATTTAGATGATCGATCATTCTAGCTGTTCGAATCAGAAGAGTTCTGATCCATCGAAAGGAGTTTCGATGATGTCTATGATAGAGATCATGACATATCCCATTACCATACAGAACTGAACCTAACTGGGTCACACAAACAAGGGTTTGAATCTGGTGATCATCAATTGAACTGATCTAGTTCAATTGATCTGAATGAGATTCAATTAGGTTCAAGGAAATCGTGCTAGCACTCGATTGAACCTAACGTTCTTCTTTTACTATCATAAATAAGTTGTCCTGACTGAGCCAAAGGAGTTTGTGCTCAATCAGAGGCCTTCATATGGTCTGACTGGAGGTTGTCCAAGTCAGAATAGGTTGTCTTATTTGTAAGACATTACCTGCCATTTTTGGTCACCTGCCATTTCTTGTTCTTTGACTTTGGTCAAAAGTCTACCTTTGACTGGTCAAACGTTGACCATTGACCCTTTGACTTTTAACCACATGTCATGCACCTATTGGAGAGCTGGTGGGGGCCTGTCCCCCTGCCAGAACCTGGCAAGGAGAAGGGCGCACGCCAAGGGTGGCGTGAGCCCAAGTAGGAGGCGCCTAGGAGTCCTTGTTGGACAAGGACTCCACCTCCCTTTTGGATTCCAATCAAGAGTTCTACTAAGAATCCAGTTTGACTGGTCTTAGGCGCCCTCTAAGGAGGAATCCAGGGGTCTCTATTCCAACCAATCAGATTTAGATCTGATTTCACAAAGGGTTGTGATTGGTTGAGAGGAAGAGGAGTTGGATCACAAGAGGTCTATAAATAAGACCCTGCGCCCAACCCTAATTCCAATGCTATTAGATACGCCCCAAGGCTGCCTCTCCCCTCCTTCTCCACGCCATAGTCTCTTCTCCCCTTGCTCTCCACGTCCAAAAGTGTTTTGGACTTAGTTTGGTGTGATTCAGATCAAGGAAAGGCGATCAAAAGCAAGAAGGCTGCGCTGCTGCAAAAGGACGACTGCAGATCTTCAAAAGAGTTTTGAAGATCCTCCAGATCAGATCCAGATCTAATTTTTGGAGGTGTGATAGAGAAGAAGAGGATCTCCAGATCCAACCTGAGTGGATACCGGTAGAGGCCAGGCGCTTGCGTGGCTAAGATCCAGAACCTTCCGCTGCAATCAGGATCATCTACAGGGTAATAGGATTACCCAAATCAGGTAAATTGAATTTGATTTAATTTATCTTATTTTATTTTATTTATTAAAATAATAAGAATCAGATCTGAAATATATCAAGATCTGATAGAGATCAAGAGAAAATTTTTGAAATATATCTCTTGATCTAATCAGATCTGGACGAACCTGGACCGGGAAATCAGGATTTCCCTTCACCTTCCACTGCATACAGGATCATCAGCAGATAATAGGATTACCCACTTCAAGGTAAATTAAATATGATTTAATTTAGCTAATTTTATTTTAATTTCTAAAATAATAATAATTAGATCTAAAACATCTTAGATCTAATCTAGATCAAAGAGAAAAATTTTTGAAATATATCTCTTGATCTGATCAAATCTGAACGAACCTGGTCCGAGAAATCAGGATTTTCCTTCATTCACGCCCAATGAGTTTTATCTCTTCAGGTGATCAACTGGTGTCCATACACTATTAATTTTCATAGACTTCAATTTGGATCATATGGCTCCAAGCCAATTCTCAGAATCAGGCCACTGCACTGTATCCTTATAGGTGATCGGATCCTTGTTGTTCTCATCGAGCTCAACATGGTCGCCATCCCAGACCTAGACACTGAAGTATCTGTCCGACTAACGTGGTACTCTACCGGATCTTCTTAAAGGTGATACTTTAATGGGCTCCAAGTTTGTTCTGATCAAATCCAATTCTATAGGTTTATCAGATAATGTCGGTTCTTGTCTATCAATCAAACTTTTACAAGTTCAACTTGATAGGCATCATTTCCTTCTCTAAGGAACTCCTTTCCAAAAGGAATACCCTACTGCTGATGAACATCTCTATTCTTTAGCATAGCAGAATTAATAATCCATAAACACTTATTGGACTAGGATCCCAGTTTATCTATGTGAAAATATACGACATAGACTGATCAACTCCAAACCCGAAAGTGAGAGAGTCTAGGTCTACGCTCGATCCATATCCCATATGGAGTCAATGCAACAGATTAACTTGCTATAAATTTTTAGAGTAAAAAAATAGTCACAAGAGCATAACCCAGCAACAGGCAGACAAGTATACCCTATTATGGTCAAGGGAAGCAAGACAAATCTTCTTCCAATGATCTTGTTTTAGACATTAGAAGTACTATGCCTGATTTGGGTTAATCTTGGACTAATTATTTTGACTAGGCTCAAAAACCCCAATACAAACCCATTCGTACTGCTGAACCAATATTCGTCTTTCGATACTGATTATCGAAGTTGGGTCCATAAGTCTTCACTATCTAATAGTGATAGGAGCAATTAGGATTTAGCCTTAATAGAGAATAATGACCTATTGTATATGAATCATTTTAAGCCTAAAGACTTGGACTTTAGTCTAAAGGTTCTCCCACTATTTTATTCAAACTGTTAGCCTCTATCTCCAATTCAAGGAATTACTTTAATTTTCTAGTAGGTACTAGAATCCACATAGACTGCACACAAGCCCAACTTTTGTTGTCCCATCCATGTATATCTAAGGATAGGTTCATAACCAATTATTTCTTCAAACAATTTCTAATAATTTTAATTTTGCCCCAGGCCCTCATCAGTTGGCTTTGGTCTTCTCAAAAAATGATCCAGTTAGGTCCAACCATTAACATGACCATACTTGGCACATCCAACCAATGAATGATCAGGCTCAACTTTGGTTAGCCAACCTAACCACCATTAGAGAGATACATCCAAGTCATCATATGATGGATGATAATTCCATTAGTCAACAAGCACCAGGCCTTTGGGTCTCCAATGATTATTAAGTTAATAGTCCCATTATCAAACACCTTAATGGGAGGCTATGACTCCGTTATCCCCATAAATTTATCATTTTAAATACCTAATAATTTTAGAGGATTTAAATTATTAGTGATTTAAGGATAGAAAGGATAAGGACCAATTTGCTCCCACTAAATTCACCAAGTCAAGTCCTCCCATTGACTTCGCAAGTCACTGATGAGGACTAGGATCAATTACGGTCCATGGGTACCTAAATCAGTCTCACTGGATAAAATCAGTCTCACTAATTTTCTATGTGATATGGGTTAGCACAAATCAATGAGCAACCTAATCAAAAACTTGATTAATCACATTGGCTAGGTAAGTGAGATCAGTGGAAGGGTCTGCCAAGGCTTACCTTAGACACCATAAAAAATGGCTAGGTAAGGAGGCTGCCAATTAAAAACCACCGATCTGGGATGCCAGACTTATCTTAGACACCAACTGATTTATCAATTTTGATTTGGTCTGCTTAAAGACTCAAACTCGATCACTGAGCCACGATCAGCATCCATTTGTTAGATGTATGAACTTTGATCAACTACAACTATTGAAGTGATCTATAGAAATGACCTAATCCTAATTAACTATTAATTAGGTTTAATCAATTTCTTAACAATGTCCATATTTAATCTAACCCTAGGTCTAACCCAGTTAAGGACCTGATCAAAGCTAATCTATTTTCCTCTAATCCATATTTTATGAATATATCATAGGATCTTCAAATCACAAACCTAGATCCTAAACAATCACTTAATTCTCAATTAAGTTCAAGCCTTATGGGTTTAGGTTATGGAATCTTAGAATTAGTTTCTGATTTTATTGTTTGAAATATTTTTAAATTGTATTGAATCATATTCAATATATAGTTTTAGATCTGATTTGTTTCATTATTTAGACCATGTCGTAGGGTTTTGCAGAAAGTAAGTTCATGATTTAATTTTCACAAAATAAATATGTCATATATGTATATTCTAGATTCAAAACAAAAATTACATATCAACATATGCAATAAGAGGATTAGATCTAAACATAAAACACATCATGTGGATCAGATCATAAATTATATAAAATTAGATTTAAAATCTAAAAATAAATCATAAAATATTTTAAATCTCATCTAATGTATTTATGATTTAAGTTTTTTAGATCAGCAAATACTAGGACAACCTTTCCACTATAAAGGGTAAACCTTATAGCAGGACAATCTTATGGCAATATGTGCAATCCTGATATTATTTAGATCTAATCTAAATAATCTAAAATAAATCTAATATCTATTAAATTTTAAATTTAAATTAAAATATTAAATCATAAATTTTCTTAGATCTAATCTAAATAATTCATGATTTTGATTTAGATCAGCATATACTAGGACAACATTTTCATTGTAAGGAGTTAACCTTACAACATGACAACCTTATGACAGTATGTGTGATCTTTAATTAACTTTAATTTTTAGATTTAATCTAAAGCATACATAAATATTTTATAATAGAACCTAGATGCTCTGATACCACTAATAGAAAACATACAAGATTTCATGCATAGATTTCAAAACTTTTTCAAAATGTAGAGCAGTGGAAGACATAGATTAAACTATTTAATCTACAACATTCATGTAATCAAATTACAAAACCCTACATTAAGGATATATAACATGTTATGATGCAAATATAAATCTAAAATTAAATTAATAAAAAATGGTATTGATCATATCAATACCTAGATCTAGAACAATTCTAGATCTAATCCTAGATCTGAAGGGAGAAACCCTATTTTCCTGATGTAGGTTCGTTCAGATCTGATTGGATCAAAAGAAATATTTCAAAAAATTTTCTCTAAGATCCTAATCAGATATGATCTTATTGATCTAATAAAAAAAATAAAATTAAATTAAATCTAATTTAATCATACCTTTGTTATGGGTAATCTTATTATCCTATGATGATCCCGATGTTTACCTGAGGTTCTGGATGTAGCCATGCAAGCACCCGGTCTCTATCGATATCCACTTGGGCAGGATCTAGAGATCTTCTTCTTCTCAATCTATCCTCCAAAAATTAAATCTGGATCTGATCTTGAAGGTCTTCAAAATGGCTTTTTAAGATCAGCTGTTGTCTCTTGCAGTAGTGCAACCTTCTTCCTTTCTTGTCGCCTTTCTCTTGCTTGGATTGCACCAAACTCACGCCCAAGAATTCTTGGACATGGATAGGCCAGAGAGAACCTAAAGGTGGTAGGGAGAGAGAGGGAGAGAATCTTTGTGGCATGGGCAAAGGGTAGAAGCTCTTAATTCTAGGCGCAGATAGGGTTTATATAGACCCTACTATACCATGCAGTGCCACATTATCCCAACCAATCACGGCTCTTTATGCAATCAGATCTAAATCTAATTGATGGAATGACATCATCTAATCCAATCAGATTAAAGTTCCTCATAAACTTCCTTAGGTGGTGCCAAGATTGGTCAAACAGGACTCCTTGGCACCACCTAAGTTGAAATCATGAAGCAACCTGGAGTCCCATTTGTATGGGACTCCAGGTGTGATCCTCATGGGGCGCACACCTCCTTAGGTGTGCGCCCCTTCCCTTTCCGCATTTTAGTAGGGGGACAAAGCCCCATGTTCTCTTCTATGGGTGCATGACACACAGGCAGATGTCTAAGTGTCAAAGGTCAACATTTGACCAAAGTCTTAAGATAAGATTTATCAGGTGATGGAAAATGGTAGATGTTGTCTCAAATTCATCTCATAAATTAAGACAATCCTTTTTTGACTTGGACAAGGTCCAGTCAGACCAAGTAAAGGTTCCTGAGTGAGCCCAAACATGTTTGGCTCAGTAAAGACAAGCTTTATTGATTGTTGAAGGAGAATATTAGGCTCAATCATGTGCTAGCATGATTTTTCTGAACCTAATTAAATCTTATTCAAATTAATTAAACTTAGTTAGTCCAATTGATGATATCTAGATCAAAATCCTTGTTTGTGTGATCCAGTTAGATTTAGTTCCATATGGTAATGGGATATGTTGCGATCTCTATCAATGACATCATCGAAACATCTTTCGATGGATCAAAACTTTTCTGATTCAGACAACTAGTATGATCGATCATCTAAATCATTCTAATTGCACCCAAAATCCACCAGTGACACCTAGCAACATATGGTGGCAACCCATCAGAACTAAAAATGAACCTTTTGATGTAGTTACCTATGTGATTTAGTTCCTCTATCTTAAGCTCTGACCAGATTAGGGCTAAGATGATCTCATCAAACCCTAATTTCCATCATATGAATTAATAATTCGATTCAAGTCTAATGTAAAAATCCTAATAGAAACTCTTTCTATTATTTCACTCTGCCATGGCCATGGGCTTACGGACTTGATTCTCATGATCATCATAGGTCTGCTCCTCTTCTACCGAGGTAGATAGATTCCCTATCGGTGCAATCCAGTTTCTATAATGAACATGCTATAGCAAACATGCACCTTAGGATTCTGAATGGCTAGGAGATCGAGTTATGGTATAGTCAAACTATAACACCCTCAAGATGAATTACCGATGCACCTTAGGTCAAAGAATCAAACACACCACTATAGCTTCGAGCCAATCATTAATGAGAAGGTAGACTTCCTGATGACTGCTCGAGGTGGTCACATTCAGTGCTCTCATTCTCTAATGAGTACTTGTACTCTCGCTCTAGTGTATCTACACTATAGACTCAAGGCTCATCTATCCTAAAGAAGCGATCGTATGCCAACCTTTCGAATCAATCACCATCCTCATGATGATCCTACGATCGAGAGCATTTTATGAGTTAATAATGAAAATTCATGTCTTAAATTTTCAACTCTTGAAAATATGAACTATCATTATCATTAAGTCAAGGGATGTATCATAGATACTTTCAAATACACACTATGATAGAAAATAACTCATTTTATTATTTATATGCAAAATTATAATTTTGCCCTTAGAAGTGTATTACAAGTGTCAGCCAATCTGGCTTCTAGGGCACACATATCTAATAAACTCCCACTTGACCTAAAGCCAATTGGCTATAAATCTAAGTTCCATCTTCTTAAGGTGGGCTTCGATCTTCTGCTGGTCTAATGGCTTTGTGAGTGGATCTACCATATTATATGCGAAGTCGACTCTCTTGACCTAGACGTAACCTTTCTCGAGGTAATCGTGGATGAGGTGGTATCACCGCTTGATGTGCTTAGATTTCTGATGAGACCTTAGCTCCTTAGCAAGGGCTATGGCACCATTATTATGGTAGTACAGAGGAGTGGCATCCAATAGCATCACTTCGATCTCTATGGCATTTTTTTTGTACTAGAATGCCTCCTTCGCAGCTTTTGATACTGCAATATATTCTACTTCCATCATGGAATCTGTTGTCACTATCTGCTTGAAACTCTTCCAACTGACAGCACCACCATTACATACAAACGGACTCCCAGATATCCACTTTCGATCATCTATATCGAACATAAAATTCGAGTCTATATACCCCTGGACTTAGAGTTCTCCATTATCAAAAACCAACAATATATCCTTAGTTCTTCTCAAGTACTTAAGGATACATTTCATAGAAGTCTAGTGTTCTTCATCTAGATTCGACTGATATCTGCTCGTGACACTCATAGCATGTGCTATATCTGGTCGTATATATAACATGGCATACATGAGGCTCCATATTGTTGAAGCATAAGGGATCTTGCTCATGCATTCAATCTCCTTTGGTATTTTGGGATACA
The DNA here is from genome assembly GCA_006176705.1 of Cocos nucifera. Taxonomy (NCBI): domain Eukaryota; kingdom Viridiplantae; phylum Streptophyta; class Magnoliopsida; order Arecales; family Arecaceae; genus Cocos; species Cocos nucifera. Next base: position 88,766 of record QRFJ01001138.1, read on the forward strand.
TTTTCTTGGAGAGATGAATGTCATATCTGAAGGGTACCAATCTCCTCTTAGAGTTTTTCATGCTAAACCACTTTAGAACTCCTTTATGTACATCTTCTATGAAAGACCTAGCAACCTATTCGATCTATCTCTGTAGACCTTGATTCTTAGAATGAAGGATGCTTCTCCTAGGTCTTTCATGGAGAATTTTTTAGATAACCACATTTTAACTATGGTCAACACGGGAATATCAATCCCAATAAGGAGGATATCATCCACGTACAATACGAGGAAGACAATAGCGCTCCCACTGACCCTTTTAAAAATACATGGTTCCTCCTCATTTTTGTTGAAACCAAATAATTTAATCACATCAATAAAATGAGTATTCCAGCTCCGAGATGCTTGCTTGAGTCCATTTAGGGACCTTTATAGTTTGCATACTTTGTGATCAATATCACTGGATGTAAAACCTAGCGACTATTCCATATAGATATCTTCCTCAAGGTATCCATTTAAGAATGCCGTTTTCACGTCCATTTGCCATATTTCATAATCAAAATAAGCTGCAACAACAAATAATGTACGGATGGATTTTAGCATAGCTACTGGCGAAAAAGTATTCTAATAGTCAATGCCTTCATGTTGACTATATCCTTTCGCCACTAATCTAACTTTGAATGTCTCCACATTCCCATCTGCACCAATCTTTCTCTTGTAGATCCATTTACACCCAATAGGTACTATACCTTTTGGTTGATCTACCAAGGTCTAGACTTAGTTTGAGTGCATCAAGTCAATTTCTGACTTCATTGCCTCTAGCCATTTCTCAAAGTCGATATCTGATATCACCTCATCATAGGTTTTGGGATCATCACCATGAACCCCATTATCTATGAGGAACATTTTCTCTACTTCATCTAAAATAGTACCTAAGTACCTCTCAGGGGGACAAGAAACCCTTTTCAATCTACGATGTGGAGGAGGTAGTGATTGTATTGGCTCAACCTAATTTGGTTCCATGGGGTCCTTAGCTCGTTGCTCTTATGAGACTTTCTCCTCGAGCTTGATCTACTTTTCAATGCCGCTATCTTGAATAAACTATTTTTCAAGAAAAATGACATACCGACTCATAATCACATTATGGTCTTCTAAAATGTAGAAATAATATCCTAATGATTCTTTAGGATATCCTATAAATCGAGCTCTAAAGGACTTATAGTCAAACTTATCTGCTTGTTGTCTTTTGACATAAGTCGGACAACCCCAAATTCTGAGATGACTCAGACTTGATTTCTTACCATACCATATCTCATGCGGTGTGGTAGGAATAATTTTAGAGGAAACCCTATTTAGTAAATATATAGCAGTTAATAGACTATGTCCCCAAAAAAATCAGAAAGGTCTGTGAAGCTCATCATGGATCGGACCATATCTAATAGGGTTCGATTCCTCCGTTCTAAAATTTCATTGAGTTGAGATGTTCCAGGTGGAGTCCATTGAGAGACTATGCTATTTTGCTTGAGATAGTTTAGAAATTTCTGACTAAGGTATTCACCTCCTCAATCTGATCGAAGAATCTTAATGGATTTTTTAATTTGCTTTTCGACTTCATATTTGAATTCCCTGAACTTTTCAAAGGCTTTAGACTTATGTCTCATAAGATACACGTACCCATGCCGAGATAAATCATCGATAAAAATTATGAAGTAATCAAAGTTGCCTCTGGCTAACATATCAAATGGGCCGCACACATCAGTATGTACTAGGGCAAGTAGACCCATGGCCCTTTTCCCATGTCCTACAAAAGGGAGCTTAGTCATTTTGCCATGAAGACATGATTCACAAATTGGATATGACTCAGAAGTCAATGGACTCAATAGTCCAATTTTCTCCAATTTGTTAACCCTATTTTCTGCTATATAACCTAGCCTTAGGTGCCATAGATACCTATCGTTTGGACTATCCCTAGGTCATTTTACGACTTTCACATTTTGCTCAATATTAAAGATAGATACATCAATATGTAACTGGTAGAGACTGTTAATAAGGAAACCACTTGCAATTCGTTTTACAGCATTCATAATTTGCTCGATATTAAATACAGATACATCAATATGTAACTGGTAGAGATCATTAATGAGAAAACCACTTGCAATTTTATTTTTTTCATAAAGAATATTACAATGGTCCTTAAGAAAACTAATTACATAGCCTTCTTGTGCTAAACATGAAATAGAAATCAAATTTCTGCTTGTAGCAAGCACATAATAACAATCCCTAAGTACTAAATCTAAGCCAGACGGTAGTCAAAGAGGGTAGGTTTCCACGACCATAATAGCAATCCTTACTCCATTTTTGATACATAGGATCATCTCACCATCCCTCAGCCTCCTGCTACTCTCAAGATTCTGCATGGAAGTGCACAAATGAGCACTAGAACCAGAGTCAAACACCCAACTGGATGTAGAAGAAATCATAAGGTTAGATTTAATAACGAGCATACCTCCAGAAGGATCTATCTTCTTCTTATTCTTCAAGGTGGCCAGGTTTGTAGGATAGTTCCGCTTCCAGTGGCCATCAATATTACAATGGAAATACTTATCTTTGTTAGTGGCCTTCTTCTTCAGCTCTGCCTTTCTTTTCTTTTCACCTTCCATCTTCTGCCTTTTCACAAACTTTTTCTTCTTTTCAAATGACTTTCTCTTGGAAGAAGTCTATTCCATAACAAGTACTGAGCCTTTAGAACCTTTCGTAGAAAGCTTAGTAGTAATCAGCATATTCATAAGCTCGACCAGAGTATTCTGAAGTTTATGCATATGGTAGTTCATGATGAACTATCCATATGCATCAGTCAAGGATTGAAATATTATATCATTCTATAGATTCTGGTCCAACTTCACTCTGAGCTTCTTAAGCTCTTCTTTGTCCTTGATCATCATCAAACTGAAGGAAAATTCTGATTTTCCAGACCAGGTTCGTTCAGATCTGATCAATTCAAGAGATATATTTCAAAATTTTTTTTCTTTGATCTAGATCAGATCTAAGATATTTTAGATCTAATTGTTATTATTTTAGAAAATAAAATAAAATTAGATGAATTGAATCAGATTTAATTTATCTTGAAGTGGGTAATCTTATTACCCGTTGATGATCCTGTATGCAGCAGAAGGTTCTAGATCTAGCCACGCAAGTATCTGGCCTCTATCGATATCCACTCAAGCTAGATTTGGAGATCCTCTTCTTCTCTATCATGTCTCCAGAAATTAGATCTGGATCTAATCTGGAGGATGTTCAAAACTCCTTTTCAAGATCAGCGGTCGTCCTTTGCAGTAGTGCAGACTTCTAGATTTCACTCACATTTCTTTGATCTGGATTGCACCAACCAAGCTCCAAAACACTTTTGGATGTGGAGAGGAGAGGGAGAAGGTGGGTTTGGCATGGAGGAAGAGGGGAGAGGCAGCCTTGGGTCATGGGGAATTATGATTCAATCTTATTTTGAGTTGGGCGCAGGGTCTTATTTATAGACTAAGCATGATCCAACTCCTCTTCTTCCCAACCAATCACAACTCTTTGTGAAATCAGATCTAAATCTGATTGGTGGGAATAGAGTCCCCTGGATTCCTCCTTAGAGGGCACCTAAGACCAGTCAAAGTTGGTTCTTAGGAGAACTCTAATTGGAATCCAAAAAGGAGATGGAGTCCCTGTCCAACAAGGACTCCTGGGCGCCTCCAACTTGGGCACACGCCAAGGGTGGCGTGCGCCCTCTTCCTTGCCAGGTTCTGATAGGGGGACAGGCCCCCACCAGCTCTCCAATAGGTGTGTGACACGTGGACAAAAGTCAAAGTGTCAATGGTCAACATTTGATCATTCAAAGGTAGACTTTTGACCAAAGTCAAAGAACAAGAAATAGCAGGTGATCAAAAATGATAGGTAATGTTTTATAAAATAAGACAACCTTTTCTGACTTGGACAACCTCCAGTCAGACCATATGAAGGCCTCTGATTGAGCACAAACTCCTTTGGCTCAGTCAGGACAACTTATTTATGATAGTAAAAGAAGAACGTTAGGTTCAATCGAGTGCTAGCACGATTTTCCTTGAACCTAATTGAATCTCATTCAGATCAATTGAACTAGATCAGTTCAATTGATGATCACCAGATTCAAACCCTTATTTGTGTGACCCAGTTAGGTTCAGTTCTGTATGGTAATGGGATATGTCATGATCTCTATCATCGACATCATCGAAACTCCTTTCGATGGATCAGAACTCTTCTGATTCGAACAGCTAGAATGATCGATCATCTAAATCATTCTAATTGCTCCCAAAATCCACCAGTGACACCTAGCAGTATATGGTGGCAACCCATCAGAGCTGAATGCGAACCTCTTGGTGCAGCTACCTGTGTGATTAAGTTCTTCTATCTTGAGCCCCGATCAGATTAGGGTTAAGGTGAACTCGTCAAACCCTAGTTTCTGTCATATGATGTAATCATTCGATTCAAGTCCGATGTGAAAATCTAAATAGAAACTCTTTCTATTATTTCACTCTGCCATGGCCATGGGCTTCTGGACTTGATTCTCATGATCATCATAGGGCTGCTCCTCTACCACCGAGGTAGATAGATTCCATCTTGATGCAATCCAGTTCCTACAATGAACATGCTATAGCCAACATACACCTCAGGGTTCCATATGGCTAGGAGATCGAGTAATGGTGTAGTCAAACTATAACACCCTCAAGGTGAACTATGCCGATGCACCTCAGGTCAAAGAACCAGACACACTACTGCAGCATCGAGTCAGTCATTGACGAGAAGGTAGACTTCCCTAATGACTACTCGAGGTGGTCACGCTCAGTGCCCTCGTTCTCTAACGAGTACCTGTACTCTCGCTCTGGTGTCTCCACACCATAGACTCAAGACTCATCTACTAAAGAGAAGCGATTGTACACCAACCTTCTGGATCAATCACCATCCTCGTGATGATCCTATGGTCGGGAGCATTTTATGAGTTAATAATGATTATTCATGTCTTAAATTTTCAACTCTTGAAAATATGAATTATCATTACCATTAACTCAAAGGATGTATCACAGACACTAAATACACATATGTGATAGAAAATAACCCATTTTATTGATTATTAGTCAAAATTATAATTTTGCCCCTAGAAGTGTATTACAAGTGTCAGCCAATTCTGGCTTCTAGGGCACATATATCTAACAATCTCCCACTTGTCCTAAAGCTAATTGGCTACAAGTCTAAGTCCCATCTTCTCAAGGTGGGCTTCGATCTTCTGCTGGCCCAACGGCTTTGTAAGTGGGTCTGCCACATTATCTGTGGAGTTGACTCTCTTGACCTCGACATAACCCTTCTCGAGGTAATCATGGATGAGGTGGTATCGCCGCTCAATATGCTTGGATTTCTGGTGAGACCTCGGCTCCTTAGCAAGGGCTATGGCGCCATTGTTGTCGCAGTATAGAGGAATGGCATCTGATGGCATTACTCCGATTTCTGCAGCAAACTTCTTGTACCAGAATGCTTCCTTCGCAGCTTCTGATGCAGCGATATATTCTGCTTCCATGGTGGAATCTGCTATCACCGTTTGCTTGGAACTCTTCCAGCTGACAGCACCACCATTGCACACAAACAGACTCCCAGATGTCGACTTTCGATCATCTATATCGGACATGAAATCCGAGTCTGTGTATCCCTGGACTTGGAGTTCTCCGTTACCAAAGACCAACATCATATCCTTAGTTCTTCTCAAGTACTTAAGGATACATTTCACAGAAGTCCAGTGTTCTTCACCTGGATTTGACTGATATCTGCTTGTGACACTCACAGCATGGGCTATATCAGGTCGTGTACATAGCATGGCATACATGAGACTCCCTATTGCAGAAGCATAAGGGATCTTGCTCATGCATTCTATTTCCTCAGGTGTGCTGGGGCACATCTTCTTGGAAAGATGAATACCATGTCTGAAGGGTATTAATCCCCTCTTAGAGTTTTTCATACTAAACCTCTTTAGTACTTTCTCTATGTACATCTTCTGTGAAAGTCCTAGCATCCTATTCGGTCTATCCCTATAGACCTTAATTCCTAGAATAAAGGATGCTTCGCCTAGGTCTTTCATGGAGAATTCCTTGGACAACCATATTTTGACTGTTGTCAACATGGAAATATCATTCCCAATAAGGAGGATGTCATCCACGTACAATACGAGGAAGACAACAGCGCTCCCACTGACCCTTTTTGAAAACACACGGTTCCTCTTCATTTTTGATGAAACCAAACTTTTTGATCACATCATTGAAATGAGTGTTCCAGCTCCGAGATGCTTGCTTAAGTCCATATATGGACCTTTGCAGCTTGCAAACCTTGTGATCAGTATCACTGGATGTGAAACCTAGCGGCTGTTCCATATAGATATCTTCCTCAAGATATCCATTTAGGAATGCCGTTTTCACGTCCATTTGCCATATTTCATAATCGAAATAGGCTGCAACGGCAAGCAATGTGCGGATGGATTTTAGCATAGCCACTGGGGAAAAGGTATCCTGATAGTCAATGCCTTCGCATTGACTATAACCTTTTGCCACTAGTCTAGCCTTGAATGTCTCCACATTCCCATCTGCACCAATCTTTCTCTTGAAGATCCATTTACACCCAATAGGTACTATACCTTCTGGTGGATCTACCAAGGTCCAGACTTGGTTTGAGTGCATCGAGTCAATTTCTGACTGCATTGCCTCTAGCCATTTCTCGGAGTCGATATCTGATATCGCCTCGTTGTAGGTTTTGGGATCATCACCATGAGCACCATTACCTACGAGGAACATTTCCTCTACTTCCTCTGAAATAATACCTAAGTATCTTTCAGGGGGATGGGAAACTCTTTCCGATCTACGAGGTGGAGGAGGTAGTGTTCTTATTGGCTCAACCTGATTTGGTTCCAATTGGTCCTTAGCTCGTTGTACTTGTGAGACTTTCTCATCAAGCTTGATCTGTTTTTCCAATGCCGCTATCTTGAATAAACTATTTTTCAAGAAAGATGGCATGTCGACTCACAATCACATTGTGGTCTTCTGGAATGTAGAAATAGTATCCTAATGACTCTTTAGGATATCCTATGAATCGAGCTCTGAAGGACCTAAACTCTAACTTGTCCGCTTGTTGTCTTTTGACATGAGCTGGACAACCCCAAATTCTGAGATGACTCAGACTTGGTTTCTTACCGTGCCATATCTCATACGGTGTGGTAGGAACGGTTTTAGAGGGAACCCTATTCAGTAGATAAATTGAAGTTAACAATGAGTGTCCCCAAAGAAAATCAGGGAGGTCTGTGAAGCTCATCATGGATACCGAACCATATCTAATAGGGTCCGATTTCTCCATTCTGAAACCCCGTTGAGTTGAGGTGTTCCTGGTGGAGTCCATTGAGAGACTATGCCATTTCCTTGAGATAGTCTAAGAATTTTCGGCTAAGGTATTCACCTCCTCGATCTGATCGAAGAACCTTAATGGGTTTTCCTAGTTTGTTTTTCTACTTCATGTCTGAATTCTTTGAACTTTTCAAAAGCTTCAGACTTGTGTCTCATAAGATACACATACCCATACCTAGACAGATCATCGGTAAAGATAATGAAGTAGACAAAATTGCCTCTAGCCGGCACATCAAATGGGCCGCACACATCAGTATGTACTAGGGCAAGGAGATCTGTGGCCCTCTCCCCATGTCCAACAAAAGGGAGTTTAGTCATTTTGCCTTGAAGACAAGATTCACAAGTTGGATATGACTCAAAAGTCAATGGACTCAATAGCCCATTTTTCTCCAATTTGTTGATCCTATCTTCTGCTATATGACCTAATCTCAGGTGCCATAGATATCTATCGTTTGGACTATCCCTAGGTCGTTTGGCATTCATGTTTTGCTCGATAGTTAGAATAGGTACATCAATATGTAGCTGATAAAGACCATTAATAAGGAAACCATTTGCAATTTTATTTCTTTCATAAAGAATGTTACAATGGTCCTTAAAGAAGGTAATCACATAGCCTTCTTATGCTAAGCATGAAACAGAAATCAAATTCCTGCTAGCTGCAGGCACAAAATAACAGTCTTTCAAAACTAAGTCTAAACCAGATGGTAATCGAAGAGGGTATGTTCCCACGGCTACTGCAGCAACTCTTGCTCCATTACCAATGCGTAGGATCATGTCTCCATCCCTCAGCCTCCTGCTATCCTCAAGACCCTGCATGGAAGTGCACAGATGAGCACTAGAACCAGAGTCAAGCACCCAACTGGATGCAGAAGAAATCGTAAGGTTAGACTTAATAACGAGCATACCTCCAGAAGGACCTTCCTTCTTGTTCTTCAGGGTGGCCAGGTAAGTAGGGCAGTTCCGCTTCCAATGGCCGTCGCTATTGCAATGGAAAC
>QRFJ01001138.1:98190-138299 GCA_006176705.1 Cocos nucifera
CTATATGCTAATGGGATTATGTCATGATCTCTATCATTGACATCATCAAAACTCCTTTCGATGGATCAGAACTCTTCTGATTTGAACAGTTAAAATGATCGATCATCTAAATCATTCTAAATGCTCCCAAAATCCACCAGTGACACCTAGAAGTATATGGTGGCAACCCATCAGAGCTGAATGCGAACCTCTTGGTGCAGCTACCTATGTGATTAAGTTCTTCTTTCTTGAGCGCCGATCAGATTAAGGTTAAGGTGAACTCGTCAAACCCTTATTTCTATCATATGATGTAATCATTCGAATCGAGTCCGATGTGAAAATCTAAATAGAAACTCTTTCTATTTTTTCACTCTGCCATGGCCATGAACTTTTGGACTTGATTCTCATGATCATCATAGGGCTGCTCCTCTACCACCGAGGTAGATAGAGTCCATCTTGATGCAATCCAGTTCCTACAATGAACATGCTATAGCCAACATACACCTCAAGGTTCCGAATGGCTAGAAGATCGAGTAATGGTGTAGTCAAGCTATAACACCATCAAGGTGAACTATCAATGCACCTCAGATCAAAGAACTAGATAAACTACTGCAGCATCGAGTCAGTCATTGACGAGAAGGTAGACTTCCTAATGACTACTCGAGGTGGTCACGCTTAGTGCCCTCGTTCTCTAACGAGTACCTGTACTCTCGCTCTGGTGTCTCCACACTGTAGACTCAAGACTCATCTACTAAAGAGAAGCGATTGTATACCAACCTTCCGGATCAATCACCATCCTCGTGATGATCTTATGGTCGGGAGCATTTTATGAGTTAACAATGATTATTCATGTCTTAAATTTTCAGCTCTTGAAAATATGAATTATCATTACCATTAACTCAAAGGATGTATCACAGATACTAAATACACATATGTGATAGAAAATAATCCATTTTATTGATATTAGTCAAAATTATAATTTTACCCCTAGAAGTGTATTACAAGTGTCAGCCAATTTTGGCTTCTAAGGCACATATATCTAACACAGACAATGATCTTGGACTGACTGCCCATCATACATTTTAGTCTTAAATAGTTGTTTAGTGATCTAATATTTCGCTACGCGACTTTATTCACCAAACAACTCTTGTAGGTGGCCCAATATTTGACAGGTAGTCTTGATATCTTCATATTAACGGACATTGAGCCCAACATGTAGTATCTGACCTTATTATCTTCATCCATCCATTTATCAAGAGACACTCTCTATTCAACGAATGGACGGGCTGGTATGGTGGGGGGATCCTAATCCAATACATGAGTTAATTTTTTAGAATCCAAAATAATTTTGAAGTTTCGGAGCCAATCCTTGTAATTAGATCCGATCAGTCTATGGATGTCCAGGATACGGGCTAGTGGGTTGGATGCCGACATTTTCTCTTTTTCTGTAGAGATTCAAAGATTTTAGTTAGATTTTATAATTAAGACTTGACCAATTTATTTAGGAGTTTAATTTTTAAATAAATTAGCTTTCACTATTTTCTCAGATTCCTATACATTCTCTATAGAGATGCAAAAATCTTCACGATTACTAATTTCTTGTGAGTGGTGCAGTCCTACCAACTGACTCATCACCTCACCTAATAGTTATTGGTGATGGGTTAGCCAATGAGTGAACAACACTTGTCCAATGATTCTCTAATCATGGTGCACCCAAGCTTGATCTCTAATTCATGAATCTCATCGTGCCCGAAATATTGATCCACTCCTTAGTTAAGTCAGACCCACCATTTGCATGGATTAGATTCTTAATTGGGTCTCTCACCGTATCCAGAATATTAAGCTCAATCCATCCTCCAACCCATAGCATCCAATGCCTAATAGATATGGTTGCATCTTCCTGGTGCAACTGAACCACTGTAACCAGTCGAGAACAATCAACCCTAGGAAGGGCCCGCATATCTACAATGGTGGAAGACCTTAGACTTAATCTTTTCTTAGGAAGATTTGATTTAGGTCTCTTTAAACTTGACTTGACATAGCCATAACCATTATGACTAACCTAGTGGCATCAGTTAGCTCGGATCATTAGCCACCTTAGATTAGGACTGAATCAACAAATATGCCCAGATAAGTGAGACCGATGGAAAGGATATGCCATTAACTCAATAAGAACGCATTCGAGTCGAATAGCTCCCAATTAAAAACCAGTCGATCGTATCTACCAAACTTACCTTAGACACCAAATTGTTGAGCCAGAACCAATCGGGTTAGCCTATAATTAAGACTCTAACCACTAAGCCTAATTAGGTCTTATCTTGATCGATCACTCATGTGACTCGACCTTGACCCAGACTTAATCCTATTAGGCTGGTCAATTAAAGCACTCTTGATCCCATCTAACCGATTCTTGATTCAGTTTGATCAACCGTTAGACCTAATTGAGCTACCCAAGCCCGAACCTAATTTTATGAATATATCTTAGATATAAAAATTCTTAATTTTATATCTAATATATTTCATAATCTTAATTCTTAATTATGTTTAAGATTCATAAATAAAATATGTAAATAAAATCCTAGGATTTTAGGATCTAGGATTTTACAAAAAATAAGTTTTTGATTTTTGATTAAGGATGAATGCGTAGCATCCCTACACATCATAAGAATACCCCATCGAATGGAAGGAGAGGTCCTTTAAATCCTTCTTTGTTCTTATGACTAGACAACCAAGGGGAATGCCTTAATCAGAAGCTTGATGAATCTACAAAACTAGTTAGATCTACATCATATATCACATATAAAAATCGATCTAACTTAAAAACATGTTTTGCATACATCTCATGTATCATATCATGCATATTTTTAGATATAAATTATCTCATAAATATTTAAAAAATAAAATTTAAATTTGATCATATCAAATTAAATTTATTAAAGACAACTTTGTAAATCTATTCTACAACTAGTCTAAACATGCATCAATCATATCTCATATAAAAAAAATTAAATAAATTTATTTTTTATTTTTTAGATCTAATTATAATATTTATAATATTAAAAAATAGTAATTAAGTAGATCTAAAAATTATAATTAATTAAATTAAAATTATGATCATATTAGACTATACATAGAATAATTCTATTCCAAGTCTAGTCATGCATCTTATACATTTTAAATCAAGATTATTTAATTTTCTTAATTTTTGATTTTAGATCTAATCACATCTAATGTGACATCTAAAATTATCTAATTATTAGATCAAAAATATATTAAAATCAAATCTAATTAATTATGAAACCAGGCTCTGATACCAGTTGAAGGGAGAAATCTTATTTTCTCGATGCAAGTTCGTTCAGATCTAATTGGATCAAGAGAAATATTTTAAAAATTTTACTCTAAGATTATAATAAAATTTAAGACTCTTCAAATCTAATCTTATTGATATAATAAAAAAATAAAATTAAATTAAATCTAATTTAATCATATCTTTATTATGGGTAATCCTATTATCTTGTGATGATCCCGATGTTTGCCTGAGGTTCTGGATGTAGCCATGCAAGTGCCTGGACTATACTAGTATCCACTCAGATAAGATCTGAAGATCTTCTCCTTCTTAATCTATCCTCCAAAAATTAAATATGGATCTGATTTAGAAGGTCTTCAAAATGGCTTTTGAAGATCAGTCATTGTCTCTTGCAGCAGTGCTGCCTTCTTCCTTTCTTGTCGCCTTTCTCTTGCTTGGATCGCACCAAACTCAAGCGCAAGAACTCTTGGATGTGGATAGGAGAGAGAGGACCTGAAGGTGGATTGGAGATGAAGGGAGAGAAGCTTTGTGGCATGGGCAAAGGGCAAAAGCTCTTAATTCTAGGCACAAATAGGGTTTATATAGATCCTAATGCGCCATGCAGTGCCACATCATCCCAACTAATCATGGCTCTTTGTGCAATTAGATCTCAATCTGATTGGTGGGATGACATCAACTGATCCAATCAAATTAAAGTCCCTCATAAACCTCCTTAGGTGGCACCAAGACTGGTCAAACAGGACTCCTTAGCACCACCTAAGTTGAAATCATGAAGCAACCTGGAGTCCCATCTATATGGGACTCTAGGCGTGATCCTCATGGGAAGCATGCCTCCCTAGGAATGCACCCACTCTCTTTTTGCTTTTTAGTAGGAGGACAAAGCCTCATGTTCTCTCCTATGGGTGCATGACACATGGGCAGATGTCTAAGTGTCAAAGGTCAACATTTGACCAAAGTCTAAGGACAAGATTTAGCAGGTGACGGAAAATGGTAGGTGTTGTCTCAAATTCATCTAATGAATTAAGACAACTCTTTTTTGACTTGGACAAGCTCCAGCCAGACAAAGTAATGGTTTCTGAGCGAGCCCAAACACGTTTGGCTCAGTCGAGATGAGCTTTAATGATTGTTGAAGGAGAACATTAGGCTCAATCGTATGCTAGCATGATTTTTTTTATCCTAATTGAATCTTATTCAAATCAATTGAACTGGGTTAGTCCAATTGATGATATCTAAATCCAAACCCTTATTTGTGTGATCCAGTTAAGTTTAGTTTTATATGGTAATGGGATATATCACGATCTCTATCATTGACTTTATCGAAACACCTTTCGATGGATCAAAACTTTTCTGATTCAAACAACTAGTATAATCGATCATCCAAATCATTCTAATTGCTTCCAAAATCCACCGGTGACACATAGTAGTATATGGTGGCAATCCATCAGAACTAAAAATAAACCTCTCGGTGTAGTTACCTGTATGACTAAGTTCCTCTATCTTGAGCCCCGATCGGATTAGGGTTAAGGTGATATCGTCAAACCCTAATTTTCATCATATGAATTAATCATTCGATTCAAGTCTAATATGAAAACCCTAATAGAAACTCTTTCAATTATTTTACTTTGACATGGACATGGGCTTATGGACTTGATTCTCATGATCATCATAGGGCTGCTCCTCTTTTACCAAGGTAGACAAATGCCCTATCGGTGCAATCCAATTTCTACAATGAACATGCTATAGCCAACATATACCTCAGAATTCTGAATGGCTAGGAGACCGAGTTATGGTGTAGTCAAACTATAACATCCTCTAGGTGAATTGCCAATGCACCTCAGATCAAAGAACCAGACACACCACTGCAGCTTCGGGCCAATCATCGACGAGAAGGTTGACTTTCTGATGACTGCTCGAGGTGGTCACGCTCAGTGCCCTCGTTCTCTAACAAGTACCTGTACTCTCTCTTCGGTGTCTCTATACCATAGACTCAAGACTAATCTATCCTAAAGAAGCAATCGTACACCAACCTTCCAGATCAATCACCATCCTTATGATGATTCTATGGTCGGAAGCATTTTATGAGTTAATAATGAAAATTCATGTCTTAAATTTTCAACTCTTGAAAATATGAACTATCATTACCATTAACTCAAGGGGATGTACCACAGACACTTTCAAATACACACTACGATAGAAAATAACTCATTTTATTATTTATAATTAAAATTATAATTTTATCCTTAGAAGTGTATTACAAGTATCAACCAATCTAGCTTCTAGGGCACACATATCTAACAAGATCACATCTAGGTCACCAAGAGATCAGATCTCTTATCTTTGCATGGGTCGAGAACTCCGTGGTTGAATTCGTTGGTGCCTTTGGAGCCGCACAAGATGTTAGATATGTGTGCCCTAGAAGCTAGAATTGGTTGACACTTGTAATACACTTCTAGGAGAAAAATTATAATTTTAACTATAAATAATAAAATGGGTTATTTTCTATCATAAATGTATATTTAGTATCTGTGATACATCCCTTGAGTTAATAATAATGGTAATTCATATTTTCAAGAGTTAAAAATTTAAGACATGAATTTTCATTTATTAATGCATAAAATGCTCATGACCGTAGGATCATCATGAGGATGGAGATTGATCCAAAAGGTTAGTGTACAACCATTTTTTTATAGTAGATGAGTCTTGAGTCTATGGTGTAGAGACACCGGAGTGAGAGTATAGATACTCCTCAGAGAATGAGGGCACTGAGCATAACCACCTTGAGTAGTCATAAGAAAGTCTATCTTTTCATCGATGACTGACTCGAAGCTGTAGTGGTGTGTCTGGTTCTTTGATCTGAGGTGCATCAGTAATTCACCTTGAGGGTGTTATAGTTTGACTATACCATGACTCAGTATCCTAGCCATTCGGAACACTGAGGTATATGTTGGCTATAGCATGTTCATTATAGAAATTGGATTGCACCAAGAGAGAATCTATCTACCTTGGTAGAAAAGGAGCAGCCCTATGATTATCATGAGAATCAAGTCCATAAGCCCATGGCCATGGTAGAGAGTAAAATAATAGAAAAGAATTTCTATAAAAATTTTCACATCGGACTTGAATCGAATGATTAAATTATATGATAGAAATTAGGGTTTGATGAGTTTACCTTAACCCTAATCTGATCGGGGCTCAAGATAGAAGAACTTAATCACACAAGTAGCTACATTGAGAGGTTCATTTTCAGTTTTGATGGATTGCTACCATATACTGCTAGGTGTCACTGATGGATTTTGGAAGCAATTAGAATGATTTAGATGATCGATGATTTCAGTTGTTTGAATCAGAAGAATTCTGATCCATCGAAAGGAGTTTCGATGATGTCGATGATGGAGATCATGACATATCTCATTACCATACAGAACTAAACCTAACTGAATCACACAAATAAGGGTTTAGATCTAGATATCATCAATTGGACTAATCTAGTTCAATTGATTTGAATTAGATTTAATTAGGTTCAAGGAAATCATGCTAGCACATGATTGAACCTAATGTTCTCCTTTTACTATTATTAAAAGTTGTCTTGACTGAGCCAAATGTGTTTGTGCTCACTCAAGTACCTTTACTTGGTCTGACTAAAGCTTATCTAGATCAAAAAAGGGTTGCCTTAATTTATGAGATAAATTTGAGATGATACTTACCATTTTTCGTCATCTGCTAATTCTTGTCCTTTGACTTTGGTCAAACATTGACCTTTGACCCTTGGACATCTGCCCATGTGTCATGCACTTACTGGAGAGTAGATAGGGGCTTGTCCCCTTACTATAATTTAGAAAGGATGGGGTGCAGGCCTAGGATGGCGTGCCCCTATGGATAGGAATGACTGAAGTCCCATGCTGACGGGACTCTAGGTTGCTTTTGGGTTTCTACTTAGGTAGCCCCTGGCTATAGACTTTGACCAGTCTTAGGCACCATCTAAGGATGAATTTATGGGGTCTCATTTGATTGGATCAGGTGATATCATCCCACCAATCAAATTTAGATTTAATTGCATGAAGCAACGCAATTGGTCGGGATGATGTGGCACTACATGGCGCAGAAGGGTCTATAAATAAACCCTATTTGTGCCCCACTTTCATAGTGTTCTCTCCTAGCCATGCCCCAAGGCTGCCCCTCTCTCTCCTCTATGCCATATTTTGAGTCTCTCTCTCCTCTCCATGCACAAGGGAAGTTGGGCTTCAGTTTGGTGCGATCCAGGCAAGAAAAGGCTAATAAGGAAGGAAGAAGGCAGCACTGCTGCAGAGACGACTGTTGATCTTCAGAAGGAGTTTTGAAGATCTTCCAAATCAAATCTAGATCTAATTTTTGGAGAAGAGATAAAGAAGAAAAAGATCTCTAGATACAGCTTGAGTGGATACTGGTAGAGGCTAGGCGCTTGCATGGCTAGATCCAGAACCTCAGGCAATCAGTAGGATCATCAAAAGGTAATCGGATTACCCACATCAAGGTATAAATTAAATTAGATTTAATTTATTTTTATTTTTATTTATTAGATCTATAAAATTAAATCTAAAATATCTTAGATCTAATTTAGATATATGAGAAAAACTTTTAAAATATCTCTCTTGATCCAATCAGACCTGAACGAACCTGATCCAAGAAATAAGGATTTCCCCTTCAACTGGTATCAGAGCCGAGTTCAATAAAAATTATTTAGATCTATTTTTAATTTATTTTAATATAATAAATAGGAGATTTTAGATATCACATGAGATTTTATTAGATTTAAAATTAAAAAAATTAAAATTAAATAATATAGTTCTAAGTTCTACAATATGCATGATTAGTTGTAAAATAGAATAGTTCTATACGTAGTCTTACATGATCATGATTTATTTTGATTAAATTATAATTTTAGATCTATTTATTTTTTATTTTTTAATGATTATAAATATTATAATAAGATCTAAAAAATAAAAAATAAAATTATTTAATTTTTAGATCATATGAGATATGATGATTGCATGTCTAGACTAGTTGTAGAATAGTTCTACATAGTTGTCTAGATTAGAATTTATTTTGATGTGATCAATTTAAATCTAACTTTTTAGATAATTATGAGATAATTTAGATTTGAAAAACATGCATGATATGATACATGAGATGCATGCAAAATATGTATTAAGTTAGATCAATTTTTATATATGAGATGTATGATGTAGATCTAACTAGTTTTATAAATTTATATTTCTAATTAAGGCATTCCCCTTGGCTGTCCGATCATAAGAATAAAGTAGGATTTAAATATCCACTCCTTCTATTCAATGGGGTGTTCTTATGATGTGTAGGGGTGCTGCGCATTCATCCTTAATCAAAAATCAAAAACTTACTTTCTGCAAAATCCTAGATCCAGAAATCCTAGAATTTTATTTACATATTTTGTTTATGAATCCTAAACTTAATTGAGAATTATGATTATGAAATATTAATTAGGTCTAAAATTAAGAATTTTAAATCTAAGACATATTCATAATATTGGATTCGGGCTTAGGTAGCTCAATTAGGTCTAAGCGGTTGATCAAACCGAATCAAGAGTTGGTTAGATGGGATCAATAGTACTTAAATTGACCAGCCTAATAGGATTAAGTCTAGGTTAAGATCAAGTCACATGAGTGATCGATCAAGCTAAGACCTAATTAGGCTCAGTGGTTAGAGTCTGGATTGTAGGCTAACCCGATTGGTTCTGGCTCAATAATTTGGTGTCTAAGGTAAGTTTGGCAGATACGATCGATTGATTTTTAATTAGGAGCTACACAACTCGAATGCATTCTTGTTGAGTTAATGGCAAATCCCTTCCATCGGTCTCACTTATCTAACCATGTTTGTTGGCTCAGTTCTAATCGGATGTGGTCAATAATCCGAGCTAACCCATGCCACTAGGTTAGTCATAATGGTTATGACTATGTTAAGTCTAGTTTAATGAAACCTAAATCAAATCTTCCTAAGAAAAGATTAAGTCTAAGGTCTTCCACCACTGTAGATGCATGGGCCCTTTCCGAGGTTCATTATTCTTGGTTGGTTACAGTGGTTCAGTTGCACCGAGAAGACGCAATCATATCTATTAGGCATTGGATGCTACGGGCTAGAGGATGGATTGGGCTTAATATTCCGGAATGGACCAATATTTCGGGCATGATGAGATTCATGAATTAGAGATCAAGTTTGGGTGCACCATGATTGGAGAATTATTGAACAAGAGTTGTTCACTCATTGGCTAACCCATCACCAATAATTGTTAGGTGAGGTGATGAGTCAGTTGGTGGGATCGCACCACCCACTAGAAATCATTAATCGTGGAGATTTTTGCATCTCTATAAAGGAAGTGTACGGATCCGAGAAAAAAGTAGGAGCTAATTTGTTTAAAAATAAAATTCTTAAATAAATTGGTTAAGTCTTAATTATAATATCTAACAAGAAACTTTGACTCTCTATAGGAAAATATCTGCATCCAATCCATTAGCACGAATCCTGGACACCCATAAACTGACCAGACCAAATTACAAGGATTGGCTTCGAAACTTCAAAATCATTTTGGATTTCAAGAAGTTAACCCATGTATTGGACCAAGACCCTCCCACCTTACCAGCCCATCCATCCGCTAAATAGAGAGCATCTCTAGATAAATGGACGGACAAAGATAACAAGGCTAGATATTATATGTTGGACTCGACGTCTGATGAACTTCAACACCAACATGAAGATATCAGGACTGCTTGCCAAATGTTGGCTCACCTACAAGAGATGTTTGGTGAACAAAATCGCGTAGTCAAGTATCAAGTCACTAAACAACTTTTCAAGGCTAAGATGCATGATGGGCAATCAGTCCAAGATCATTATCTAATGATGATCAAGGATTTGGAAGAGCTTGAGAAGCTCGAAGTAAAGTTAGACTTGGATCTGCAGAATGATATAATTCTGCAATCTTTGACTGATGCGTATGGGCAGTTCATCATGAACTATCATATGCATAAACTTCAAAATTTCTTGGCCGAACTTATGAACATGCTGGTTACCACTGAGCTTTCTATGAAAGATTCTAAAGGCTCAGTGCTTGCTATGGAACGGACTTCTTCCAAGAGAGTCTTTTAGAAAGAAGAAAAAGTCTGTGAAAAAGCACAAGGTAGAAGGAGGAAAGAAGAAAAGGTACAGCTAAAGAAGAAGGCCGTTGATAAAGAAAAGTATTTCCATTGCAACAATGATGGCCACTGAAAGCGAAACTACCCTACTTACTTGGCCACCCTAAAGAAGAAGGAGGCAGGTCCTTCTGGAGGTATGCTTAATATTGAGTCTAACCTTACAGTTTTTTCTGCATCTAGTTGGGTGCTTGACTTTGGTTCTAGTGCTCACTTGTGCACTTCTATGCAGGATCTTGAGGATAGCAGGAGACTGAGGGATGGTGAGATGATCCTGCGCATCAGAAATGGAGCAAGAGTTGCTGTCATGATCGTGAGAACATACCCTCTTCGACTACCATCTGGTTTATACTTAGTGTTAAAGGACTGTTATTATATGCCTGCAGCAAGCAGGAATTGGATTTCTATTTCTTGCCTTGCATTAGAAGGCCATGTAATTAGTTTTCTTAAGGACCATTGTAACATTCTTTATGAAAGAAATAAAATTATAAGTGGTTTCCTTATTAATGATCTTTATCAGTTACATGTTGATGTATCTATTTTTAATATCGAGCAAAAAGTGAATACCATGAAACGACCTAGGGATAGTCCAAATGATTGGTATCTATGGAACCTAAGACTAGGTCATATAGCAGAAGATATGGTTAACAAATTAAAAAAAATCGGGCTATTGAGTCCATTGACTTTTGAGTCATATCCAATTTGTGAATCTTGTCTTCGTGGCAAAATGACTAAGCTCACTTTTGTAGGACATGGGGAAAGGGCCATGGATCTTCTTGCCCTAGTACATACTGATGTGTGCGGCCCATTTGATATGCCGGGTAGAGGCAACTTTGTCCACTTCATAAACTTTACCGATAATTTATCTAGGTATGGGTATGTGTATCTTATGAGACACAAGTCTGAAGCTTTTGAAAAGTTCAAAGAGTTTAGACATGAAGTAGAAAAGCAAATTAGAAAATCCATTAAGATTCTTTGATCAAATCGAGGAGGTGAATACCTTAGTCAAAAATTCCTAGACTATCTCAAGAAAAATAGCATAGTCTCTCAATGGACTCCATCTAGAATATCTTAACTCAACGAGGTTTTAGAACAGAGGAATCAGACCCTATTAGATATGGTCCGATCCAGATGAGCTTCATAGGCCTCCCTAATTTTCTTTAGGGACACTATTTGTTAACTGCAATATACTTATTGAATAGGGTTCCTTCTAAAACCGTTCCTACCACACTGTATGAGATATGGCATGGTAAGAAATCAAGTCTGAGTCATCTCAAAATTTGAGGATGTTTGGCTCATGTCAAAAAATAACAAGCGGACAAGTTAGACTTTAGGTCCTCTAGAGCTTGATTTATAGGATATCCTAAAGAGTCATTAGGATATTATTTCTACATTCCATAAGATCATAATATGATTATGAATCGACATGCCATCTTTCTTGAAAAATGATTTATTCAAAATAGCGGCATTGGAAAGCAGATTAAGCTCGATGAGAAAGTCTCACAAGAGCAATGAGCTAAGGACCAAATGGAACCAAATCAGATTAAGCCAATCCATTCACTACCTCCTTCACCTCGTAGATCGAAAAGGATTTCCCATCCTCTTGAGAGGTACTTAGATACTATTTCAGAGGAAGTAGAGAAAATGTTCCTCGTAGGTAATGGAGTTCATGGTGATGATCCCAAAATCTATAACGAGGTGATATCAGATATCGACTCCGAGAAATGGTTAGAGGCAATGAAGTCAGAAATTAACTCGATGTACTGAAACTAAGTCTGGACCTTGGTAGATCCACCAGAAGGTATAGTGCTTATTGGATGTAAATGGATCTACAAGAGAAAAATTGGTGCAGATAGAAATGTGGAGACATTCAAAGCTAGATTAGTGGCAAAAGGTTATAGTTAGCACGAAGGCATTGACTATTAGGATACCTTTTTGCTAGTAGCTATGCTAAAATCCATTCGCACAATGCTTGCTGTTGCAACCTATTTCGATTATGAAATATAGCAAATGAATGTAAAAACAGCATTCTTAAATGGATATCTTGAGGAAGATATCTATATGGAATAGCCCCTAGGTTTCACATCCAGTGATGATGATCACAAGGTATGCAAACTGCAAAGGTACATATATGGACTTAAGCAAGCATCTCGGAGCTGGAATACTCATTTTGATGATGTGATCAAATTGTTTGATTTTATCAAGAATGAGGAGGAGCCATGTGTCTTCAAAAAGGTCAGTGGGAGTGCTGTTATCTTCCTCGTATTGTACGTGGATGACATCCTCCTTATTAGGAATGATATTCCCATGTTGACCATAGTTAAAATGTGGTTATCTAAAGAATTCTCCATGAAAGATCTTGGAGAAGCATCCTTTATTTTTGGAATTAAGGTCTATAGAGATAGACCGAATAGGATGCTAGGACTTTCATAGAAAATATACACAGAGGAAGTGCTAAAGAGGTTTAGCATGGAAAACACTAAGAGGGGTTTGGTACCCTTCAGACATGGCATTCATCTTTCTAAGAAGATGTGCCCTAGCATACCTGAGGAAATAGAATGCCTGAGCAAGATTCCTTATGCTTCAGCAATAGGGAGCCTCATGTATGCTATGTTATGTATACGACCTGATATAGCCCATGCTGTGAGTGTCACGAGCAGATATCAATCGAATCCAGGTGAAGAACACTGAACTTTTGTGAAATGTATCCTTAAGTACTTGCGAAGAACTAAGGATATGTTATTGGTCTTTGATAATGGAGAACTCCAAGTCCAGGGGTATACAGACTCAGATTTTATGTCCAATATAGATGATCAAAAGTTGACATTTGGGAGTCTGTTTGTGTGCAATGGTGGAGCTGTTAGTTGGAAAAGTTTCAAGCAGACAGTGATAGCAGATTCCACCATGGAAACAGAATACATTGCTGCATCAGAAGCTGCAAAGAAGGCATTCTAGTACAAAAAGTTTACCGCAGAGATTAGAGTAATGCCATCAGTTGCCATTCCTCTATACTGTGATAACAATGGTGCCGTAGCCCTTGCTAAAGAGCCAAGGTCGCATCAGAAATCCAAGCACATCAAGCAGTGATACCACCTCATCCCCAATTATCTTGAGAAGGGTTACGTCGACATTAAGAGAGTCGACTTCGTAGACAATACGACAGACCTACTTACAAAGCCGTTGGGATAGTAGAAGATCGAAGCCCATCTTAAGAAGATGGGACTTAGATTTGTAGCCAATTGACTTTAGCTCAAGTGAAAGTTTGTTAGATATGTGTGCCCTAGAAGCCAGAATTGACTGACACTTATAATACACTTCTAGAGGCAAAATTATAATTTTGATTATAAATAATAAAATAGATTATTTTCTATCATAAATGCATATTTAGTGTCTGTGATACATCTCTTGAGTTAATGATAATGATAATTCATATTTTCAAGAGTTGAAAATTTAAGACATGAATTTTCATTTATTAACTCATAAAATGCTCCTGACCGTAGGATCGTCATGAGGATGGTGATTGATTTGGAAGGTTAGTGTACAATCACTTCTTTATAGTAGATGAGTCTTGAGTCTACGGTGTAGAGACACTGGAGCAAGAGTACAGATACTCATTAAAGAACGAGGGCACTAAGCGTGACCACCTCGAGTAGTCATAAGAAAGTCTACCTTCTTATCGATGACTGACTCGAAGCTGCAGTGGTGTGTGTCTGGTTCTTTAACCTGAGATGCATCGGTAGTTCACCTTGAGAGTGTTATAGTTTGACTACACCATGACTCGATCTCCTAGCCATTCAGAACCCTGAGGTGTATGTTGGCTATAGTATGTTCATTGTAGGAATTGGATTGCACCAAGAGGGAATCTATCTACCTTAGTAGAAGAGGAGCAACCCTATGATGATCATGAGAATCAAGTCCATAAGCCCATGGCCATTGTAGAGAGTGAAATAATAGAAAAGAGTTTCTATTAAGATTTTCATATCGGACTTGAATCGAATGATTAAATCATATGATAGAAATTAGGGTTTGACGAGTTCACCTTAACCCTAATCTGATCGGGGCTTAAGATAGAAGAACTTAATCACACAAGTAACTGCACCGAGAGGTTCATTTTCAATTTTGATGGATTGCCACCATATACTGCTAGGTGTCACTGGTGGATTTTGGGAGTAATTAGAATGATTTAGATGATTGATCATTCCTATTGTCTGAATCAAAAGAGTTCTGATCCATTGAAAGAAGTTTTGATGATGTCGATGATGAAGATCATGACATATCCCATTACCATACAAAACTGAATCTAACTAGATCACACAAAAAAGGGTTTGGATCTGAATATCATCAATTGGACTAATCTAGTTTAATTGATTTGAATTAGTTTAATTAAGTTTAAAAAAATCATGATAGCACATGATTGAATCTAACGTTCTCCTTTTACTATCATTAAAAGTTGTCTCGACTGAGCCAAATATGTTTGTGCTCACTCAGGTACCTTTACTTGGTTTGACTGGAGCTTGTCCAGGTCAGAAAAGGGTTATCTTAATTTATGAGATAAATTTGAGACAACACCTACCATTTTTCGTCACTTGCTAATTCTTATCCTTTGACTTTGGTCAAACATTGACCTTTGACCCTTGGACATCTACCCATGTGTCATGCACTTACTAGAGAGTAAATAGAGGATTGTCCCCTTATTGAAATTTGAAAAGAAGGAGGTGCATACCTAGGATGGCGTGCGCCCATGGATAGGGATGCCTGGAGTCCCATCCGATGCTTGGAGTCCCATGCGGATGGGACTCCAAGTTGCTTCTAGGTTTCTACTTAGGTGGCCCCTGACTATAGACTTTGACCAGTCTTATGCACCATCTAAGGATGAATTTATGGGGCTCTCATTTGATTGGATCAGGTGATGTCATCCCACCAATCAGATTTAGATCTGATTGCATAAAGCAACGCGATTGGCCGGGATGATGTGGCACTGCATGGCGCAGAAGGGTCAATAAATAAACCCTGTCTGTGCCCTACTTTCATAGAGTTCTCTCTTTGCCATGCCCTAAGGCTGCCCCTCTCCCTCCTCCATGCCATCTTCTAATCCTCTCTCTCCTCTCCACGTCCAAGAGAAGTTGGGCTTCAGTTTGGTGTGATTCAGGCAAGAAAAGGCTAACGAGAAAGGAAGAATACAACACTGCTACAGAGATGACTGCTGATCTTCAGAAAGAGTTTTGAAGATCCTCTAAATCAGATTCAGATTTGATTTATGGAAAAGTGATAAAGAAGAAGAACATCTTCAAATCCAACCTAAGTGGATACCGATAGAGGCCAGGCGCTTGCGTGGCTAGATCCAGAATCTTAGGCAATCAGCAAGATCATCAAAGGATAATCGGATTACCCACATCAATGTATAAATTAAATTAGATTTAACTTATTTTTATTTTTATTTATTAGATCTATAAAATTAGATCTAAAATATCTCAGATCTAATTTAGATACATGACAAGCGTCTGGTCTCTATAGGTGATCCACACAAACCTGCAACACAAATTGGAGGTTCATCGAATGAAGATCCGCTCGAAGTGCTAGCTTATCGTGGATCCCTCCTAATGGTTAATCAAATACATGTTCTTTGGATCTCTTGGATACTCCAAGAGATGACGAACAAGAGAATGAATAAGAAAGAAATCTAATCCTTGGATCTTCCATAAATCAGAAATAAATACATATGAAAAAATCCTAGGAGAAGACAAATCTTCTCCTTCAGGATGTCAATGATTGATGTACTGAAAATATCTATTATGCTAGGTTTAGAGGAGACCTTCTCTTTTATATTTTTTTTTTAATTTTTTAGATATTACACCCTCAGATTTTTCTCATAAAAATCTCATAAATAAAATTGAGAAGAAGGGCTCTCAAGGAAACCCTAAGAGAAGACCTCCTTTTCTTCTTCTCCTCGCATCAGGATTTGATCAGATCATGTCCAAAAATGACATGCCCCAACAACTTGGAGCATAGATCCCATGCCCTCTTCCTCTCTCTCTCTCTCATATCTTTACCACATAAAAATTACATAAAATAATGAAGAAGAAGATACTCAAAAGAAAACAAGGAGAAGATAATCTTCTCTTACCTTTGTGCCTTCATGACATCAGCAATTGATGTCCAACTGAAGATCTTTTCTCTAAGGATCATGGTGCCATATTTTCTCAAGCCCTTCCTCTCTCTCTCTTAAATTTTTATCATATAAAAATTATAAATAAAATAGGAAGAGAGAAACATAAAAAAAAAATATAAGAGAAGACAATCTTCTCTTACCTTGTCTCTTCAAGATATCAACCATTGATGTCTTAATTGAGGGCTCTTCTCCATGAATCTTGGTGCCACAAATCCTCAACACCTTCTCCTCTTTTTTCTTTGATTTTTCATAATTTTTCTAGGATTTTTCACATCCTCTATGGTCAAAGAAAGAGGCATTCCCTTTATATTGCAAAACTAGATCAAAACCTAGTCAAAGGTGGACTTCTATGGGGCGTCCAACTCTTGGATGCCCATCCCTTGATTTTTGGCATGTGAAATAGAAAATCAATGCCCAAAAGAAAGGAAGAAAGGGTAGAAATAATATTAGAGTCATGGTGAAAGTGGGCGCACAAGAGGAGGGAAGAGTTTAGGTCAAAGAGGGCTCTTCCAAGAAGGAAACTAATCCTAACAACTTCCTGCTTTTGATCAAGTCAAAATTTAATCCAAATAATCTGATATGGGGCATGGGAAACATTTTATTAGGCATGGAAAAATATATAAAAAAATCTAGAATTAAAATATGGCATTGACTTTCTTAGGCGCAAGTGAAAGAGAGAGAGTCCCAGTCTAACTGGGACTCCTCTTGTTTGATTAGGTCAAAATTATTTTAGATTAAATTTAAATTTTATTTAAACTAGATTAAATATAACATAATTAAGGATGATCCTAGTCCAACAGGAGCCCAATTAAATCAATATTTAAATCTGATTTAAATCCTAAGTTAATTAGGTGCACCCAAGTCCTAGTCAAATAAGGAATTATTCTTTCCTTACAATTGGCTTATCCAATAAACCAATTAGACTTAATCTAATTAAATTTAAACTAATTTTAATTGAATCTAATTCAATTAGACTTGATCTCAATCTAATTGTTCAATCAAATTAAGCCAATTAGTAATCCAATTGCCAATCGATCCTCCTACAATACTTGCATTAGGTCAAACATCAATCGCATTGAATATTTGACCTCAAAATGATTCTCAATCATCGATTGACCATCCGATCAGAATATAAGCTCTAATATGTGTGACCCCATAGGTTCAAATCTAAGCCAGTAGTATAGAAATAAATTTCTATAGCAATCAAAGTTACCATCTAGCAATGGTTCCTGACGTCCGGATAGGTCGAATGTATGCAAAGCAACATTCTTAGAACCCTAGCCCATGGTTACCATATAATTCATCCCTATGACCAATAATGCTCAAGATGACTTTGAGTATATTGTCAAACATTCATACAAGTCATCTCTATTATGTCTCAAAATTTTGCAAATCCCATGATACCTCATGAGGATTACCCAGGCCTAGGTTTTGCTAAATTGAAACATGGAGAGACATTCTCTTCCTAAAGTTAATCAGGGGTGGTCAGTCCCATCATGATTCACATATCAACTCTATAAGTATTTGACTATACCCAAAAATCTTTCATCATCTATATTAAAAATATAGGTAGTCCAGCATCAAAGTGTAGTGAGTTGCTCGTAAGTCATCATGGCGATCTCAGATCGAAGGGACACTTATACCCATATACCTTAGCTAGCAATTCTTGATAGTAGAGTACTATATTGATCATGTTTAGTATAGATGTACTTCTACATCTCATCTGAAAGCCATACCAGTGTCTCCACACCACTTGGTTACGAGGACAACCAATGCATATAGCATACAGCGACCTACACTCAATAAGTTATCATCATTGTTAATAACTTATCATTTGATCATGAATAATTTAAAAATCATCTGATAAATCCTCCTTTATCGATTGATTGTGGTTCTAAGGACTTCATCATAATTTAAGAGTTTATTTAAGGAAGATAGAATTTTTATGTTGAAATAGTTAAATTGCTATTATTATTAGATAATTTATATACTAATTTTAATCATCTACTACTTAGATGATTGGCTTTAGGATATATTTTCCAACACTACTGAGTGGCTGACTCTGTTTGCGAAGCAGAGTACATCACAGCATCAGATGTAGTAAAAAAAATTATGGCTGAGGAAGTTTATCATCGAGCTTGGAGTAGCAACCTCCATTGATGGTCCAGTCCTACTCTACTACGAAAGCACTAGCACCATAGCTCAAGCAAAAGACTCGAAGGCATATCAACAGACAAAGCATATTTTGCACCGCTTCCATTTGGTTCATGAGATCATGGATCATGGTGATGTCGACCTTGAGAAGACCGATGGAAAGGAGAACCTAGCTGACCCCTTCACTAAAGCCCTGACAATCAAGAAGTTCGATAATCATAAGTCAAAGATGGGTATTAGATACTATGCTGAGTGGCTTTAGGATAATGAGAGTTGTTGAAAAATGTATCCCAAAGCCAATCATCAGCCTATTGATGGTTGAGCTACTTTATATTTATAATTGATTTATTAATAGATAAAATATATTTTTTAATATTTTTCATCATAAGTATTCATCTTCTAAGGAACTCCATTGTTGTGATGAAGTCCTTAGGACTATTTAGCTTCGATAAAGAGAGAATTTATCGATTAGTCCTTAAATTTGTTCACGATCAAATGATAGGCTATTAATTAGGATGATACCGTCTATCAAGCATAGGTCGCTATATGCCATATAGGTTGATTGTCCTCTTAATCAAGGAGTGTGGAGACATTGGTATGGCATACAGATGAGATGTATGGGTACATCATCATTGAACGTGACCAAGTCCAGAGCATTTTACTATCGAGAATATCTTTGATGGGATATAGGTATAAGTATCTCTTAGACCTGAGATCACCTCAGTGACTTGCAAGCAACTCACTGTGCTTTGATACCGAACTAACTAAATTTTAATTTAGCAATGGAAGGCTTCTAGACACAGTCAAGTACTTACGAAGTTGGAGTGTGATCAAGATGAAATTGACCACTCTAAGAGTTGGGAAAGAATGTATCACTATATGTCAATATAGCAAAACCTTGGCCAGAATAATCTATCAGATGGATTTGATATTTTGAAATACAATATGAACAATTTGATCAGAGTTGATAATTAAACTCTGAGGTATCCTACGAGCATTATGGTCAAGGAGATGAATTATATGAAAACTATATCTGCATAGGTTCTAAGGATGGTGTTCTACACCTTCGACCTATCCGGCCATCGGGTATCATTGCTAGATGGTCACTTTGATTAGTATAAAAATTTATTCCTATACTACCAACTTAGGTTCGGACCTATGACGTCACATGTATTAGAGTTCATATTTCAATTAAATGGTTGATCAGCAATTTAGAATCATTTTAGGGTTAAACGATCAATACGATTGATGTTTGACCTAGTGCAAGTATTGCCGGAGGATCGATTATTTGATTGCTAATTAGCTTAATTTGATTAAGCTAGTAGGCTGAGATTAAGTTTAATAAAATATGATTTAATTAGATTTGGTTTGGGCATGATTGGTTCAAATTCAATTGGTTTATTGGATAAGCTAAGTGCAAGGAAGAACTAGTCCTAGTCTAACTAGGACTTGGGTCAACCCAATTTTTTAATTTGATTAGAAAATAAATTAGAATTAAATTTTATTTAAATAAGTTCTTAAATAGGTTAGGACCTTATTTAATTTGATTGGATTATTCTTGTTTTTATTTGGTTAAAAGATCTTATTTGACTAGGTCAAAATAGGAGTCCTAGTGTGACTAGAACTCCCTATTCCTTGCACCACCTAATCCTCATGTCCACCCCTTTCTCTTTATGTTTTTACATAAAATTCCCCATGCCCAAAGGATTCTCATGCCCCCTTTCTTTCTTCTATTTCTCATATGGAAGTTTGTTGAATGACCAAGTCAAAAGGAGAAGTTGATTTTGCTTAGGATTCTATGAGATAGGATTCCTAGTCAACTAAAAGTCCTCTTTCCCTTCATGCCACCACCTCCCTTATTTTTCTCTCCCTCTCACACATTCCTTTTTGGGTTTATTTGCATCCTCCCTTGCTGGTCCATGGCAGAAAAAAAAAAGGTGGGGCGCCCAAGAGTTGGGCACCCCAACAACTTCTCTTATTTGGTCCTTCCTAGTCTAGGTTTTTGACCTAACTTGGACTCTACATACCTCTTTATTTAAAAAAAAAATTTTACTAAAATTTTCATAGATTATAAACATTTGAGATATATCTTTGGTGTAGAAAAATTAGAGAAAAAATCATTTGGGTCATGGAGATATTAAAAACACAAATTAGGGTGTCTAGAAAAAGAACAAAGAAGAAGAAGAGAGTCTTCTTCTAAGGTTATTATTCTAAATCTCTTCCTTCTTTTTGTGAGCTTTTGAGAGGTGTCTCAGCATCAGAAATACTCTTCCTTTCCTTCTAGTATTTTGGAGAGTTCAAGTTTCAAAGAATGAAGCATCGGATCGACCGTCGAAGAGATATCAGCATAGTGCTAGCATATTATGCTGATTTCCTGCATCAAGATCTCTAATCGTATTCATGGGCTCGTGTGGATGACTTTTAGAGGCTAGATGCATGTGTGGCTCATAAATTCATCCTCAAGCTTGGATCGGTAAGTTAGAACATCTAACTAGCTTAGGTAACATATCTAATCTATTATTTTATAGCTGCATTAGATGTAGTATAGATCTAGGTTGATATGATCAACTTTTTCTTTCTTGTTTGATTTTAATTTTTGATTTAAATATCATGCCTTGATCATGTAATAGATCTAAGATCTAGATATTTATATATTTATTTAAATAAATATTTAATTTATTTAAATCTTTTGCTATCTGATCTTAAAAAAGTTTCATGATCTACCCGTGAAACCCTAGATCTAGTTCCTTCACATATACCATAGGTTCATCATTCTTGCATTGCAACTTTTTGATCTATCTGAATGTTGGGTACCATTACTAGATGGTCACATCGATTGGTATAGAAAATTAGTTCTTATGCTATCAGCTTAGGATTTGAACCTATGGGGTCACACACATAAAAAGTTCATACCTAATCTGATGGCTGATCATGAGTCCTGATGACCTAAGATACTATAGTTAAGAGTCCCACTGGATTGGGACTCTGAGTCCTACTCATCTAGGACTCTCTCTAATCAAGAGTTCCACTAGTCTAGAACTCTATGATTATGAGTTTCATTCATTTGGGACACTGGGTTCAAGAGTCCCATTAGTTTGGGACTCTTTAGGAGTTTCATGTTGATGGGACTTTATTGCTCGGACACCCACTCGATTGGAACTCTATGATTATTGAAGGATTAATTAGAAATTTAATTACTAATTAGCTTAATTTGATTGAGCGATAAGGATTCGATCAAGTTCGATCAAATTGAATTCAATTGGATTTGACTCGATTAGGTCATGAGATAACCTAATTGCTATGGAAGATTTGATCCTAATTTGATCAAGGGTGGACCTAATTAATTTCTAATTTCATTAGAAATTAATTGGTTTAGGTTAAGCCTAATTTAGTTGGATTTAACCTGGTCTAATTGGTTTAAATTAATTGATTTGGTTGAAACCAATTTGGACCAAGTCAAATGAGATTTGAATTCAAATTCTCCCTAGCGCCCACCATTTTTGACTTTTCCACCTTGACCCACACCCCATCTAAAATTTTTGTGTGTGTGAGATTTCTCATGTAGAAATGGTTGTTCACCCCTCCTCTCTTCTACTTTTGACCTTGTCCAAGTGTTGGATTAGATCAAATTTTGTTGAATTTTGAATTCAAAGAGGTTGGTTGAAACCTCCAAACTCCCTCTCTTCTTTATCCAAATCCCATGCCCCCTTTGGATTTTTTCACGCACATTTTTGTGCATTCTCAAAGTAGGCATGCAGAAGGAGAGTCCTTCTATCCATCAAACATCTTGGAGTGGGCACTAGAAATGGATGAGGCTTCCACTTGAATTTTGAATTCAAGTGGAAACCACTTAACCTCCCTATCTCAAAATTCAAGTGGAAACCACTTAACCTCCCTATCTCATCCACACGGCTTTCACACTTTTAGTCACCCATTTAAAGTCTTATTTTTTGCATGGGTGTGTGTGGGTTTTTATGAGAAAGCTAAGAGTGAAGAGAAAGGTTTCTTAGAGAGAGAAAATTAGAGTGGGGCACATCCATTTGGGGTGGAAAAGTCAAATAGGGGTATCCTTCACCAGATTTCTTTTCTAATGCCTTTCCTTTTTTTTTTGTTTCTCTTTTGATGCCCATTCATATTTTTGGGAATGAGTGTACAGTAGATAGGACTATCCTTCTCTTGTGAAAATTTGTTTCATGGAAAAATTCCAAAGAGAGAGGGCGTGAGATAGTTTTCGGGCATCAGGGTTTTCTGTGAGTGCAAAACCCTAGAGTTGGGACTCTAGGTTCGGATGGAGAAATCGAGTGCTGTGAGCATTGGATCTCCTTCAAATTTGAAACACCACCTCATCATCCTCCCAAGAGCAAGTTTTGATTTTGTAGAGTATCCAAAAGATCAGAAAGAATTTGATCAATTGGATCGATCGAGATCAGCCGTCAAAGGCCCTAACGAGGAGCTAGCACTCTGATGGAGCTGGTCGAGACCAGGAGCTCCGTAGGACCAACCATAGAGGTCAAATAAGTGTGTAGCTATAGCATGACACCAAAGCATATTCTAGTGGATTCAGATCATACAGATCAGCTACCCACGTAAAGATATCGAGCTCTAAACTCGTATCGGTCAGCAAATACGATTTGCTGATCGATTGCGTTTAAATTTTAAATTACATATTAGCATGTCTAGATCCTGAGTAGGATAATTAATTAAATCAATGCATGCTATAAAATTAATATTAGATTAATTTTAGCTTCCACTACTATATATATTTTTGAAAAAGTTTCGAATTGCATGCTATAAACCCTACTCGATTTCCAATAATTTCAAGGCTGACTGCCCCAACTTAAAGTAAAGCATCAAGAAAGCTAAAAAGAAATCAATGATTACAACATGGAACAATAGTGATGAATCTAGCTCTGATGAAGAATCTAAAGATGTCGTAAACCTATGTTTCATGGCAAAAGAAAATGAGGTAAACTCCAAAATCGCTTAAGAATATTCTTTTGATGAATTACAAGATGCCTTTTATGACCTAATAAAAGAATTTAGAAAGATTTCTAGTAAAAATAAAAATCTAAAAATATCATGTGATACCTTATCCAAGAAAAAAGATGAAATTCAACAAAGAAATAAGATTTTAGTAGAAAAAAATGATTCTTTGAGAAAGAAAGTTCAAATGCTAAAATAATTGATTGATAAGTTCACATGTAGTTCTGAAAAATTAAAAATGATCTTAAATAATCAAAAAGCTATCTATGATAAAGCTAGAATAGGTTATAATCCTAACAAAACATAAAAGCTCTTAAAGAATCTTTACACTAAATCAACATCATCATGTTTCTCTTCAAATATTGCTTGCTTCTACTGTGGCAAGATAGGACACAAAGCACATACATGTATTTATAGTAAAATTAATGAAAATTTAGTTAAGAAAATTTGGGTTCCCAAGAGAACCATGAATGCTAATCCTAAAGGACCTAAGAAAACTTGGGTTTCTAAATCAGCCACTAGATTATTTTGCAGGAGTGTCTTGCAGTTGATGAAGTTGAAAGAGCATGGTATTTAGATAGTGGCTATTCAAGACATATGATGGATGATAAGGATCAATTCATCACCCTTGAGAAAAAGAATAGAGGATTAGTTACTTTTGGTGATAATGAAAAAGAAAAAATTATTGGTATTGGTAAAATCAAACTCTCTTCCTCCATCTTTATTGGGAATGTTTTACTTGTTGATAACAAAGCATAATTTATTAAGCATAAGTCAATTATGTGACAAAGGGTTCAAAGTCATTTTTGAATCATCTCTATGCATAGTCACTAGTTTCTTTGATAATAGTATCATGTTCATTGAACATAGACATGAAAATATCTACATGGTTGATCTTGATGAAATAACCATGAAGAGAGACCAATGTCTTATTGCTAAAGATACTAAGATCAAAGAAACTACTTGGCTATGGCATCGTAGATTAGGTCATGCAAGCATGCACACTTTATCAAAATTGGTTTCCAAAGACTTAGTCATAGGCTTACCTAAATTAAACTTTGAAAATGATTATGTTTGTGATGCATGTCAACTTGGTAAACAAACTAGGAGGAGTTTCAAATCCAAAAATATTATTTCAATATCTAGACCTCTAGAATTAATTCACATAAACTTATTTGGACCTACTAGGACCTCAAGCCTAGAAGGAAAGAAATATGGACTTGTGATCATAGATGATTTTTCATGTTTTACTTGAGTTCTATTTTTAGCGCATAAAAATGAACCTTTTACTGCTTTTTCAAAATTTTATAAAAAGATTTCAAATGAAAAAAACTCAACAATAATTAAAATCAGAAGTGATCATGGTACTGAATTTGAAAATTAAAACTTTAAAATATTTTGTAATAAAAATGGAATAGAAAATAACTTTTTTGCTCCAAGAACAACACAGCAAAATATTATTGTTGAGAGAAAGAATAGAACTTTAGAAGAAATGGCTAGAACTATGTTATATGAAGCAAGTCTTCCAAAATATTTAGGCTGAAGCCATTAACACTGCTTGTTATATTTTGAATCATGTTTTGATCCATCCCATTCTTAAGAAAACCCCCTATGAGCTTTGGAAAGGTAGAAAGCCTAACATCAATTATTTTCATGTATTTGGATGCAAATGTTTTATCTTAAATAATGAAAAAGACAAGCTTGAAAAATTTGATGCTAAGTTAGATGAGGGTATTTTTCTTGGATACTCAACATCAAGCAAACCATATAGAGTTTTCAACAAGCATACTTTAGTTGTTGAAGAATCTATTCACATTGTGTTTGATGAATCTAACAACCTTTCATCAAGAAAGAAAGATATTTTTGATGATGTTGTAGGAAATTTAGAAAAAAAGTAAAAGAACTTACCTTGAAAGACAAACCAAATCATGATGAAGAAAGTGAGCTGAATAATAATGAATATGAAGAAGTACAAGAAGAAGGTATGAACCGAAAACATTCAGATCTATCCAAAGAATGGAGGTATGTGCATAATCACCCTATAGATCTTATAATTGATGATCCATCTCAAGGTATAAGAACTAGATCTAATTTTAGAGAACATCATGATTATCTTACATTTGTCTCTCAAATAAAATCTAAAATAATTGAAGAAGCAAAAAATGATCCAAATTGGTTAACTACCATGCAAGAAGAATTAAATCAATTCGAAAGAAATAAAGTATGGACATTGGTTGATAGACCCTCTAATCATCCTATCATTGGCATTAAATGGGTATTCAAAAATAAACTTGATAAAAATGATAATGTCATAAGAAATAAAGCTAGATTAGTTGCTAAAAGATATATCAAGAAGAAGGAATAGATTTTGATGAAACTTATGCACCTGTAGCAAGATTAGAGACTATTACATTGCTACTTGCTCTTGCTTGTTTTATGAATTTCAAATTGTTGAGGGTAAATCCCACTCCCACCGAAGTTTGGTCTAATACTTAGCCAAGTATAATTTGTAATCATAAAAGAGCTTCAATCACCACTTCTCCTTTAGCAAAACTCCTTCTGGACTTCTCTTGCAGCCGGACTTCTCCATCAATCAGACTCCTTCCAGACTTCTTCTTCAGCCGAACTCCTTCCAGACTTCTCCTTTAGTCAGACTTCTCCATCAGTCGAACTCCTTCCGAACTTCTTCTTCAGCCAAACTCCTCCCAAACTTCTCCTTCAGTCAAATATTTTCATCAGTCGAACTCCTTCCAAACTTCTCCAACAGTCGAACTCCATCCGGATTCCTCTAGCAGATTTCTTTCAGATTTCAACTAGCATTTCTTTCGGATGATCCCTTCTAGTCGTATTCCCTCTAGGTGATTTCTTTCAGTCAAACCCCTTTTAATCTATAGCTCTCTACATGGCATAAATCAACTCACTCATAAACAACTTGGAGGAGTCCAAAAACCTCTGGAATTGATATGCCTCTTCGCCAACCAATGCCTACTTCCTCCAAACTTTGACTATTAAATTCTAATGAATGGACATGTCACGACAACGGACACTACTCTCCATAACAAACTTTACATGGCCCCGAGCAGCCCACTATCCGATGGTTATGGTTGTCACTTTCAAGTTTGTTACAGGCTCCATCTATAAAAGGGACCCTCCAAATACATTTTCTCTAAGCTCTCTTCTCCTTTCCAAACTCTATTGAATTCTTTTCTGAGCACACCATTTCTGTTGGCCAGAAGAGCTAACTTGATTGTTGGAAGCTCCTATTGGAGCCACCACCATCGATTTCGGATGGGACTTTATTTTGCAGCTCATTAACAGAGGCCTCTTCTTTCTCAACTCCAACTGAATCTAGCGTCAACCAGATTCTGCACCAATAGGATTGGCACTAGAGGGAGGAGCCATTTGTAAACCCTTATTCTTAAAGGAGTGCTCAGTCAATCCTGTGGATCTTCTTCTTTAAGGTTCATCTCCATCCTCTCTCTTAATCCTAAGAAATGCCTCCAAAGAAGGTGACTATCTGGAGATCTACCACTTCTACTGCTAAATCTGAGCCAGATCCATCCATTCCTACTCCATCACTGGCACTTCAATCTCCTCCTCCATCGGAGGCCATGGTAGATCTGGAGTAATTTAACCTACTGATGTAGTGAATTTAGGACCTCACCAAAATCGTGCAGGCCATGCAGCAACCTTCGATGGTGGTAACGCCAGAAAACCCACCATCGAGATGTTAGAAATCGATCCCAAGGAGGCACACTTGGGCTAGCATACCCATCACCCATGGGAAGGGAAAATAGAGAGCAGAAGATCCTTGTTCAGATCATGATTCTTTCTCAAAAGATACTTTTTTCATTTACATTCGGAAGCCTTCCAAGATCTACGATCAAGATGACGTCCTCGATCAGAAACTATGAGATATGGATCGATGGATTGAGGAACTCTACCACGTCACTCCAACTCACCATGATGACGTCTGCACCGATCTTCCTTTCTCTTTCCAAATTATGCAAGATCCCATTCCACCAAACTTCAAGCTTTCCTAATTTGAAAGCTATGATGAAATCTCTGATTCGATCGATCACCTGGAGGCCTTTCGGATCATGATGCTGCTCCATGGCGCACCAGATGCCATCTTATGCTGAGCTTTTCTATCTACCTTGAGGGAGCAGCAAGAAATTGGTACTCGACATTGAAGCCTGGTATGATCTTCTCCTTTGACTAGATGAGCCATCAGTTTGTGGCTCATTCTCTTAGCAGTCGGCATCCTCGAAGTGGTTCAAACTTTCTCATCAACATCAAGCAGAAGGTAGGAGAGTCCATCCGAGCTTATGTCAATCACTTCAATGCTGCCGCACTGAAAGTTCGGAACCAAGATCAGTCTGTTGTAATGGCCATACTGAAAGACGGCCTTCAGAAGAATAATTTATTATTCTCCCTGGAGAAGAAGTATCCTAAAGACTTTGCTGATCTACTAGCTCAAGCTGAAGAATACGCCTGAGCAAAAGAATTCTTTAAATTGAAGGATGAGGAAACTATAGGATAGCGATAGGTGGACGAGTCTAATAAGCCCACAGCTGATGGAGGGCTGAATGAAGTTTGATCGCACTCACGAACTCCCTCCGAGCACAAGCGAGCCCGAACTCCTCCTCGAGCTCGTCGTCGAAAAAGCTCCGATAGAAGGGCACGAAGAAGTTCACCTTACGGGGTGTCTTCATGATAGCTTTCTTTTTCTTCTTCCCTTCCCTCATCTCTCCCTCAGCAGGAAGCTTCGAAACTTGATCCCAACTAGAAGGGCCCAGAGGCACAAAGGGCATGGAATCCATGTCAATAGTGCTAACCTCGATAGTTGGAAGAACCTCGGCACTAACAGCAACCTCAGAAGCAACAGCAGCGACTGCAAAAACCATGGAGCCTGAAGCACCGACCTTCACCCTCTTTGAACTACCATCTGACACTTTTTCTTTCCTCTTCTATGCATAAAGCCCCTTTGCAAGCATCATGGCAGCTTCAGTATCTATTTCTGCAATAAAGAAGGAATCACAATCAGTGACAGTACATAAATGTGAAACCGAGTGTATTCGAAAAGTAAAAAATGTACTGATAGGGTCAAGGGGACTCAAACCCAGGTTAAACAAGGTCTATTCTTTCAGAAGATTAAGAAGAAGAGGAGCTTGGTACACTTTGAGTTTGTTGGAGGAATCAAGGTTGGCTCTATCTATGCTAGGAGATCGATGGACTAACTCCCTAATGTGACCCCAAGGAGAAAGATCTAATAGAAAGGTCGAACAGCACACAAAAAAGTACTTTTTCTTTCAGTTATGAATGGAAGAAGGAGCGCCTTTCAGTAATCTCTTCTTGCCAAACTTAGGGGAGAAGTACCACCAGTCCTTCGCAGAAGGATGGTGCTTGAAAGTATAGATATTTTTAAAGAGTGAAACGGTCGGATGGACCTTAGCTAGATGATAGAGGGAAAGAAATTCTATCATAAATCTAAAAGAATTTGGTGCCACGGAGGTGAGAGAGATGTTCAGAAATCGAAAATGAGCAACTACGAAAGAAGGGAGCAGAAGTCGGAGTTCGACACGTAGAGCTTCTAAATATTGGCAAAATCAGCCAGTCGGAGGAGAACTCACTCGATCACTCAATGTGAGAAGTTCAAGGTCGTACTCCTGAAGGATCTCGTACTAAATCCTAATTAGGAAAAGATCGTTCGGGGTCAAATCATAAGGAATGATATCTGGCATGAAAGGTTGATGAGACATATCTCCAGTGCGAACTACTATAACAAGGATGGGGTCAAGGAAGGCTAGATCGGATGAACTCTAGGAACCAGCATATTGAAATGTTTTGGAGGACATTTGGATCAAACTAAATTCAAGAGAAATCCTTAAAAATTAATAGGCAAAGGATGCGGAGAACTCCTTAAGAAAAATTAAGAGAATAAGAAGCAAAGGATGCTAGAATAATTAAAAAGAAGGATGGCGGAACTAACCTAGGTCAATCGAGAAGGACAAAGAGGCAATGAGCACGATGAAGACCAAGTAGAAGAATGCCCAGAATCAAGAAGGATGGAGGAAGAAATCAGAACTCTCAAGTGAAAGTAAGATGAAAGTCAGAGGAGGAAGGAACCAAGACTCTCGAAGGGAAGGAAGATGAGAACTAGGAAAGGAAGGACTCAAATAGCAGAAAGTGGCCCAAAACCGTCAAGATTGTAGATCTCCCTCGACCATTCTTCATGCGATGCATCTTTCGAGCATCATGACAAAAGAATGGCGATAGGCAGTGCCTTTATGGCATCGTGTCTCAAAAATTTAGTGAGAATTTCGAAAATCCATTTCTTCAAATCGGATCGAGTTAAAGGGACTCTAGCGCCAATATAGAAGATGACAAAATGTCTTATTTTTTTTAATAATCATAGAATCAAGGAAAGAACTTTGGTAGTCGCCTTTTTACTCCCTTCCTTCGAATTCCGAACTTGGGAGTAGGGGGACTATTGTTGAGGGTAAATCTCGATCCCACCGAAGTTTGGTCTAATGCTCAGCCAAGTATAATTTGTAATCACAAAAAAGCTTCAATCACCACTTCTCCTTCAGCCTTCTCTCAGACTTCTCTTGCAGTCGAACTTCTCAATCTGTCGGACTCTTTTCAAACTTCTCCTTCAGCCGGACTCCTCCCAGACTTCTCCTTCAGCTGGACTTCTCCATCAGTTGGACTCCTTCTAAATTTCTCCATCAGTCGGACTCCTTTCGAATTTCTCCATCAATCGAACTCCGTTCGAATTTCTCTAATGGATTACTTCCATATTTCAACTAGCATTCCTTCCGGATGATCCCTTCTAGTCGTATTCCCTCTAGGTGATTTCTTTCAGTCAAACCCCTTTTAATCTATAGCTCTCTACATGGCATGAATCAACTCACTCATAAACAACTTGGAGGAATCCAAACTCCTTTGAAATTGATATATGTCTTTTCACAAACCAACGCCTGCTTCCTCCAAACATCGGCTATTAAATCCCAATGAACGGGCACATCATGACTGAAGGAACCAGATCTAGGGTTTCACAGGTGGATCTTGAAATTTTTTCAAGATCATGCAGTGGAAGACTTAAATAAATTAAATATTTATTTAAATAAATATGTAAACACCTAGATCTTAGATCTATTACATAATCAAGGTATGATATTAAATTAAAAATTAAAATTAAATAAAAAAGTAAATGATTGATCAAATCAATCAAGATCTGCACTACATCAAATGCAGGTATGAAGTTTATAGATCATATCTATTACCCAAGCAAGTTAGTTGTTCTAACTTGTTGATCCAGGCTTGAGAATGATGTCGTGAGCCGTACAAGCATTCGACCTTTAGGAATCTGAAGAAAAATTCTGATTTTTTGGATCAGATTCATTTAGATCTGATTGGATCGAGAGGCATATTTCAAAAATTCTTCTCTCAGATCTAGATCAGATCTAATACTTTTTAGATCTGATATTAGCATCTGATAAATAAAAAAAATTAAATTAAATTAAAACTAAATTAATTTTACCTTGATCCTGGGTAATCTGATTACTCATTGATGATCCTGTAGAAACTCTGAGGTTCTGGATCTAGCCACACAAGCGCCTAGCCTCTACCAGTATCCACTCAGGCTGGATCTGGAGATCTTCTCCTTTTCTTTCTTTTCTCCAAAAATCAAATCTAGATCTGATTTGGAGGATCTTCAAAACACCTTCTGAAGATCACCCATCGTCTCTGCAACAGTGCTGCCTTCTTCCTTTTTCGTCAGTCTTTTCTTGTCTGACTCGCACTAATCTGAAGAACCCAACTTTCTTAGGCATGGGGAGGAGAGAGAGGGCCAGATGTTGGCATGGAGAAGGGAGAGGGGCAGCCTTGGGGCATGGCTAGGAGAGAAGTTCTTAAAAAGTGGGCATAGATAGGATCTATTTATAGACTCTGCTACGCCATGCGGTGCTGCATCACCCCGGCCAATCATGTTGCTTCGTTCAATTAGATCTAAATCTGATTTATGGGATGAGAGACCCATGGATTCATCCTAAGGTGGTGCCTAAGACTGGTCAAAGTCTATAGGTAAGGGTCACCTAGTTTGAATCCAACAAGCAACCTAGAGTCCCATCCATATGGAACTCCAGCGTCTCTATCCATGGGCGCATGCCATCCTAGGCGTGCACCCTCTTCTTTCTAATTTCTAAAGAGGGCACAAGCCCCTATCTACTCTCCAATAAGTGCATGACACATGGGTAGATGTCCAAGGGTCAAAGGCCAACATTTGATCAAGTCAAAGTATAAGAATTAGCAGGTGACGAAAAATGGCAGGTGTTGTCTCAAATTTATCTCATAAATTAAGACAACCCTTTTCTGACTTGGACAAGCTTCAGTCAGACCAAGTAAAGATACCTGAGTGAGCACACATTCATTTGGCTCGGTCGAGATAACTTTTATAATGGAAAAAGAAGAACGTTAGGCTCAATCTTGTACTAGCACGATTTCCTAGAACCTAATTGAATCTAATTCAAATCAACTAAATTGGATTAGTCCAATTGATGATATTTAGATCTAAACCCTTGTTTGTGTGACCCAGTTAGGTTCAATTCTATATGGTAATGGGATATGTCATGATCTCCATCATCGACATCATCAAAACTTCTTTCGATGGATCAGAACTTTTTTGATTCAGACAACTAGAATGATCGATCATCAAAATCATTCTAGTTGCTCCCAAAATCCACCAGTGACACCTAGTAGCATATGGTGGCAATCCATTAAAATTGAAAATGAACCTCTTGGTGCAGTTACTTATGTGATTAAGATCTTCTATCTTGAGTCCCGATCAGATTAGGATTAAGGTGAACTTATCAAACCCTAATTTCTATCATATGATTTAATCATTTGATTCAAGTCCAATGTGAAAACCTTAATAGAAACTCTTTCTATTATTTCACACTCTGCCATGGCCATGGGCTTATGGTCTTGATTCTCATGATCATCATAGGGCTGCTCCTCTTCTACTGAGGTAGATAGATTCCATCTTGATGCAATCCAATTCCTACAATGAATATGCTATAGCCAACATACACCTCAGGATTCTGAATGGCTAGGAAATTGAGTCATGGTGTAGTCAAACTATAACATCCTTAAGGTGAACTGTCGATGCACCTCAGGTCAAAGAGCTAGACACAACACTGCAGCATTGAGTCAATCATCGATGAGAAGGTAGACTTCCTTATGACTACTCAAGATGGTCACGCTCAATGCCCTCGTTCTCTAATGAGTACCTATACTCTCACCTCGGTGTCTCTACACCATAGACTCAAGACTCATCTACTACAAAGAAGCGATTGTACACTAACCTTTCGGATCAATCATCATCCTCATGATGATCCTACGGTCAGGAGCATTTTATGAGTTAATAAATGATAATTCATGTCTTAAATTTTCAACTCTTGAAAATATGAATTATCATTACCATTAACTCAAGGGATGTATCACAGACACTAAACACACTTATGTGATAGAAAATAATCTATTTTTATTATTTATAGTCAAAATTATAATTTTGCCCTTAGAAGTGTATTATAAGTGTCAGCCAATTCTGGCTTTTAGGGCACACATATCTAACAAACTCCCACTTGACCTAAAGCTAATTGGCTACAAATCTAAGTCCCATCTTCTCAAGGTGGGCTTCGATCTTCTGCTGGCCCAATGGCTTTGTAAGTGGGTCTGCCACATTATCTGTGGAGTCAACTCTCTTGACCTCGACGTATCCCTTCTCGAGGTAATCGCGGATAAGGTGATATTGTCGCTCGATGTGCTTGGATTTCTAGTGAGACCTTGGCTTCTTAGCAAGGGTTATTGCATCATTGATCACAGTATAGAGGAATGGCATCTGATGGCATTACTCTGATCTCTGCGATAAATTTCTTGTACCAAAATGCCTCCTTTACAGCTTCAATGCAGTAATGTATTCTACTTCCATGATGGAATCTGCTATTACTGTCTGTTTGAAACTCTTCCAACTGACAGCTCCATCATTGCACAAAAATAGACTCCCAGATGTCGACTTTTGATCATTTATATCGGGCATAAAATTCGAGTCGGTATATCCCTGGACTTGGAGTTCTCCATTACCAAAGATCAGTAACATATCCTTAGTTCTACTCAAGTACCTAAGGATACATTTCGCAAAAGTCCAGTGTTCTTCACCTGGATTCGACTGATATCTGCTTGTGACACTCACAGCATGGGCTATATCAGGTTGTGTACATAACATGGCATACATGATGCTCCCTATTGCAGAAGCATAAGGGATCTTTCCTCAGGTATGCTGGGGCACATCTTCTTGGAAAGATGAATGCCACGTCTGAAGGATACCAAACCCCTCTTAGAGTTTTTCATGCTAAATTACTTTAGCACTTCTTCTATGTACATCTTCTATGAAAGTCCTAGCATCCTATTCGATCTATCTCTATAGACCTTAATTCCCAGAATAAAGGATGCTTCTCCTAGGTCTTTAATGGAGAATTCTTTAGATAACCATATTTTGACTATGGTCAACATGAAAATATCATTCCCAATAAGGAGAATGCCATCCACGTACAATACGAGGAAAACAACAATGCTCCCACTAACCTTTTTGAAGACACATGGCTCCTCCTCATTCTTGATGAAGTCAAATAATTTGATCACATCATTAAAATTAGTATTTCAGCTCCGAGATGCTTGCTTAAGTCCATATATGGAGCTTTGCAGCTTGCATACTTTATGATCATCATCACTGGATGTGAAACTTAAGGGCTGTTCCATGTAGATATCTTCCTCAAGATATCCATTTAAGAATGCTATTTTTACGTCCATTTGCCATTTTCATAATCGAAATAGGCTGCTACAGCAAGCAATGTGCGAATGAATTTTAGCATAGCTACTGGCGAAAAGGTATCCTGATAGTCAATGCCTTCGCGTTGACTATAATCTTTTGGCACTAATCTAGCTTTGAATGTCTCCATATTCCCATCTGCACCAATCTTTCTCTTGAAGATCCATTTACACCCAATAGGTACTATACCTCCTGGTGATCTACCAAGGTCCAGACTTGATTTGAGTGCATCGAGTCAATTTTTGACTTCATTGCCTCTAACCATTTCTCGGAGTCGATATCTGATATCGCCTCGTTATAGGTTTTGGGATCATCATCATGAACCCCATTACCTACGTGGAACATTTCCTCTACTTCCTCTGAAATCATACCTAAGTACCTTTCAGGAGAATGAGAAACTCTTTTCGATCTACGAGGTGGAGGAGGTAGTGATCTGGATTGGCTTAACCTGATTTGGTTCCATTTGGTCCTTAGCTCATTGCTCTTGTGAGACTTTCTCATCGAGCTTGATCTGCTTTTCAATGCCGCTATCTTGAATAAACTATTTTTTAAGAAAGATGGCATGTCGACTCATAATCACATTATGATCTTCTGAAATATAGAAATAATATCCTAATGACTCTTTAGAATATCCTATAAATCGAGCTCTAAAGGACCTAAAGTCTAACTTGTCCGCTTGTTGTCTTTTGACATGAGCCGGACAACCCCAAATTCTAAGATGACTCAGACTTGGTTTCTTACCAAGCCATATCTCATACGGTGTGGTAGGAACGATTTTAGAAGAAACCCTATTCAGTATGTATATTGCAGTTAACAAACAGTATCTCCAAAGAAAATCTGGGAGGTCTGTGAAGCTCATCATGGATCGAACCATATCCAATAGGGTCCGATTCCTTCGTTCTGAAATCCCATTGAGTTGAGTGTTCCAGGTGGAGTCATTGAGAGATTATACCATTTTTCTTGAGATAGTCCAAGAATTTTCGACTAAGGTATTCACCTCCTCGATCTGATCGAAGAACCTTAATGGATTTTTTAGTTTGCTTTTCTACTTCATGTCTGAATTTTTTGAACTTTTCAAAAGCTTCAGACTTGTGTCTCATAAGATACACATATCCATACCTAGATGAATCATCGGTAAAGATTATGAAGTATACTAAGTTGCCTCTAGCCAGCACATCAAATGGGCTCACACATCTGTATGTACTAGTGCAAGAAGATCCGTGGCCCTTTCCCCACGTCCTATAAAAGGGAGTTTAGTCATTTTGCCATGAAGACAGGATTCACAAATTGGATATGACTCAGAAGTCAATGGACTCAATAGCCCGATTTTCTCTAATTTGTTAATCCTATCTTCTGCTCTATAACCTAATCTTAGGTGCCATAGATATCTATCATTTGGACTATCCTTAGGTCATTTTGATTTTATGGCATTCACATTTTGCTCAAAATTAAAAACAGATACATCAATATGTAACTGATAAAGACCGTTAATAAGAAAATCACTTGCAATTTTATTTCTTTCATAAGAAATATTACAATGGTCCTTAAGAAAACTAA
Organism: Cocos nucifera; assembly: GCA_006176705.1. Lineage (NCBI taxonomy): Eukaryota > Viridiplantae > Streptophyta > Magnoliopsida > Arecales > Arecaceae > Cocos > Cocos nucifera. The sequence continues at coordinate 134,427 of QRFJ01001138.1, forward strand.
TTACATAGCCTTCTATAATAAGGCAAGAAATAGAAATCAAATTCCTACTTGCTGTAGGTACATCATAATAGTCTTTTAATACTAAGTCTAATCCAAATGGTAGTCAAAGAGGGTATATTCCCACGGCCATGGTGGCAACCCTTGCTCCATTTCCGACACACAGGATCATCTCACCATCCCTCAGCCTCCTACTATCCTCAAGACCCTACATAGAAGTGCATAAATGAGCACTAGAACTAGAGTCAAGCACCCAACTAGATGTAGAAGAAACCATAAGGTTAGACTCAATAATGAGCATACCTCCTGAAGGACCAGCCTCCTTCCTATTCTTCAGGGTGGCTAGGTATGTAGGGTAGTTTCGCTTTCAGTGGCCGTCAGTATTGCAATGAAAATACTTTTCTTTGTCAGCGACCTTCTTTAGCTGTCTTTTTTTTCTTTCCTCCTTCCACCTTTTGCTTTTTTGCAGACTTCTTTTTCTTTCCAAAAAACTTTTTCTTGGAAGAAGTCCATTCCATAGCAAGCACTGAGCCTTTAGAACCTTTCATGGAAAGCTCAGTGGTAACCAGCATGTTCATAAGTTTGGCCAAGGAATTTTGAAGTTTATGCATATGGTAGTTCATGATGAACTGCCCATATGCATCAGTCAAGGATTGCAGAATTATATCGTTCTATAGATTCAAGTCTAACCTCACTCCGAGCTTCTCAAGCTCTTCTAATTCCTTGATCATCATCAGACAATGATCTTGGACTGACTGCCCATCGCTCATCTTAGCCTTGAACAGTAGTTTAGTGACTTGATACTTGGCTGCGCAACTCTGTTCACCAAACATCTCCTATAGGTGAGCCAATATTTGGCGAGCAGTCCTGATATCTTCATGTTGGCTCTGAAGCTCATCAGACATCGAGCCCAACATGTAGTATCTAGCCTTATTATCTTCATCAGTCCACTTATCCAGAGACACTCTTTGTTTAGTAAATGGATAGGCTAGTAAGGTGGGAGGGTCCTGATCCAATACATGAGTTAACTTCTCAAAACCCAAAATGATTTTGAAGTTCTGGAGCCAATCCTTATAATTTGATCCGGTTAGTCTATGGGTGTCCAGGATTCGTGCTAGTGGGTTGGATGCAGATATTTTTCTATAGAGAGTCAAAGTTTCTAGTTAGATATTGTAATTAAGACTTAACCAATTTATTTAGAAATTTTATTTTTAAACAAATTAGCTCTCACTATTTTCTCGGATCTCTACACTCCCTCTATAGAGATGTGAAAATCTTCATGATTAATGATTTCTAGTGGGTGGTGCGGTCCCACCAACTGACTCATCACCTCACCTAACAGTTATTGGTGATGGGTTAGCCAATGAGTGAACAACTCTTGTTCAATGATTCTCTAATCATGGTGCACCCAAACTTGGTCTCTAATTCATGAATCTCACCATATCCGAAATATTGATCCACTCCTTAGTTAAGTCAGACCCACCATCATTTGCACAGACTGGATTCCTAATTGAGGTCTCTCACCGTATCTGAAATATTGAGCCCAACTCATCCTCCAGCCCATAGCATCCAATGCCTAATAGACATGGTTGCATCTTTTCTGGTGCAACTGAGCCACTATAACCAGTGAGAATAATCAACCTCGAGAAGGGCCCGCACATCTACAATGGTGGAAGACCTTAGACTTAATCTTTTCTTAGGAAGATTTGATTTAGGTCTCATTAAACTAGACTTGACATAGTCATAACCATTATGACTAACCTAGTGGCATGGGTTAGCTTGGATTATTGACCACCTCAGATCAGAACTGAGTCAATAAACATGGCCAGGTAAGTGAGACCGGTGGAAGGGATATGCCATTAACTCGACAAGAATGCATTCGAGTCGAGTAGCTCCCAATTAAAAATCAGTCGATCGTATCTGCCAAACTTACCTTAGACACCAAATTGTTGAGCCAGAACCAATCGGATTAGCCTACAATCCAGACTCTAACCTCTGAGCCTAATTAGGTCTTAACTTGATCGATCACTCACGTGACTCAATCTTGACCCAGACTTAATCCTATTAGGCTGGTCAATTTAAGCACTGTTGATCCCATCTAACCAACTCTTGATTTGGTTTGATCAACCGCTTAGACCTAATTGAGCTACCGAAGTCCGAACCCAGTTTTATAAATATGTCTTAGATCTGAAATTTTTAATTTTAGACCTAATTGATATTTCATAAACTTAATTTTTAATTAAGTTAGGGTTCATAAATATGTAAATAAGATCCTAGGGTTTCAGGATCTAGGGTTTTGTAGAAAGTGAGTTTTTCAATTTTTGATTAAGGACGAACGCGCAGCACCCCTACACATCTAAAAAATTCTATCAAATATAATTAAAACATTCTACTTTATTCTTTTGACCGGACGGCCAAGGGGAACGCCTTAATCAGAAATATAACTAATCTATAAAACTAATTAGATCTAAGCATATATCTCATATATATAAAAATTGATCTAATTAAAATATGTTTTGCATACATCTCATGTATCATGCATGCATGTTTTTTAGATCTAAATTATCTCATAATCATCTAGAAAATTAAATTTAAATTTGATCATATCAAATAAAATTTAATTTAGACACTTTTGTAGAACTATTCTACAACTAGTCTAAACATGCAACTATCATATCTCATATGAATAAATTAATTAGAATTTATTTTCTATTTTTAGATCTGACTATAATATTTATAATATCAAAAAATAGAAAATAAATAGATCTAAAAATCACTTTTAATCAAACAAAAATTATGATCAAACTAGACTACACATAGAATAATTCTATTCCTAGTCTAGTTATGTATCTCATACATATTAGATCTAAATTAATTTATTTTAATTTTTTAATTTTAGATCTAATCATATCTCATATGATATATAAAATTACTAATTTATTAGATTAAAATAAGATATAAATAAATTATATAGGAACCTGGCTCTGATATCAGTTGAAGGAAAATCCTGATTTCTCGAGTTAGGTTCGTTTAGATCTGATTGGATCGAGAGGCATATTTCAAAAATTCTCCTCTTAAATCTAGATTAGATCTGATACTTCTTAGATCTAATATTAGCATCTAATAAATAAAAAAAATTAAATTAAATTAAAACTAAATTAATTTTACCTTAATCCTAGGTAATCTAATTACCCGTTGATGATCCTATGGAAGCTCTGAGGTTCTGGATCTATCCATGCAAGTGCCAGGCCTCTATCGGTATCCACTTAGACTAGATCTAAAGATCTTCTCCATCTCTTTTTTTTCTCCAAAAATTAGATCTGAATCTGATTTAGAGGATCTTCAAAATACCTTCTGAAGATCATCCATCGTCTCTGCAGCAGTGCTCCCTTCTTCCTTTTCCATCATCTTTTCTTGCCTGACTCGCACTAATATGAAGAACCCAACTTTCTTGGAAATGGGGATGAGAGAGAGGGCCAGATGTTGGCATGGAGAAGGAAGAGGGACAGCCTTGGGGTCTGGCAAGGAGAGAAGTTCTTAAAAAGTGGGTGCAGACAGGGTCTATTTATAGACTCTGCTGCACCATGCAGTGCTGCATCACCCAGGCCAATCACGTTGCTTCATTAAATCAGATCTAAATCTTATTGGTGGGATGAGATCACCTGACGCAATTAGATGAGAGATCCATAGGTTCATTCTAAGATGGCACCTAAGATTGGTCAAAGTCTATAGGTGTGGGTCACCTAGTTTGAATCCAACAAGCAACCTGGAGTCCCATCCGTATGGGACTCCAATGTCTCTATCCATGGGCGCACATCATCCTATGCATGCACCCCCTTCTTTCCAATTTCTAGAGAGGGGACAAGCCCCTATCTG